>JANFPS010000102.1:0-39496 GCA_024703675.1 Drosophila nebulosa
AACCTAGAAAACTCATTTTAAACCCACTTTTCGAGAAAAACGTGAATTTATAAAAGTTGAGTAATCTCAACTTTTTTCCCTGCTCTAACTTTTCCAATATTGGGTGATTAAAAAAGGGAATGTATCAGGTAGTAAACCCCATCGAGATTACTTTGATTTTAACCTTCAAAACCCAGAAAAACCCTTTTTGGGAAACCCCCTTTTTTGGAAAATCGTGTTTTTTAAAAAAATTTAGTCATTTTTAATTTTTCCGTGCCTAACTTTGCCAAATTGGGATGATTGAAAAGGGGAAAGTTCCCGTTTTTAGCTCACTATTTACTTTTATTTATATTTTAAAACCCAGACAACTCATTTTTAAAACCCCTTTTTTGAGAAAATCGGGGAATTGGTAATAATTGAGTAATCTCCAAAATCGTTTAAAATTTTGGGAAAAAATTTAGTTTCATCTTAAGTTTTCCCGTGCTCCTTAAAATTTGCCAATATTGGGGTGATTATAAAAAGGGGTTATCAGTTAGTAGCTTCTAGTTTACTTTTATTTGTCTTAAACCTAACCCAAATCATTTTTGGGAATCCACTTTTCGAGAAAATCGTGAATTTGTAATAATTGGAGTAATCTCAACTTTTCCCTTTTGGGGGTGATTACAAAAGGGAATGTAATCAGTTTAGTACCCCCATCTTTGTTTCCTTTTTTTTTGTCATTTAAAAACTAGAAAATTCATTTTAAAACCCACTTTTCAGAAAATCGGAATTTGTTTAAAAATTTTGTAAAAACTCAAAATTTTCCGGGGCTCTAAAATTTTGCCAATATTGGATGTTTCAAAGGGGAAAGTATCGTTTGTAGCTCATCTTTTTTTACTTTTTTTTTGTCATTCAAATCTAGAAAAAATCATTTTAAAACCCCACTTTTTTTTTGGGAAAAACGTGAAAATTTTTTAAAAATTTAGGGAATCTCAAATTTCCATGCTCTAACTTTGCCAAAAAATTTTGGGTTTTTTTCCAAAAAAGGGAATTTTACAGTTAGTAGCTCATCCAGTTTTCCTTTTGGGTTTTTCATTCAAACCTAAAAACCCCTTTTTAAAACCCCCTTTTCGAAAAATTGTGGAAATTTGTTAAAAAAGAGGGAATCTCAACTTTTCCCGGGGCTCTTACTTTTCCCAACCTAAAAACTCATTTTTTAAAACCCCCTTTTTGAGGGGAAAAATGAATTTTTTTTAAAAATTTAGTTTAATTTTTCAAATTTTTTTCCCTGCTCCCTTAAATTTGCCAAAATTGCGATGATTTTCAAAAAACAAAGTACCAGTAAGTAACTCATTCGAATTACTTTTTTTTGGGCTTCAAACCTAGAAAAATCATTTTGGGGGGGGAAACCCCCTTTTCGAGACCAAACGTGAAATTTATAAAATTGGGAATCTCAACTTTTCCCTTCCTAATTTGGGCCCAAAATTGGGATATTACAAAAAGCAATGTATCAGGTAATAGTTTATCGGGATTACTTTGATTTAACCCCTTTAAAACCCAGAAAACCCATTATGAAAACCCCCTTTTTTTGAGAAAAATTGTTTAATTTGTAAAATTAATCATCTTAAGTTTTCCGGTTTCTCTAAAATTTGCCATATTTGGGGTGATTACAAAAGGGAATTTTATCAGTTAGTAGCTCATCTAGTTTTCCCTTTTTTTTGTCATTCAAACCTAGACCCAAATCATTTTGAATCCACTTTTCGGGGAAAAAACGTTTAATTTTTAATAATTGAGGGAATCTCAACTTTGCCCAAAATTGGGGGGGTTACAAAAAGGACTGTATCAGTTAGTACCTTCCCTCTTTGTTTTTCTTGTATTTGTCCTTCAAATCTAGAAAACCTCATTTTAAAAAAAACCCACTTTTTTGAGAAAATCGTGAATTTTTTAAAAAGATTTTAAACTTAACTTTCCGTGCTCTAACTTTGCCAATTTGGGACGACACAAAGAGCATTGTTATCAGGGAGTACTCATCGAGATTACTTTTATTTACCATTGAAACCCTTGAAAACACATTATGAAACCCCCTTTTCGAGAAAAACGTGAATTTTTTTTAAAATTTTAAATCATCTTAAGTTTTCCGTGCTCTAACTTTGGGCCAAATTGGGGGGATTACAAAGGGAATTTTATCGTTTTGTTTCTCCTCTATTTTTCTTTTATTTGTCATTCAAAACCCAGACAACTCCTTTTTGGGGAAACCACTTTTCGAGAAAATCGTGAAATTTTTTAATAATTGAGTTTTAAACTTTAAAACTTTGGGTTCCAATATTTTGGGGTGATTAAAAAGGGAATGTATCTTTTAGCTCATCTTTGTTTTACCCTTTTTTTTTCATTTTTAAACCCAGAAAAATCATTTTGCACCCCCTTTTCGAAAAATCGTTTTTTAAAAATTTTAAATTAAATTTTGGTTCTCAATTTTTCCAATATTGGGGGGGGGATTTCAAAAAGGGTGTTTTCAGTTTGTTTCCCCCACTAATTTTTTTGTAATTTTTCATTAATCTAGAAAAACTCATTTTAAAACCCCCTTTTCGAGAAAAACTGAATTTTTAAAAATTTTTGGGAATCTCAAAATTTTTTCCTGCTCTAATTTTTCCAATTTTTGGATAAATTTTAAAAAGGGAAAGTTCAGTTTTTTTAGCTCATCCATTTTTTTTTTTTTTTGTCATTTAAACCCAAAAAAACCTTTTTTTAAAAACCCCCTTTTCGAGAAAAAACGTGAAAATTTTTAAAAGTTGAGTAATCTCAACTTTTTTTCCCCCCTCTAACTTTGGGGAAAATTGGGATGATTACAAAAAAGGGAAAGTATCCCGGGTACCCCAAACGAGATTACTTTGATTTCCCTTCAAACCCCAAAAAAAAACCCTTATGAAACCCCCCTTTTTTTGAGAAAATCGTGAATTTTGGGAAAAAATTTAGTCATCTTAAGTTTTTTTCCCTGGGTCTTTAAATTTGGGCCAAAAAAAATTTGGGGTTATTTCAAAAAGGGGGGTATAGTTGTAGCCCCCTCCCATTTTTCTTTATTTTCATTAACCTAGAAACTCATTTTTAAAACCCCCTTTTTCGAGAAAATTTGTGAATTTTTAAAAATTTTAGTAATCTCAACCCCTTTTTAAAAAGGTCTTTTACTTTTTGTCAATTTGGGCCCCAAAATTTTAAAAAGGGGAAAGTATCGTTTTGTAGGCCTCATCCAGTTTACTTTTTTTGTCAAATTTAAACCTAGAAAAAAACCCCATTTTGAAAACCACTTTTTTGAGAAAAAACGTGAAATTTTAATAATTGAGTAATCTCAACTTTTTGCCATATTTGGGAAATTGGGGTTACAAAAAAGGGTGTATCAGTTTGTACCTCATCCAGTTTTCTTGGATTTGTCATTAAAACCCAAAAACCCCATTTTAAAAACCCACTTTTTCCCAGAAAATTTTTTTATTTTGGGAAAAAAGGTAATCTCAACTTTTTTTCCTTTTCCCCTAAAAAATTTTTCCCCCTTTTGGGAAATTTTAAATTTTAAAAAGGAATTTTTTTTATTTTTTAAGGGGGTTTTGTTTTGCTCATCTTTTTTTATTTGTTTTGTCATTCAAACCCAGAAAACCTCATTTTTTAAAACCCCCTTTTTGGGAAAATCGGAATTTTTTAAAAATTTTTTAGTAATTTTTCAACTTTTTCCCTTCTTTAACTTTCCAAAATTGGGTTTTTTTTCAAAAAATGTATTAGGTTTTAGCTCATCCGGGGTTTTTTGGGTTTTCCCTTTTAAACCTAGAAAAACTTTCCCCCTTTTGAAAACCCCCCGGTTTTTTTTAAAAAAATTTTTGGGAATTTTTTTTGGTTTAAAATTGGAAAATAATTTTTAAAAACTTTTTGTTCCTCTTTTTTTTTTTGCCAAAACCCAAAAACCCCTTTTGAACCCCCTTTTCGAGGGAAAACGTGAATTTGTAAAAATTGAGAACTCAAAATTTTTGGGCCACTTTGGGGTTTTGGGATTACAAAAAGGGGGTGTACCCGTAGTCCCTCCTCTTTTTTTATTTGTCCTTTCAAAACCTAAAAAAAATCATTTTTAAACCCACCCTTTTTTGAGAAAAAACCCGGGGAAAAATTTTAAAAAATTTGGGAATCTTAACTTTTTTCCGTGCTCTAATTTGGGCCCAAAATTTTGGGGGGAAAAAATTACAAAAACAATTTTATCGGTAATACTCATCGGATTTACTTTTATTTTTCCCCTTAAACCTAGAAAAAAACATTATGACCCCCAAAAATTTTTTTTTGAGAAAATTTGTGATTTGTAAAAAATTTATCAAACTTAAATTTTCCCCTGGGTCTAATTTGGGCCCAAAAATTTTTTAGATTTTAAAAAAAGGGGAAAGTATCAGTTAGTAGCTCATCTAGTTTTTCTTTTATTTGTTTATTCAAAACCCAGACAACTCATTTTGAATCCACTTTTTGAGAAAATTTTGGAATTTGTAATAATTGGGGTTAAAAATTTAACTTTGCCAATATTGGGGGATTACAAAAGGGGCGGGAACAGTTAGTACCTTTATCCAGTTTCTTTGGGATTTTTTCATTCAATCTAGAAAAAACTCTTTTAACCCACTTTTTTGAGAAAATCGGGGAAAATTTTTTTAAAAATGGTAAACTTAACTTTTCCGTGCTCTAATTTTTTCCCAAAATTGGACTTTTAAAAGGGAATTTTTAGGGGTAGCTCATCAATTTTTCTTTTTTTTCCCTTAAACCCAGAAAAACAAAAAAAAACCCCTTTTCGGAAAATCGTTTAATTTTTTAAAAAATTTAGTAAACTTTAATTTTTCCTGCTCTAAATTTTTCCAAATTGGGGGGAAAATTTTTAAAAAAGGGAAATTTTCAGTTAGTAGCTCTCAGTTTTTTTTATTTGTCCCTTTCAAACCTAACAACTCATTTTTAACCCCCTTTTCGAGAAAAAACGTAATTTTATAAAAATTTATAATCTCCAAATTTTTGCCAATTTTAAAATTTTTATGATTTTAAAAAAAAAATGTATCAAATTTGTAAGCTTATCTTAGTTTTTTTGTCTTTGGCCATTCAAACTAGAAAACTTTTAACCCCCTTTTCGGGGAAAAACGTGAATTTTTTAAAAAGGAATCTCAAATTTTTCCGTGCTCTAATTTTGGGGCCAAAATTGGGATGATTTTTAAAAAAAATGTTCCAAATTTTTTAGCCCATCTATTTTACTTGTATTTGTCCTGTAAAAATAGAAAAATCATTTTAAAAACCCCCTTTTTTCGAGAAATCGTAATTTTAAAAAATTTAATTAAACTCAAATTTTCCCCTGGTCTTTAAATTTTGGGGCCCAAAATTGGGATAATTTCAAAAGGGAATGGTTTTCAGTTGTGCTCAAAAAAAACCAAATTTACTTGTATTTGTCATTTAAAACCCAAAACAAATCATTTTGGAAACCCACTTTTCGGGGAAAACGGAATTTATAAAAGTTGATTTAAACTCAATTTTTCCCTGCTCTAAATTGCCAAAATTTGGGGGGATTACAAAAACAAAGTTTTCGGGAGTAGCTAATCGGATTCCCTTTTATTTACCATTCAAAACCCAGAAAAAACATTATGAACCCACTTTTCGAGAAAATCGTGAATTTTGGGAAAAATTGAGTATCTTTTAAAATTTTCCGGGGTCTAAACTTTTCCAATATTGGGTGATTACAAAAGGAATTTATAGTTTGTAGCCTCATATTTTTCTTGTTTTTGTCATGTAATCTAGGGAAAAATCATTTTAAAACCCCCTTTTCCCCGGGAAAAAATCGTGAATTTTTAAAAATTAAATAAACTCAAATTTTTTCCCTGCTCTTACTTTGCCAATATTGGAAAATTTTTAAAAGGGAATGTATCAAAAAATTGGGAGGGTCATTTCCCGGTTTTTCCTTTTTATTTGTCTTTAAACCTAGAAAACTTTATTTTTAAAACCCACTTTTTGAGAAAAAACGTGAATTTTTTAAAAAAATTTAGTAATCTCAAAATTTTTTCCCTGCTCTAACTTTTCCCCAAAATTGGGATAATTTCAAAAAGGGAAAGTATCAGTTAGTAAACCCCACCCGTTTTCTTGGGTTTTTGTCTTTTTCAAAACCCAAAAAAAAAAAAAATTTATTTTGAAAAAATTTTCGAAAAAATTGTGAAATTTGTTAAAATAAAAGTAATCCCCAAAATTTTTTTGGGCTCTTTTCTTTGCCAACCTAAAAAAACTTTATTTTGGGAAAACCCACTTTTCCCCAGGAATCGTGAAATTTGTAAAATTGAGTAATCCCCAAAATTTTCCCTGTTTTTACTTTTTTCCCAAAAATTTCGATGATTACAAAAAAGCAATGGGCCCCGTAAGGGGAAATCATCGAGATTACCCCTTTTTTTTGTCAAATTTAAACCTAGAAAACTCCCTTTTTTTTGAACCCACTTTTCGAGACAATCGTGAATTTATAAGATTTAGTAATCTCAACTTTTCCGTGCTCTAACTTTGCCAAATATTGGGGATGATTACAAAAAGCAAGTATCAGGTAAAGCTATCGGATTACTTCGATTTACCATCAACCTGAAAAACATTATGAACCCACTTTTTCGAGAAAATCGTGATTTGTAAAAATTGAGTCATCTTAAGTTTTTCCGTGCTCTAACTTTGCCAATGTGGGATGATTACAAAGGGAATGTATCATTTAGTAGCTCAGCTAGTTTTACTTTTATTTGTCATTCAAAACCTAGACACCTCATTTTTGAATCCACTTTTCGAGAAATCGTGAATTTTGTAAAAATTGGAGTAATCTCAACTTTGCCAATATTGGGTGATTACAAAAGGGACTGTAATCAGATTAGTACCTCATCTAGTTTACTTGTATTTTGTCATTCAATTCTAGAAAAACGCATTTTAAACTCCACTTTTCGAGAAAATCGTGAATTGTTAAAACTGATAATCTTAACTTTTCCGGCTCTAACTTTGCCAATAATTGGACATCCAAAGAGCATTGTATCAGTAGTAAGCTCAATCGAGTTACTTTTGATTTACCTTGAAACCTAGAAACACTTATGACTAACTTTTCGAGAAATCGTGAATTTGTAAAATTGAGTCATCTTAAGTTTTCGTGCTCTAACTTGCCAATATTGGGACGATTACAAAAGGGAATGTATCAGTTAGTATAGCTTCCATCTAGTTTTACTTTTATTTTGTCATTCCAAACCTAGACCACTCATTTTGATCACTTTCGAGAAAATCTGAATTTGTAATAATTGAGTAATCTCAACTTTGCCAATATTGGGATTATTACAAAAGGGACGGTATCAGTAGTAGCTCATCTAGTTTACTTGTATTTGTCATTCAAATCCTAAAAACTCATTTTAAGCCCACTTTTCGAGAAATCGTGATTGTTAAAAATGTGTAATCTCAACAACTTTTCCGTGCTCCTATTTTGCCATATTGGGATGATTTCAAAAGGAATGTATCAGTTTGTAGCTCATCTATTTTTACTTGTAATTTTGTCATGTAAATTCTAGAAAACTCATTTTCAAAACCCCTTTTCGAGAAATCGTAATTGTTTTATTAAATTGAGTAAATCTCCTTTTCCATGCTCTAACTTTGCCATATTTGGATAATTTCAAAAGGGAATGTATCAGTTTAGTAGCTCATCCAGTTTTACTTGTATTTGTCATTCAACCTAGACAACTCATTTTGAACCCACTTTTCGAGAAAATCGTGGAATATAAAAGTTGAGTAGGCCTCAACTTTTCCGTGCTCTAACTTTGCCAATATTGGGATGATTACAAAAGCATGTATCAGTGTAGCAATCGAGATTACTTGATTTACCATTCAAACCTAGAAAACACATTATGAACCCACTTTTTCGAGAAATCGTGAATTTGTAAAAATTTAGTCATCTTAAGTTTTCCGTGCTCTAACTTTGCCAATATTGGGATGATTACAAAAGGGAATGTATCAGTTTGTAGCCCATCTATTTTACTTGTATTTGTCATGTAAATCTAGAAAACTCATTTCAAAACCCCCTTTTCGAGAAAATCGGAATTTTAAAAATGAGTAATTCTCAGCAACTTGTCCATGCTCTAACTTTGCCATATTGGGATAATTTCAAAGTAATGTATCAGTTTAGTAGCTCATCCATTTTACTTGTATTGTCATTCAAAACTAGACAACTCATTTTAACAACCCACTTTTCGAGAAATCGTGAATTTATAAAAGTTGAGTAATCTCACTTTCCGTGCTCTAACTTTTGGCAATATTGGGATGATTACAAAAAGCACTGTATCAGGTAGTATATCTTATCGAGTTACTTTGATTTACCATTCCAAACCTAGAAAACACATTTGAAACCCACTTTTCGAGAAAATCGTGATTTGTAAAATTGAGTCATCTTAGTTTTCCGTGCTCTAACTTTGCCCATATTGGGATGAATTACAGGGAATGTAATCAGTTTTTTGGTAGCCCATCTATTTTACTTGTATTTGTCATGTAAGTCTAGAAAACTCATTTCAAAAACCCCCTTTTCGAGAAATCGTGAATTTTTTCACAGATTGAGTATCTCAACTTTCCATGCTCTTACTTTGCCAATATTGAAAATTTTCAAAAGGAATGTATCAATTGGTAAGCTCATCCAGTTTACTTGTATTTGTCATTCAAACCTAAAACTCATTTTGAACCCACTTTTCGAGAAAATTCGTGAATTTTTAAAATTGAGTCATCTCAACTTTTCTGCTCTAAACTTCCCTCCCCAATATTGGGATAATTTCAAAAGGAATGTACAGTTAGTAGCTCATCCAGTTTTACTTGGATTTGTCATTCAAACCTAGAAACTCATTTTGAAACCCACTTTCGAGAAAATTGTGAATTGTTAAATAGAGTAATCTCACTTTTCTGTGGCTCTTACTTTGCCAACCTAAAAACTCATTTTGGAACCCACTTTTCGAGGAAATCGTGAATTTGTAAAATTGAGTATCTCAACTTTCCGTGATCTTACTTTGCCCAATATTGCGCTGAGTACAAAAGCATGTAACCAGTACGTAACATCATCGAGATTTACTTTTTTTGTCTTCAACCTAGAAAACTTCATTTGAACCCACTTTTCGAGACAATCGTGAATTTTAAAATTTAGTAATCTCAACTTTTCCGTGCTCTAACTTTGCCAATATTGGGATGATTCAAAAAGCATGTATCTAGGTAATAGCTCATCGGGATTACTTTGGATTTACCATTCAACCTAGAAACACATTATGAACCCCTTTTCGAGAAAATCGTGAATTTGTAAAAATGTGTCCTCTTAAGTTTTCCGTGCTCTAACTTTGCCAGTATTGGGATGATTACAAAAGGGAATTTATCATTAGTAGCTCATCTATTTACTTTTATTTGTCATTCAAACTAGAACAAAGACTCATTTTGAATCGCACTTTCGAGAAATCGTGATTGTAATAAGTGAGTGTAATCCAAACTTTGCCGAATATTGGGTGATTACAAAAGGGACTGTATCAGTTAGTACCTCATCTATTTACTTGTATTTTCATTCAATCTGAAAACTCATTTTTAAAAACCCACTTTTCGAGAAAATCGGAATTGTTAAAAATGAGTAATCTTAACTTTTCGTGGCTCTAACTTTTGCCATATTGGGACGATCACAAGAGCATTGTATCAGTAGTGCTCTCGAGATTACTTTGATTTACCATTGAAACTAGAAAACACATTTATGAACCCACTTTTCGAGAAATCGGGGTGAATTTTGGTAAAAATTGAGTCATCTTAATTTTTTCCGTGCCTAACTTTGGCCAAATATTGGGACGATTATACGAAAAGGGATGTATCAGTTAGTAGCTCATCTAGTTTACTTTTATTTGTCATTCAAACCTATGACAACTCATTTTGAATCCACCACTTTTTCGAGAAATCGTGATTTGTAATATTGGTATCTCAACTTTGCCAATATTGGGATGATTACAAAAAGGGCGGACGGTATCAGTTAGTAGCTCATCTCGTTTTACTTGTTTTTTGTCATTCAATCTAGAAAACTCATTTAAGCCCACTTTTCGAGAAAAATCGTGAATTTGTTAAAAAAATGTGTAATCTCAAACTTTTCCGTGCTTCATTAATTTTGCCAATATGGGATGAATTTCAAAGGGAATGTATCAGTTTGTAGCTCATCTATTTTACTTGTATTTGTCATGTAAATCTAGAAAACTCATTTCAAAACCCCCTTTTCGAGAAAATCGTGAATTTTTAAAAATTGATTACGCTCAACTTTCCATGCTCTAACTTTGGCCAATATTGGGATAATTTCAAAGGTGAATGGTATCATTTAGTAGCTCATCCAGTTACTTGTATTTGTCATTCAACACCTAGACAACTCATTTTGAACCGCACTTTCGAGCAAATCGTGATTTATAAAAGTTGAAGTAATCTCAACTTTTCCGGGCTCTACCTTTTGCCATATTGGTATGATTACAAAAAGCATGTCTCAGAGTAGTAGCTAATCGATATTACTTGATTTACCATTCAAACCTGAAAAACACATTATGAACCCACTTTTCCGAGAAAATCGTGAATTGTCAAAAATTGAGTCATCTTTAAGTTTTTCCGGCCTCTAACTTTGCCATATTGGATGATTACAAAAGGGAATGTATCAGTTTGTAGCCCATCTATTTTACTTGTATTTGTCATTTAAATCTAGAACACTCATTTTCAAAACACCCTTTCGAGAAATCGTGAATTTTTAAAAATTGATAATCCTCACCTTTCCATGCTCTTACTTTGCACTATTGGAAATTCAAAAGGGAATGTATCAGTTAGTAGCTCTCCAGTTTACTTGTATTTTCATTCAAACTCTAGAAATACCTCATTTGAACCCACTTTTCGAGAAAATCGGTGAATTTGTAAAAATTTAGTATGTTCACTTTTCCGTGATCTACTTTGCCAATATTTGCATGATTACAAAAAGCATGTCCAGTAAGTATCTCATCGAGGTACTTTTGTTTGTCATTCAAACCTAGAAAATTCATTTTAAAACCACTTTTCGAGAAAATCGTGAATATGTTAATAAAATATTGGGATGATTAAAAAAGGAAATGTATCAGTTAGTAGCTCATCTTAGTTAACTTGTATTTGTCCATTCAAATCTAGAAAACTCATTCTAAACCACTTTTCGAGAAACTCGTGAATTTATAAAAATTGAGTTATCTCAACTGTTCGTGCTCTAAATATTGCCATATTGCATGATTCCAAAAGCATGTACAGTAAGTAACTCATCGAGTTTACTTTTATTTGTCATTTCAAACCTAGAAACTCATTTTGAAACCCACTTTCCGAGACATCGGAATTTGGTAAAATTGTGAAACTCAAATTTTCCGTGCTCTAACTTTGCCATATTGGTATGATTACAAAAGTGATGTATCATTAGTAGCTCATCTAGTTTTACTTTATTTGTCATTCAATCCTAGAAAACTCTTTTTAATCCCACTTTCCTGAAAATCGTGAATTTGTTAAAAATGTGTAATCTCAACTTTTCCGTGCTCTAATTTTGCCAATATTGGGATGATTTCAAAAGGGAATGTATCAGTTTGTAGCTTTATCTAATTTTACTGTATTTGTCATTCAAATCTAGAAAACTCATTTAAAAACCCACTTTTCGAGAAAATCGTGAATTTTTAAAATTGAGTAATCTGCACTTTTCCATGCTACTAACTTTGCCATATTGGGATGATTTCAAAAGGGAATGTATCAGTTAGTAAGCTCATCCAGTTTTACTTGGATTTGTCATTCAACCTAGAAAACTCATTTTGAACCACTTTTCGAGAAATGTGTGATTTGTTTAAAATAGAGTAATCTCAACTTTTCTGTGCTTCTTACTTTTGGCCAACCTAAAAACTCATTTTGAACCCACTTTTCGGGAAAATCGTGAATTGTAAAAATTGGTATCTCAACTTTTCGTTGCTCTTACTTTGCCAATTTGCGATGAATTACAAAAGCAATGTACCATAAGTAACTCATCGAGATTACTTTATTTGTCATCAAACCTAGAAACTCATTTTGACCCACTTTTCGAGACAATCGTGAATTTATTAAAATTTTTTTTAAGTTAAATTTTTCTCCCCCAAAAACCTTTTCCCGTGCTCTAACCTTTGCCAATATTGGGATGATTACAAAAAGCAATGTATCAGGTAATGCTCATCGGGATTACTTTTGATTTACCTACGCAACCTAGAAACACATTATGAACCCTTTCGAGAAAATCGTGAAATTGTAAAAATTGAGTCTCTAAGTTTTCCGTGCTCTAACTTTGCCAATATTGGGATGATTACAAAAGGGAATGTATCAGTTAGTAGCTCATCTAGTTTACTTTTATTTGTCATTCAAACCTAGACAACTCATTTTGAATCCAATTTTCGAGAAAATCGTGATTTGTAATAATTTGAGTAATCTCAACTTGCCATATTGGGGTGATTACAAAAGGGACTGTATCAGTTTAGTACCAATCATCTAGTTTACTTGTATTTTTCATTCAAATCTAGAAAACTCATTTTAAACCCAACTTTTCGAGAAATCGTGAATTTGTTAAAAATGAGTAATCTTAACTTTTCCGGGGTGCTCTAACTTTGCCTAATATTGGGACGCATCACAAAGAGCATTGTAATCAGGTAGTCGCCATCGAGATTACTTTGATTTACCATTGAACTAGAAACACATTATGAACACCCCACTTCGAGAAAATCGTGAATTTGTAAAAATTGAGTCATCTTAAGTTTTCCGTGCTCTAACTTTGCCAATATTGGGATGATTACAAAAGGGAATGTATCAGTTAGTAGCTCATCTAGTTTACTTTTATTTGGTCCATTCAAACCTAGACAAACTCATTTTGAATCCACTTTTTCGAGAAAATCGTGATTTGTAATATTGAGTAATCTCAACTTTGCCAATATTGGGATTATTACAAAGGGCGGTATCAGTTAGTACCTCATCTAGTTACTTGTATTTGTCATTCAAATCTAGAAAACTCTTTTAAGCCCACTTTTCGAGAAATCGTGAATTTTGTTAAAAATGTGGTAATCTCACTTTCCGTGCTCTAACTTGCCAAATATTGGGATGATTTCAAAGGGAATGTATCAGTTTGTAGCTCATCTATTTTTACTTGTATTTGTGTATAAACTATTTAAACCGCACCACTTATTCGAGAAAATCGTGAATTCTTAAATTGAGTAATCTCAACTTTTCCATGCTTAACTTTGCCAATATTGGGGATAATTTCAAAGGAATGATCAGTTTTAGTAGGTCATGCCAGTTTACTTGTATTTGTCATTCAACCTTACACAACTATTTTGAACCACTTTTTTTCGAGAAATCGTGATTTATAAAAGTTGAGTAATCTCACTTTTCCGTCTCTAAACTTTGGCCAATATGGGATTAATTACAAAAGCAATGTATCAGGATAGTAGCTAATCGAGATTATTGATTTACCATTCAAACCTAGAAAACACATTATGAAACACTTTTCGAAGAAAATCGTGAATTTGTAAAATTTGAGTAATCTTAGTTTTCCGTGCTCTAACTTTGCAATATTGGGATGTACAAAAGGGAATGTATCAGTTTAGTACCATCTAGTTTACTTTTATTTGTCATTCAACCTAGACAACTCATTTTGAATCCACTTTTCGAGAAATCGTGAATTTGTAATTATTGAAGTAATCTCAACTTTGCCATATTGGGATGAATTACAAAAGGGACTGTATCAGTTAGTAACCATCATCATTTTTAACTTGTATTTGTTCATTCCAAATCTAGAAAACTCATTTTAAAACGCCACTTTTTTCGAGAAATCGTGATTCTAAAAATTGAGTAATCTCAACAACTTTTCATGCTCTAACTTTGCCAATATTGGGATAATTTCAAAGGAATGTATCAGTGAGTAGGTCATCGTTTTACTTGTATTTGTCATTCAACCTAGACAACTCATTTGAACCCACTTTTCGAGAAAATCTGAATTTATAAAAGTTGAGTAATCTCAACTTTTCCGTGCTCTACCTTTGCCATATTGGGATGATTACAAAAAGCAATGTATCAGGTAGCTAGCTAATCGAGAGTTACTTTGATTTTACCTTCAAACCTAGAAAAACACATTATGAACCCCTTTTCGAGAAAATCGTGAATTTGCAAAAATTGAGTAATCTTAAGTTTTCCGTGCCTCTAATTTGCCAATATTGGGATATTACAAAGGGAATGTATCAGTTAGTACTCATCTAGTTTTAACTTTTATTTGTCATTAACGCTAGACAAACTCATTTTGAATCACTTTTCGAGAAATCGTGAATTGTAAATAATTGGGTAATCTCAACTTTGCCAATATTGGGATGATTCCAAAGGGACTGTATCAGTTAGTACCCTCATCTAGATTACTTGTATTTTGTCATTCAAATCTAGAAAACTCATTTTAAAACCCACTTTTCGAGAAATCGTGAATTTTGTGTAAAAATTGTGTAATCTCAACTTTTCGTGCTCTAATTTTGGCCAATATTGGGATGATTTCAAAAGGGAATGTAGCAGTTGTAGCTCATGCTATTTACTTGTATTTGTCATGTAAATCTAGAAAACTCATTTCAAAACCCCCTTTTCGAGAAAATCGTGAATTTTTAAAAATTGAGTAATCTCAACTTTTCCATGCTCTTACTTTGCAATGTGGAAAATTCAAAGGGAATTATCAGTTAGTAGCTCCTCCATTTTACTTGTATTTGTCATTCAAACCTAGAACAATCATTTGAACCCACTTTTCGAGAAAATGGTGAATTTGTTAAAATTGAGTATCTTCAAACTTTTCTGTTCTCTAACTTTGCCAACTTAAAAACTCATTTCGGGGGGGACCCACTTTTACAGAGGAAATCGTGATTTGTAAAAAATGAGTAATCTCATCTTCCGTGCTCCTACTTTGCCAATTTGGGATGGATTCAAAAGGGAATGTATCAGTTTTGTAGCTTCATCATTTTTACTTGTATTGTCATTTCAAATCTAGAAACTCATTTAACCACTTTTCGAGAAAATCGTGAATTCTTAAAAATTGAGTTAATCTCAACTTTTTCCATGCTCTAACTTTGCCATATTGGGATAATTTCAAAGGAATTATCATTAGTAGTCATCCAGTTTACTTGTATTTGTCATGCAAACCTAGACAACTCATTTTGAACCCACTTTTCGAGAAAATCGTGAATTTATAAAAGTTGAGTAGATCTCAACTTTTCCGTGCGCTAACTTTGCATATTGGGATGATTACAAAAAGCAATGTCTCCAGGTAATAGCTCATCGGGATAACTTTGATTTACCATTCAACACCTAAAAACATCATTATAAATCACACCGGCACTTTTAGAGAAATTGTGAATTTGTAAACTGAGTCATCTTAAGTTTTCAAAAGTGCTCTAACTTTGCCAATATTGGGATGATTACAAAAGGGAATGTATCAGTTAGTAGCTCATCTGTTTACTTTTATTTGGTCATTCAAACCTAGACAACATCATTTTGAATCCACTTTTCGAGAAAATCGTGAATTTTGTAATGCAATTGAGTATCTCATACTTGCCAATTTGGGGTGATTACAAAGTGACTGTATCAGTTAGTACGTCATCTAGTTTACTTTTTTGTCATTCACATCTAGAAAACTCATTTTAGAACGCCACTTTTCGAGAAAACGTGAAGTTGTTAAAATGAGGCTCTTAACTTTTTCCGTGCTTAACTTTGGCCAATATTGGGACGTCATCAAAGAGCTTGTATCAGGTATAGCTCATCGAGATTACTTTGATTTACCATTGAAACCTATAAACACTTATGACCACTTTTCGAGAAATCGTGAATTTGTAAAAAATTGAGTCATCTTAAGTTTCCGTGCTCTAGCCTTTGCCATATTGGGATGATTACAAAAGGGAATGGTATCAGTTAGTAGCTCATCTAGTTTTACTTTTTATTTGTCAAAAAAAATATCAAACTAGACAAACTCATGTTTGAATCCACTTTTCGAGAAATCGTGAATTGTAATAATTGAGTAATCTCAACTTTGCCCAATTATTGGTATGATTACAAAGAGGGCGGTATCATTTAGTACCTCATCTAGTTTACTTGTATTTGTCATTCAAATCTAGAAAACTCATTTTAAGCCCACTTTTCGAGAAAATCGTGAATTTGTTAAAAATGTGTAATCTCAACTTTTCCGTGCTCTAACTTTGCCCAATCTTGGTATGATTTCAAAAGGAATGTATCAGTTGTGTATTTGTAGTCTCTCTATTTTACTTGTATGTGTAGAAAACCTCATTTTAAACCCACTTTTCGAGTTAAAATCGTGAATTCTTAAAATGAGTAATCTCAACTTTCCATGCTCCAACTTTGCCAATATTGGGATAATTTCAAAAGGAATGTATCAGTTTAGTAGCTCATCAGTTTACTTGTAGTTGTCATTCAAACCTAGACACTCATTTTGAACCCCATCTTTTCGAGAAATCGTGAATTTTAAGAACGTTGAGTAATCTCAACTTTCACATCTAAATAACTTTGCCAATATTGGGATATTACCAAAAGCAATGTGTGTTTCGATGGTAGTGCTAATGAGCGGCGTTGCATTGTATGCTTAGTTGTGGTTTACCATTCAAACCTAGAAAACACATTAGTAAATCCACACACTCTAATTTCGAGAAATCGTGAATTCTTATAAATTGAGTAATCCCAACTTTCCATGCTCTAACTTTGCCAATAATTGGGAGAATTCAAAGGAAAATGTATCAAATGAGTAGCTCATCCAGTTTACTTGTATTTGTCCTTCAAACCTAGACCTCATTTTGAATCCACTTTTTCGAGAAATGCGTAATTTGTAATAATTGAGTAATTCTCTCTTTGCCAATTTGGGATATTACAAAAGGGACTGTATCATTAGTACGCCTCATCTAGTTTTAACTTGTATTTGTCATTCAAATCTAAAACTCATTTTAACCCACTTTTCGAAAAATCGTGATTTGTAAAATGTGTAATCTCAACTTTTCGTGCTCTAATTTTGCAATATTTGGATGATTTCAAAAG
The DNA here is from genome assembly GCA_024703675.1 of Drosophila nebulosa. Classification (NCBI taxonomy): domain Eukaryota; kingdom Metazoa; phylum Arthropoda; class Insecta; order Diptera; family Drosophilidae; genus Drosophila; species Drosophila nebulosa. Next base: position 17,071 of record JANFPS010000102.1, read on the forward strand.
ATACATGTATCAGTTCGTAGCTCATTCTTTTTACTTGTATTTGTCATGTAGTCTAGAAAACTCATTTCAAAACCCCCTTTTCGGAAAATCGTGGATTTTTAAAAATGATATCTCAAACTTTTCCATGCTCTTACTTTGCAATATTGTAAAATTTCAAAAGGACTTATCAGTATTAGCTCATCCAGTTTTACTTGTATTTGTCATTCAAACCTAGACAACTCATTGTGAACCCACTTTTCGAGAAATTGTGAATTTGTTAAATTGAGGGGGAGTAATCTCAACTTTTCTGTGCTCTAAACTTTTGCCTAACTTAAAACTCATTCGACTCCACTTTTCGAGTAAATCGTGAATTTGTAGAAATTGAGTATCTCAACTTTCCGTGCTCTAACTTTGCCAATATTGGGATGATTCATAAGGGAATGTATCAGTTTGTAGCTCATCTATTTTACTTATATTTGTCATTCAAATCTAGAAAACTCATTTTAAACCGCCACCCACTTTTTCGAGAAATCGTGAATTTATAAAATTGGTAATCTCAACTTTCCATGCTCTAACTTTGGCCAATATTTGGGATAATTTCAAAAGGAATGTATCAGTAGTAGCTCATCCATTTTACTTTTATTTGTCATGCAAACCTAGACACTCATTTTGACCACTTTTCGGAGAAAATCGTGAATTATAAAATTGAGTATCTCACTTTTCCGTGCCTAACTTTGGCCATATTGGGATGATTACAACAAGCAATGTATCAGGTAGTAGCTATCGAGATTACTTTGATTTAACCATCAAACCTAGAAAACACATTAGAACCCACTTTTCGAGAAAATCGTGATTTGTAAAAATTAGTCATCTTAATTTTCCGTGCTCTAACTTTGCCAGTATTGGATGATTACAAAAGGGAAATGTATCAGTTAGTAGCTCCTTCTAGTTTACTTTTATCTGGTCATTCATACCTAGACAACTCATTTTGAATCCCTTTTCGGAAAATCCGTGAATTTTGTAATAATCTGAGTAATCTCAACTTTGCCAATATTGGGATGATGTACAAAAGGGACGGTATCAGTTAGTACCTCATCTAGTTTACTTTTAGTTGTCTTCAAATCCAGAAACTCATTTAAACCCACTTTTCGAAAATCGTAAATTTGTTAAAAATGTTAATCTCACAACTTTTCCGTGCTCTAATTTTGCCAATATTGGGATTGATTTCAAAAGGGAATGTATCAGTTTTGTAGCTCATCTATTTACTTGTATTTGTCATGTAAATCTATAAAACTCCATTTCAAATCCCCCCCCTTTTTTCGAGAAAATCGTGAATTTTTAAAATTGAGTAATCCAACTTTTCCATGCTCCTTACTTGCCAATATTGGAAGAATTTCAAAGGGAATGTATAGTTAGTAGCTGCATCCAGTTTACTTGTATTTGTCATTCAAACCTAGACAACTCATTTTTGAACCCACTTTTTTCGAGAAAATTGTGCATTTTGTTAAAATTTGAGTAATTCTCAACTTTTCTGTGCTCTACTTTGCCAATCTTAAAAACTTCATTTCGAACCCACTTTTCGAGGAATCGTGAATTTGTAAAAATTGAGTAATCTCAAAACTTTCGTTGGTCTCTTATTTTGCCAATATTGGGATGATTTTCAAAAGGGAATGTAATCATTTTGTAGCTCATCTATTTTACTTGTATTTGTCATTCAAAATCTAGAAACTTCATTAAAACCCACTTTTCGAGAAAATCGTGATTTTTAAAATTGAGTAATCTCAATCTTTTCATGTTTTTCCTAACTTTGGCCAATATTGGGATATTTCAAAAGGGAATGTATCATTAAGTACTCCATCCATTTACTTGTATTTGTCATTCAAACCTAAGACAACTCATTTGAACCCACTTCGAGAAAATCGTGAATTTATAAATTGAGTATCTCAACTTTTCCCTGCCTCTAACTTGGCCAATATTGGGATGATTACAAAAAAGCAATGTATCAGGTAGTAGCTCTCGAGATTTACGTTGATTTACCATTCAAACCTAGAAACACATTATGAACCCACTTTTCGAGAAAATCGTGATTTGTTAAAAATTGAGTCATCTTTAGTTTTCCGTGCTCTAACTTTGCCATAATTGGGATGATTGCAAAAGGGAATGTATCAGTTATAGCTCATCTAGTTACTTTTATTTATCATTCAAACCTAGACAACTCATTGAATCCACGTTCGAGACAATCGTGAATTTGTAAATAATTGAGTAATCTCACATTCCCGGGTGAATTTTGGAAAAATATTGAGTCATCTTAGTTTTCCGTGCTCTAACTTTGCCAATATTGGGATGATTATAAAAGGGAATGTTATCAGGTTAGTAGCTCTCTAGTTTACTTTTATTTGTCATTCAACCTAACCAACTCTTTGAATCCACTTTTCGAGAAAATCGTGATTTGTAATAATTGAGTATCTCAACTTTGCCAATATTGGATGATTACAAAAGGACTGTATCAGTTAGTACCTCATCTAGTTTTTACTTGTATTTGTCATTCAAATCTCGAAAACTCATTTTAATCCCTTTTTTGCGAGAAAATCGTGAATTTGTAAAAAATTGGTGTAATCCTCAACTTTTTCCGTGCCTAATTTTTGCCCATATTGGGATGATTTTCAGAAGGGAATGTATCAGTAGTAGCTCATCTAGCTTACTTTTTATTTTGTCATTCAAACCTAGACAACTCATTTGAATCACTTTTCGAGAAAATCGTGAATTGTAATAATTGAGTAATCTCAATTTTTCCAATATTGGGATGATTACAAAAGGGATCTGTATCAGTTAGTAACCGTCATGCTAGTTTACTTGTATTGTCATTCAATCTAGAAAACTCATTTTAAACCCGCACTTTTGAGAAAATCGGAATTTTGTAAAAATTGAGTAATCTCAATTTTTGTGTGCTCTAACTTTGCCAACTAAAAAAAACTCTTTTGAACACAATGTATCGAGTAGTAGGCTCATCTAGTTTGACTTTTATTTTCATTCAACCTAGACAAACTCTTTTGATCCACTTTCGAGAAAATCGTGAAATTTGTAAAATAGAATAATCTCAACTTTGCCAATATTGGGATGAACAAAAGGACTTTAATCAGTTGTACCTCATCTAGTTTTACCTTGTATTTGTCATTAATCTAGAAAACTCAGTTTAAACCCACTTCGAGAAAATCGTTAATTTGTTAAAAAGATAATCTTAACTTTTCGCGTGCTCTAACTTTGCCAATATTGGGACGATGCACAAAGAGCAGGGTATAAGTTAGTAGCTCATCGAGGTTCTTGCCGTTGTCGTTCAATCTAAGAAACTGCCATTTTAAAACCACTTTTCGGAGAAATCCGGGGGGGGGGGGGGGGAATTTGTAAAAATTGTGAAACTTAAATTTTTCGTGCTCTAACTTTGTCAATCTTTGGGATGATTAAAACACGAATGTGCGTTAGTAGCTTATCTAGTTTGCTTGTATTTGTCAATTTCAAATCTAGAAAACCTCATTTTAAACCCACTTTTTCGAGAAAATCCGTGAATATATAAAATGATTAATCTTCAACTTTTCCGTGCGCTATCTATGCCAATATCGCTGATGATTCCAAATCAATGTACTGTAAGTAACTCTCGAGTTTCCTTGTATTTGTCATTCAAACCTAGAAACTCATTTTGAAGGCCCACTTTTCGAGAAAATCTGAATTTGTAAAATTGTGAAACTCAAATTTTCCGTGCTCTAACTTTGCCAATATTGGGATGATTAAAAAACGAAATGTATCAGTTAGTAGCTCGATCTAGTTTACTTTATTTGTCATTCAACCTAGAAAACTCATTTAATATCCGACTTTCGAGAAAATCGTGAATTGTAAAAATTGTGTAATCTCACTTTTCCGTGCTCTAACTTTGGCCAATATTGGGATAATTTTCAAAAAAGGGAATGTATCAGTTAGTAGCTCATCCAGTTTACTTGTATTTGTCATTTCAACCTAACAACTCATTTTGAACACTTTTCGAGAAAATCGTGAATTTTGTTTAAAATTGAGTAATCTCAACTTTTCTGTGCTTCTAACTTTGCCAACCTAAAAAAGCTCATTTGAACCTCACTTTTCGAGGAAAATTGTGAATTTGTAAAATTGAGTAATCTCAACTTTTTCCGTCTCTACTTTTGCCATTTGCGATGATTACAAAAAGCAATGCACCAGTAAGTAACTCATCGAGATTACTTTTTATTTGTCTTCAAACCTAGAAACTCATTTTGTTACCCACTTTTCGAGACAATCGTGAATTTTATAAAAATTGAGTATCTCAAACTTTTCCCGTGCTCTAACTATGCCAATATCGCGATGATTCAAAGCAATGTACCAGTAAGTAACCTCATCGAGTTTTTACTTGATTTGTCATTTAAAATCTAGAAAAACTCATTTTGCACCCACTTTTCGAGAAAATCTTGAATTTGTAAAAATGTGAAACCTCAAATTTTCCGTTGCTCTAACTTTGCCAATTATTGGGATGATTTTCAACAGAAATGTATCAGTTTGTAGCTCATATATTTTACTTGTATTTGTCATTCCAATCTAGAAAACTCATTTAAACCACTTTTCGAGAAAATCGGTGCATTTTTAAAATTGAGTCATCTTAAGTTTCCGTGCTCTAACTTTGGGCAATAATTGGGATGATTGGAAAGGGAATGTATCAGTTAGTAAGCTGCATCTATTTACTTTATTATCATTCAACCTAGACAACTTCATTTTGGATCCAACTTTTCGAGAAAATCGTGATTTGTAATAATTGATTATCTCAATTTTTCCAATATGGGATAATTACAAAAGGGACGTGTATCAGTTTAGTACCCTCATCTGAGTTTTACTTGTATTTTGTCATTCAAATCTAGAAACCTCCTTTTTAAACCCACTTTTCGAGAAATCGTGAATTTTGTAAAATTGAGTAATCTCAATTTTTGTGTGCTCTAACTTTGGTGCCAATTAAAAACTCATTTTGAACCCAAGGTATCGAGTAAGTAGCATCATCTATTTACGTTTATTTGGCATTCAAACCTAGACAACTCATTTTGAATCCACCTTTCGAAAAATCGTGAATTTGTAAAAATAAATAATCTCACTTGGCCAATATTGGGATGTTACAAAGGGACTGTATCAGTTTAGTACTCATCGAGTTTACTTGTATTTGTCATTCAAATTAGAAACTCATTTTGAAACCCACTTCGAGAAATCGTGAAAATTTGTTGAAAAATTGAGTAATCTTAAAACTTTTTGCCTGCTCTAACTTTGGCCATATTGGGAACGATCACAAGAGCAGGGTATAAAGTTAGCAGTAGCTCATCGAGGTTCTTTGCAGTTGTCGTTCAATCTGAAACTCATTTTAAACCCACTTTACAGAGAAAATCGTGAATTTGTAAAAAATTGTGAACTTAAATTTTCCGTGCTCTACTTTGCATATGGGATATTAAAAAACGAAAATGTATCAGTTAGTCAGCTTATCTAGTTTGCTTGTATTTGTCATTCCAGATATCTAGGAAAACTCATTTTAACCCACTTTTCGAGAAAAATCGTGAATATTAAAATTGAGTACTCTCAACTTTTCCGTGCTCTAACTATGCCAATATCGCGATGAATTCCAAAAGCAATGTACTAGTAGTACTCATCGGTTTCCTTGTATTTTGTCATTCAAACCTAGAAAAACTCATTTTGAACCGCAATTTTCGGAAAATCGTGAATTTGTAAAAATTGTGAAACTCAAATTTTCCGTGCTCTAACTTTGCCAATATTGGGATGATTAAAAAACGAAATGTATCAGTTAGTAGCTCTCTAGTTTACTTGTATTTTGTCCATTCAAACCTAGAAAACTCATTTTAATCCCACTTTGCGAGAAAATCGTGAATTTGTAAAATTGTGTAATCTCAACTTTCCGTGCCTAAACTTTTGCCAATATGGTATAATTTCAAAAGGGAATGTATCAGTTAGTAGCTCATCCAGTTTACTTGTATTTGTCATTCAAACCTAGACAACTCATTTTGAACCCACTTTTCGAGAAAATCGGATTTTTTTAAAATTAGTATCTCAACTTTTCTGTGCTCTAACTTTGGCACCTAAAAACTCATTTTGACCCACTTTTTCGAGAAATTGTGAATTTGTAAAATTGAGTAATCTCAACTTTTCTGCGCACTTACTTTGCCAATATCGATGATTACAAAAGCAATGTACGCAGTAAGTACCCTCATCAGCTTATTTTATTTTGTCATCAAACCTATAAAACATCATTTGTACCACTTTTCGAGACAATCGTGAATTTATAAAACATTGAGTATCTCAACTTGTGAAGGAGCACTTAACTATGCCAATATCGCGAATGATTCCAAAAGCAATGTACATTAAGTAACTCATCGAGTTACTTGTATTTTGTCATTTAATCTTTAGAAATCATTTGCAACACCACTTTTCGAGAAAATCGTGAATTTGTAAAATTGTGAAACTCAATTTCCGTGCTCTAACTTTGCCAAGATTGGGATGATTTCAAAAGACTGTTATCAGTTTGTAGATCATCTATTTACTTGTATTTGTCATTCAATCTAGAAAACTCATTTTAAACCCACTTTTCGAGAAATCGTGACTTTTTAAAAATTTAGTCCATCTTAAGTTTTTCGTGCCTAACTTTGCCATATTGGGATGATTGCAAAGGGAATGTTGAGTTAGTAGGCTCATCTAGGTTTACTTTATTTATCATTCAAACCTAGACAACTCATTTTGAATCCACTTTTCGAGAAAATCGTGAATTTGTAATAATTGAGTAATCTCAACATCGTGAATTTGGAAAAATTGAGTCATCTTAGTTTTCCGTGCTCTAACTTTGCCAATATTGGATGAATTATAAAGGGAATGTATCAGTAGTAGCGCATCTAGTTTACTTTTAATTTGTTCAGTCAAACCTAGACAACTCATTTTGAATCCACTTTTGTCGAGAAAATCGTGATTTGTAAGAATTGAGTAATCTCACCTTTGCCAATATTGGGATGATTACAAAAGTGGACTGTATCAGTATTACCTCATCTAGTTTAACTTGTATTTGTCCATTCAAATCTAGAAACTCATTTTAACCCACTTTTCGAGTAAATCGTGAATTTGTAAAAATTGAGTAATCTCATTTGTGTGCTCTAACTTTTGCCAACTTAAAAACTCATTTTGAACCCAATGTATCAGTAGTAGCTCATCCAGTTTTACTTTTATTTGTCTTCAACTAGCAACTTCATTTTGAATCACTTTTTTTCGAGAAATCGTGATTTGTAAAATTGTGTAATCTCAACTTTTCCGTGCTCTAATTTTGCCAATATTGGGATGATTTCAGAAGGGAATGTATCAGTTAGTAGCTCATCTAGCTTACTTTTATTTGTCATTCAAACCTAGACAACTCATTTTGAATCGCACTGTTCGAGAAAATCGTGAATTTGTAATAATTGAGTAATCTCAATTTTTCCAATATTGGGATGATTACAAAAGGGACTGTATCAGTTAGTACCTCATCTAGTTTACTTGTATTTGTCATTCAAATCTAGAAAACTCATTTTAAACCCACTTTTCGAGAAAATCGTGAATTTGTAAAAATTGAGTAATCTCAATTTTTGTGTGCTCTAACTTTGCCAACTTAAAAAACTCATTTTGAACCCAATGTATCAGTAAGTAGCTCATCTAGTTTACTTTTATTTGTCATTCAAACCTAGACAACTCATTTTGAATCCACTTTTCGAGAAAATCGTGAATTTGTAAAAATAGAATAATCTCAACTTTGCCAATATTGGGATGATTTAAAAAGGGACTGTATCAGTTAGTACCTCATCTAGTTTACTTGTATTTGTCATTCAAATCTAGAAAACTCATTTTAAACCCACTTTTCGAGAAAATCGTGAATTTGTTAAAAATGAGTAATCTTAACTTTTCCGTGCTCTAACTTTGCCAATATTGGGACGATCACAAAGAGCAGGGTATAAGTTAGTAGCTCATCGAGGTTTCTTGCAGTTGTCGTTCAAATCTAGAAAACTCATTTTAAACCCACTTTTCGAGAAAATCGTGAATTTGTAAAAATTGTGAAACTCAAATTTTCCGTGCTCTAACTTTGCCAATATTGGGGGGTGATTAAAAACGAAATGTATCAGTTAGTAGCTTATCTAGTTTGCTTGTATTTGTCATTCAAATCTAGAAAACTCATTTTAAACCCACTTTTCGAGAAAATCGTGAATATATAAAAATTGAGTAATCTCAACTTTTCCGTGCTCTAACTATGCCAATATCGCGATGATTCCAAAAGCAATGTACTAGTAAGTAACTCATCGAGTTTCCTTGTATTTGTCATTCAAACCTAGAAAACTCATTTTGAACCCACTTTTCGAGAAAATCGTGAATTTGTAAAATTGAGTAATCTCAACTTTCGTGCTCTAACTTTGCCATATTGGCGGATGATTACAAAAACAATGTACCACTAAGTAACTCATCGAGTGTACCTTTATTAGTCATTTAAACCTAGAAAACTCATTTTAAACCCACTTTCGAGAAATCGTGAATTTGTAAAAATTGAGTAATCTCAACTTTTCCGTGCTCTAACTTTGCCAATATTGCGATGATTACAAAAACAATGTACCACTAAGTAACTCATCGAGTGTACCTTTATTAGTCATTTAAACCTAGAAAACTCATTTTAAACCCACTTTGCAAGAAAATCGTGAATTTGTAAAAATTGTGTAATCTCAACTTTTCTGTGCTCTAACTTTGCCAATATTGCGATGATTACAAAAGCAATGTACCACTAAGCAACTCATCTAGTTTACTTGTATTTGTCATTCAAACCTAGAAAACTCATTTTAATCCCACTTTTCGAGAAAATCGTGAATTTGTAAAAATTGTGTAATCTCAACTTTTCCGTGCTCTAACTTTGCCAATATTGGGATAATTTCAAAAGGGAATGTATCAGTTAGTAGCTCATCAGTTTACTTGTATTTGTCATTTCAAACCTAGACAACTCATTTTGAAACCACTTTCGAGAAAATCGTGAATTTGTTAAAATTGAGTAATCTCTACTTTTCTGTGCTCTAACTTTGCCAACCTAAAAAACTCATTTTGAACCCACTTTTCGAGGAAATTGTGAATTTGTAAAAATTGAGTAATCTCAACTTTTCCGTGCTCTTACTTTGCCAATATTGCGATGATTACAAAAAGCAATGTACCAGTAAGTAACTCATCGAGATTACTTTTATTTGTCATTCAAACCTAGAAAACTCATTTTGTACCCACTTTTCGAGACAATCGTGAATTTATAAAAATTGAGTAATCTCAACTTTTCCGTGCTCTAACTATGCCAATATCGCGATGATTCCAAAAGCAATGTACCAGTAAGTAACTCATCGAGTTTACTTGTATTTGTCATTTAAATCTAGAAAACTCATTTTGCACCCACTTTTCGAGAAAATCGTGAATTTGTAAAAATTGTGAAACTCAAATTTTCCGTGCTCTAACTTTGCCAATATTGGGATGATTTCAAAAGGAAATGTATCAGTTTGTAGCTCATCTATTTTACTTGTATTTGTCATTCAAATCTAGAAAACTCATTTTAAACCCACTTTTCGAGAAAACGTGAATTTTTAAAAATTGATGTAATTCAACTTTCCGTGCTCTAACTATGCCAATATCGCGATTTGATTCCAAAAAGCAAATTGTACCAGTAAGTAACTCATCGAGTTTACGTATTTGTCATGATCTAACCTAGAAAACTCATTGAATCCCACTTTTCGAGGAAAATCGGGGTGAATTTGTAAAAAATTGTGAAACTCAAAATTTCCGTGCTCTATTTTGCCAATATTGGGATGATGTTCAAAAGGGAAGCTCTCCATTTGTGCTCATCATTTTATTTGTATTTGTCAATTCTAAACCTAGGAAAAACTCATGTTTTGAAACCCACTTTCGAGGACAATTCGTTGAATTTATAAAATTTGAGTAATCTCAACTTTTCCGTGCTTAAACTATGCTCAAAATCGCGAAATGATTACAAAAGGCAATGTATCAGGTAGTAGCGCTCGCTGCATCGAGGAATTTACTTTGATTACCATTCAAAACCTAGAAAAACACATTAGAACCCACCTTTGTCGAGGAAAATCGTGAATTTGTGTAAAAAGGATTAGTCATCTTAAGTTTTCCGTGCTCTAATTTGCCAATATTGGGATGATTACAAAAGGGAATGTTTCAAGTTAGTAGCTATCTAGTTTACTTTTATTTGTCATTCAAACCTAGACAATCATTTTGAAATCCACTTTTAGAGAAAAATCGTGAAATTTTGTAATAACTTGAAGTAAGTCTCAACTTTGCCAATATTGGGGGATGATTACAAACGGACTGTATCAATTCGTACCTACACCTAGTTCTATGGGATTTGCATTCAAACTAGCACAGACACAAAACTCATTTTAACCCACTTTGCTAGAAAAATCGTGAATATGTAAAATTGAGTTAATCTCAACTTTTGTGTGATCGAACTTTGCTCAACTTTAAAAATCATTTTGAAACCCACTTTTCGAGGAAAATCGTGAATTTGTGTAAAAATTGAGAATCTCAACTTTTCCGTGCCTCTAACTTTACCAATATGGCGATGATTACAAAAGCATGTACTAATAAAGCAACTCATCGGAGTTACTTTATTTGTCATTGCAAAACCTAGAAATCTCATTTGATCCACTTTTCGAGAGAAAATCGTGAATTTGTAAAAAATTGTGTCTTCTCAACTTTTTTGTGCTCTAACTTGCAATATTGCCGATGATTACAAAAAGCAATGCACCAGTAAGCAATCATTCGAGATTACTTTTATGTCATTCAAACCTAGAAAGTCTCATTGAACCCTAATTTTCGAGAAAAATCGTGAATTGGTAAAGTGAGTATTCTCAACTTCTGTGCTCAACTTTGCCAATATTGCGCTGATTACCAAAAAGCAAGTACCAGTAATGCAACTCATCGAGATACATTTTATTTGTCATTCAAACCTAGAAAATCTCATTTTAAAAACCCACTTTTCGAGAAGAAAATCGTGAAATTTATAAAATGTTGACGCTAATCTCAACTGTTTCCTGTGCTCTAACACTTTGCCACAATAAAAGTGTGGGGATGTTACAAAAAGCAACCCTGCACCAGTAAGTAACTCATCGAGATTTACTTTTATTTGGCATTCCAAACCTAGAAAACTCTAGTTGAAGGCCCACATCCTTAGTCAGCGGACATCGTGAACATTTATAAAATGGTGAGAATCTAAACTTTCCTATGCTCTAACTATGCCAATATGAGCAGTCTCATGCACTGTACAAAAAAGGGCACAAAATGTTTAATCAGGTGAAGTAGCTGTCGCAATCGAGATTAGCAATTATGAGTGATGGAACATTCAAACACGTAGAAAACACATATGAACCCACTTTTCGAGAAAATCGTGAAAATATGTAAAAATTGAGTCATCTTAAGTTTCCGTGCTTCTAATATGCAATATGTCGACGATTATTTTTCGATTACAATAAGCAATGTACAGGTAGTAGCTCATACCGAGATTCTTTGACCTTTGTACCATTAAACCTAGGAAAACACATTATGACACCAACTTTTCGAGAAAACATCGATGCAATTGATAATACTTGCGATGATTACAAAAAGCAAGTTGTTCACCTAACATAAGTAAATTCATAGAGTTAATTTTCATTGTCATTCAAACCTAGAAAAACTCATTTTAAACCACTTTCGAGAAAAAAAAAAAAAAAAAAAAAAAACAATTTTTCGTTGGGTGGGGGGGGGGAATTTATAAAACGTTGAGTAATCTCAACTTTTCCGGTACTCTAAACTTGCCAATATGGGATGATTACAAAAGGAAAGGTATCAGTGAGTAGACATCTAGTTTACTTGTAGCGTAATATTTAAACCTAGAAAAAACTCATTTTGAAACCCACTTTTCGAGAAAATCGTGAATTTGTAAAACTTGAGAAAATCTCAAGCTTTCGTGCTCTAACTTTGCCAATATTGCGCTGTGATTACAAATGGAAAACTCATTATGAAACCCACTTTTTCGAGGAAATCGTGAATTGTCAAAATTGAGTCATCTTAAGTTTTACGTGCTAACTTTGCCAAATATGGGATGACCTATACAAAAAGGGGGAAGCAGTGTATCCTTAGAGACTCAACATTAGTGGTTTACTTTATTGTCATTATAAACCTAGAGAACTCATTTTGAATCCCCTTTTGCGAGAAAATCGGATTTGAAAAATTGAGTATTCCTCAACTTTCCGTGCTCTAACTTTGCCAATATGGGATGGATTACAAAAGAAAAGGTATCAGGTAGTAGCTCATATCTAGGTTTCGTGTAGTGTCAATCAAACCTAGACAACTCATTTTGAAACCCACTTTTCGAGAAAATCATGAATTGTAAAAATTGATAATCTCAACTTTGTAATATTACGATGATTACAAAAAGCAAGTTTCAGTTAGTAGCTCATTAGTGACTTGTAGTTGTCATTCCAAACTAAGAAAAACTCATTTAATCACTTTTCGAGAAAAATCGTGAATTGTAAAAAATTGAGAAAATCTCAATCCTTCCGTGCTCATAACTTGCGCCAATTATTGCGATGATTACAAACCTAGAAAAAACTCATTAGAAACCACTTTTCGAGGCAAAATAGTGAAATTTGTAAAAATTGTGATGTAAATGTCTCACACTTTTCCGGCTCTACACTTTGCCAATATTGGATAGATTACAAAAGGAACTGTATCAGCTAGTTTAAAGCTCATTCACGAGATTACATTTATTGTCATTTAAACCTAGACAACTCACTTGAATCAAACTTTCGAGAAAATCGTGAATTTGTAAAAATTGAGTATTCTCAACTTTTCCGTGCTCTAACTTGGCCAATCTTGGGTGATTACCAAAAGAAAAGGGTATCCGTTAGTAGCTCATACTAGTTTAAGTTGAGTTAGTCATTCAACCATAGACAACTCATTGAACACTTTTCGAGAAAATCATGTGATTGGTAAAAATTGATTACTCTCAACGTTGCCATCTTATAGCGAATGACATATTATACCCTCCCCCACAAAAAAGAAATGTATCCATTATAGTAGATCATCTAGCTGATACTTGTCTAGTTAGTCATTCATAAACCTAGAAAACTACTCCCATTTTGCAATCACTTTACGAGAAAATCGTGAATTTAGCTAAAAAATGAGTAATCTCAACTTTTCCGTGCTCTAACGTTGCCAATATTGCGATGACTACCAAAATATGCAAATGTACCAGTAAAGCAACTCATCGAGTTCTACTTTTATTTGTCATTCAAACCTAAGAAATCTCATTCGAAAGCCACTTTTCGGAGAAAAATCGGGCAATATTTGTAAAAATTGTTAATTGTTACACCCGTCCTTTCATAGAAGTGCTCGCCACACCCACATTCATATAACTTTGCCAATATTGCGATGATTACAAAAAGCAACTTTGTACTCAATAAGCAACTCCATCGCAGTTTAATTTTATTTGTCATTAAACCTAGAAATGAAATATCAATTTTGACCCACTTTGCGAGAAAATCGTGAATTTAGTAAAAATCTGTGTTCTATCTCAACTTTTCCGTTGCTCTTACACTTTGCCAATATTGGGAATGATTTCAAAAGGAATGTATCAATTTGAAGGTATCATCTATGTTCTTGTATTTGTCCATTCAAATCTAGGTGTGAAGAACTATTTAAACCCACTTTTCGAAAAAATGCGTAGACATATTTGTAAAAAATATGTATACTCAAACTTTCCGTGCACTCTAACTTTGCCAAAATATTGCGTATGATTACAAAAAGCAATTGGCTACCAGTAAGATACACACTCATCGAGTTACTTTTATTTGTCATTCAAACCTAGAAAAATCATTTAAACCCACTTTCGAGAACCAATCGTTGAATTTGTAAACATTGTGTAATCTCAACTTTTCCGTGCCCCCGCTAACTTTTGCACAATATTGGGATGATTAAAAACGAAAGTATCAGTTTTAGTAGCTTATTATAGTTTACTTGTATTGTATTCAATATCTAGAACAAACTCATTTTAAACCCACTTTTCGAGGAAATCGGAATATGTAAAAATTATGTAATCTCAACTTTTCCGTGCTCTAACTTTGCCAAATTGCGATGATTTAAAAAAGCGCAATTGTATCGGTAGTAGCTCATCACGAGATTACTTTGATTTTACCATTCAAACCTAGAACACAACCATTATCGAACCCACTTTCAGAAATCGGTGAATTTGTAAAAATGAGTTCAAATCATTAAGTTTTCCGTGCTTAAACTCTGCCAATATTGGGGATGATTACAAAAGGGAAGGTACAGTTAGAGCTCATCTAGTTTTACTTTTATTGTCATTCAACCTAGACAACTCATTGAATCCATTTTCGAGAAACAATCGTGAAATTGTAATAAGAGTAATCTCACTTTGCCAATATTGGGATGATTACAAAAAGGGACGTACAGTTAGTACCTCATCTAGTTGATGTTATTGTCATTCCAAATCTAGAAAATCATTTAAAACCCACTTTTCGAGAAAATCGTTCGAATTGTAAAAATTGAAGTAATCTCAATTTTGTCTTAACTTTGCCAACTTAAAAAACCATTTGAACCCACTTTTCGAGGAACTCGTGGAATTTGTAAAGTAATTGAGTTAATCTCAACTTTCCGTGCCTCTAACTTTGCCAATATGCGTGATTACAAAAGCAATGTATAATAAGCACCATCGAGTTTACTTTTATTTGTCATTCAAACTAGAAAATCTCATTTTGAATTCCACTTTTCGAGAAAATCGTTGAATTGTAAAATTGTGTATTCTCACACTTTTTTGTGCTCTACCTCTGCCAATATTGCGATGATTACAAAAAGCAATGCCCCAGTAAGCAAACTCATCGAGATTCTTTTATTTGTCAGTTCAAACCTAGAAATCTCATTTTTGAACCCAACTTTTCGAGAAAATCGTGAATTGTAAACAATGTGTATTCTCAACTTTCTGTGCTCTAACTTTTGCAATATGCATGATTACAAAAAAGCAATGCTAGCAGTAAAGCAACTCATCGAGATACTTTATTGTCAGTTCAAACCTAGAAAATTCTCATTTTGAACCCACTTCGAGGAAAATCGTGAATTTTTAAAAGGTTGAGTATCTCAACTTCCGGCTCTAACTTTGCTAATATTGGGATGATTACAATAAAGCAAGGTATTCAGTAGTAGCTCATCGAGATTACTTTGATTGTACCATTCAACTATAAAACACATTATGAACCCCACTTTTCGAGGAAAATCGTGAAAATTTATAATATTGCGATGATTTCAAAAAAGCAATGTACACTAAGTAAACTCATCGAAGTTTATTTATTTGTCAGTCAAACCTAGAAAACTCATTTTAAAACCCACTTTCGAGAAAATCGTGAATTTTATAAAAGTTGAGTAATCTCAACTTTTCCGTGCTCTAACTTGCCAATATTGGGTTTATGATTACAAAAGGAAAGGTAATCAGTTAGTAGCTCATCTAGTTTACTTGTAGTTGTCATTTAAACCTAGAAAAACTCATTTGAACCCACTTTTCGAGAAAATCGTGAATTTGTAAAATTGAGAAATCTCATCTTTCCGTGCTCTAACACTTTGCCAATATTGCGTGATTACAAACCTAGGAAAAACTAATTATGAACCCACTTTCGAGGAAAATCGTGAATTTGTAAAAAATTGAGTATCTCAACTTTTTCCGGCTCTAAACTGTGCCAATCTTGGGATGATTACAAAAGGGAATGTATCAGTTAGTAGCTCATCTAGTTTACTTTTATTTGTCATTTAAACCTAGACAACTCATTTTGAATCCACTTTTCGAGAAAATCGTGAATTTGTAAAAATTGAGTATTCTCAACTTTTCCGTGCTCTAACTTTGCCAATATTGGGATGATTACAAAAGGAAAGGTATCAGTTAGTAGCTCATCTAGTTTACGTGTAGTTGTCATTCAAACCTAGACAACTCATTTTGAACCCACTTTTCGAGAAAATCATGAATTTGTAAAAATTGATTAATCTCAACTTTGCTAATATTACGATGATTACAAAAAGCAATGTTTCAGTTAGTAGCTCATCTAGTTTACTTGTAGTTGTCATTCAAACCTAGAAAACTCATTTTAAATCCACTTTTCGAGAAAATCGTGAATTTGTAAAAATTGAGAAATCTCAATCTTTCCGTGCTCTAACTTTGCCAATATTGCGATGATTACAAACCTAGAAAACTCATTATGAACCCACTTTTCGAGGAAATCGTGAATTTGTAAAAATTGAGTAATCTCAACTTTTCCGTGCTCTAACTTTGCCAATATTGGGATGATTACAAAAGGGAATGTATCAGTTAGTAACTCATCGAGTTTACTTTTATTTGTCATTCAAACCTGAAAATCATTTTTGAACCACTTTTCGAGAAAATCGTTGAATTTATAAAAAATTGAGTAATCTCAACTTTTCGGGCTCTAACTTTCCAATATGGCATGATTACAAAATGCAATGTATCAGGTAGTAGCTCATCGATATTCTTGATTTACCATTCAACCTAGGAAACACATTATGAACCCACTTTGCGAGAAAATCGTAATATGTAAAATTGAGTCATCTTAAGTTTTCGTGCTCTAACTTTGCCAATATTGGGATGATTACAAAAAGAAAATGTTCAGTTAGTACCATCTAGTTACTTGTATTTGTCATTCAAATCTAAAAAACCCATTTAAACCATTTTCGGAGAAAAATGTGAATTTGTAATAATTGAGTATCTTCAACTTTTGTGGGCCTAACTTTGCCAACTAAAAAAACTCATTTCAAAACCACTTTTCGAGAAAATCGTTGAATTTGTAAAAATTTAGGAAATCTCAAACCTTTTCTGTGCTCTAACTTTGCAAAATGCGATGAGTACAAAAAAGCAATGTACAGTAAGCAAACTCATGAGATGACTTTTATTTGTCATTTCAAACTAGAAATCTCAGTTTGACCCACTTTTCGAGAAAATCGGAATTTTTGTAAAAATTGTGTATTCTCAACTTTTCTGTGCTCTAACTTTGCCAATATTGCGTTGATTACAAAAGCAATAAACTAATTTGAATTTGTAAAAATCGTGTAATCTCAACTTTTCGTGCTCTAACTTTGCCAATATTGGGATGATTACAAAAGGCGGACTGTATCAGTTAGTACCTCATCTAGTTAACTGTATTTGTCCAATTCAAATATGAAAACTCATTTAAACCCATTTTTCGAGAAATCGTGAATTGTAAAATTGAGTATCTCCAATTTTTGTGTGCTCTAACTCTGCCACTTAAAAAAAACTCATTTGAACCAATGTATTTAAGTAGATCATCTAGTTACTTTTATTTGTCATTCAAACCCTAGGACAACTCATTTTGAAATCCACTTTTCGAGAAAATCGGAATTTGTAAAAATAGAATAATCTAAACTTTGCCAATATTGAGGATGATTACAAAAGGGACTGATAAGTTAGTACCTCATTAGTTTACTTGTATTTGTCATTCAAAATCCTAGAAAACTCATGTTAAACCCACTTTTCGAAGGGAAAATAGTGAATTTGTAAAAATAGAGTAATCTTAACTTTTCCGTGCTCTACACTTTGCCAATCTTGGGACGATCACAAAGAGCAGGGTATAAGTTAGTAGCTCATCGAGGTTTCTTGTAGTTGTCATTCAAATAGAAATCATTTGAACCCCCTTTTTCGAGAAAATCGTGAATTTGTTAAAAAAATTTAGTAATCTCAACTTTTTAACTTTGCCAACCTAAAAAATTTTTGAACCCACTTTTCGAGGAAATCTGAATTTGTAAAAATTGGTAATCTCAATTTTCCCTGCTCTTTCTTTACAAAATTTCGTGATTTCAAAAACAATGTACAGTAAGTAACTCACGAGATTATTTTTTTTGTCTTCAAAAAACCTAGAAAATATTTTTAAACCCACTTTCGAGAAAATCGTGAGTTTATAAAAAATTTGGGAATCTCAAATTTTCCGTGCTCTAACTATGCCAATATCGCGATGATTCCCAAAAACAATGTACCCGTAAGTAAAATCATCGAGTTTTCTTGTTTTGCATTTAAACCAGAAAAAATCATTTTTAAACCCTTTTCGAGAAAATGGGAATTGTAAAAAATGTGAAAATCAAATTTTTCCCTGCTCTAACTTTGCCAATATTGGGATGATTAAAAAAACGAAAGTATAGTTTGCCATCTAGTTTTCTTGATATGTCATTCAAACCCAGAAAATCATTTTTAAACCCCACTTTTCGAGGGAAAAACGTGAATAGAAAAAATGTGTAATCTCAAATTTTCCCCTGCTCAACTTTTCCCAAAATTGGGAAATTTCAAAAAGGGGGAAGTATCATTAGTAGCTCATCCAGTTTACTTTTATTTGTCATTTAAAAACCTAGACAACCATTTTTAAACCATTTTCGAGAAAATCGTGAATTTGTTAAATTGGTAATCTCAAAATTTTTTGTGCTTAACTTTTCCCCTAAAAACTCATTTGAACCCACTTTTCGGGAAATCGGGAATTTTTAAAAAAATTTAGTAAACTAAAATTTTCCCTGCTTTAACTTGCCAATATTGGGATGATTACAAAAGAATGTACAGTTGTAGCTAATATAGTTTACTTTATTGTCATTCAAACCTAGACAACTCATTTTGAATCCACTTTCGAGGAAAAATCGTTGATGAATTTGTAAAAATAGAATAATCTCAACTTTCCCAATTATTGGGATGATTACAAAAGGGGACTGTATCAGAGTACCTTATCGAGTTTACTTGTATTTGTCGTTCAAATCTAGAAAACTCATTTAACCCCACTTTTCGGAAATAAAATCGTGGAATTTGTAAAAATGATGTAATCTTAACTTTTCCGTACACTAACTTTGCCAATATTAGGACGATCACAAAGAGCAGTGTATAAGTTAGTAGCTCATCGAGGTTTCTTGTATTTGTAATCAAATCTAAGGAAATAATCATTTTGACCCCACTTTTCGAGGAAACGGTGAATTTGTAAAAATTGAGTAATCTCAACTTTTTCTGTGCTCTTACTTTGGCAATATTTGCGATGATACCAAAAAAGCAATGTTACCACTAAGTAACTCATAGAGTTTACTTTTATTTGTCATTCAAAACCTAGGAAAACTCATTTTAACCCACTTTTGAGAAATCGTGAATTATAAACGTTGATTAATCCAATTTTGCCGTGCTCTAACTTGCCAATAATTGGGATGATTAACAAAAGGAAAGGTATCAGTTAGTAGTCATCTAGTTTACTGGTTAGTTGGCATTTAAACCGAGAAACTCATTTTGAACCCACTTTTCGAGAAAATCGTGATTTGTAAAAATGAGAAATCCTCAATCTTTCCGTGACTCTAACTTTTTCAATATGCGATGATAGACAACATAGCAAACTGCTTATGAACCCACTTTTCGAGGAAATCTGAAATTTGTTAAAAATTGAGTAAATCTCAACTTTTTCGTGCTCTAACTTTGCAAATACTTGTGGATTGATTACAAAAGGGCGGAATGATCAGTTGTACTCAACTAGTTTACTGTTATTGTCATTTAACCTAACAAACTCATTTGAATCACTTTTCGAGAAAATCGTGGCATTTGTAAAAATTGAGTATTCTCACCCACTTTTCCGTGCTCTAAACTTTTGCCAATATTGGATAATTACAAAAGGAAAGGTTCATCGTTAGTAGTCATCTAGTTTACGTGTAGTTGTCATTCAAACCTAGCCAACTCATTTTGAACCCACTTTTCGAGAAAATCCATGTAAGTTTTGTAAAAATTGAGTAATCTCAACTAGCCAATATTACGAGGATTAAAAAAGCAATGTTTCAGTTAGTAGCTCATCTAGTAATTATTGTAGTGCCATTCAAACCTAGAAAACTCATTTTAAAATCCACTTTTCGAGAAATCGTGCATTTGTAAAAATTGAGAAATCTCAATCTTTCCGGCTCTAATTTGCCAATATTGCGATGATTACAAACCTAGAAAAACTTCATTAGTGAACCCACTTTTCGAGGAAATCGTGAATTTCTAAAATTGAGTAATCCTCAACTTTTCCGTGCTTCTAAAACTTTGCCAATATTGGGATGATTACAAAAGGGGAATGTATCAGTTAGTAGCCCTGCGTGTCATCTAGTTTACTTATATCTTTCTTTTAAGCCTAGACAACTCATTGTGATCCACTTTCGAGAAGAAAATGTGAATTTGTAAAAAAATGAGTATTCTCAACTTTCCGTCCTCTAACTTTGCCAAATTTGGGATGATTACAAAAAGAAAGGTACAGTTAGTAGCCTCATCTAGTTTACGGTTATTGTCATTCAACCTAGACAAATCATTTTGGACCCACTTTTCGAGGAAATCAGAATTTGTAAAAAATTGGATTAATCTCAAACTTGCAATATTATGATATTCCAAAAAGCAATGTATCAGTTTAGTAGCTCATCTAGTTTACTTGTAGTGGTCATTCAAACATAGAAAACTCATTTGAATCCACTTTCGAGGAAAATCGTGAATGTAAAAATTGAGTAATCTTCAACTTTTCCGTGCCTCAACTTTGCCAATATTGCGATGATTACAAACGCAATAAACTAATAAGCAACTCATCGAGTTCACTTTTATTTGTCATTCAAACCTAGAAAACTCATTTTGAATACCACTGTTCGAGAAAATGTTGAATTTGTAAAAATTGTGTATCTCAACTTTTCTGTGCTCTAACTTTGCCAATATGCGATGAGTTCAAAAAGGCAATGTACCAGTAAGCAACTCATCGAGATTATCTTTTATTTGCTCATTTCAAACCATTAGAATCTCATTTGAACCCACTTTCGAGAAAATCGTGGAATTTGTAAAAATATGTATTCTCAACTTTTCTGTGCTTAAACTTTGCCAATATTGCGACGATGATTACCTACCAAAAGCAACGTACCAGTAAAGCAAAACTCATCGAGAGTATTTTGAATTGTCATTAAAACCTAGAAATCTCATTTTGAACCCACTTTTCGAGAAAATCGTGAATTTGTAAAAATTATGTATTCTCAACTTTTCTGTGCTCTAACTTTGCCAATATTGCGATGATTACAAAAAGCAATGTACCAGTAAGCAACTCATCGAGATTACTTTTAATTGTCATTAACTAGAATCTCATTTTAAACCCACTTTTCGAGAAAAGAAAATCGTCGAATTTATAAAAGTTGGAGTTATCCAACTTTCCGTGCCTCTAACTTGTGCTAATATTGGGGATGATACCAATAAGCAATGTATCAGGTTAGTAGCTCATCGAGATTACTTTGATTTACCATTCAAACCTAGAAAACACATTATGAACCCACTTTTCGAGAAAATCGTGAATTTATAAAAGTTAAGTAATCTCAACTTTTCCGTGCTCTAACTTTGCCAATATTTGGATGATTTCAAAAGGGAATGTATCAATTTGAAGCTCATCTATTTTTTTACTTGTATTTGTCATTCAAACCTAGAAAACTCATTTTGAACCCACTTTTCGAGAAAATCGTGAATATATAAAAATGAGTATCGCAACTTTTCCGTGCTCTAACTTTCCCAATATTGGGATGATTATAAAATGCAATGTATCAGGTAGTAGCTCATCGAGATTTCTTTGATTTACCATTCAAACCTAGAAAACACCTTATGAACCCAATTTTCCGAGAAAATCGTGAAATGTAAAAATTGAGTATCTAAGTTTTCCGTGCTTAACTTTGCCCAATATTGGGAGATTAAAAAGCAAATGTAACAGTTAGCTACCTCATCTAGTTTGCTTGTATTGTCATTCAAATCTAGGAAACTCATTTTTAAACCATTTTTCGAGGAAAATCGTTGAAGTTTGTAATAATGAGTAATCTCAACTTTGTGTGCTCTAACTTTGCCAACTTAAAAAAATATTTTGAAACCCACTTTTCGGAGAAAAATGGTGAATTGTAAAAATTTAGTAATCGCAAACTTTTCGTGCTCTAACTGCCAATATTGCGATGATTACCAAACGCAAGTAAACTAATAAGCAAAACTCATCGAAGTTCACTTTTATTTGCATTCAACCCTAGAAAATCCATTTGGAACCCACTTTCGAGGAAAAAATCGTGAAGTTGTAAAAATTATGTATTCCTGAACTTTTCTGTGCTCTAACTTTGCCAATATTGCGATGATTACAAAAAGCAATGTACCAGTAAGCAACTCATCGAGATTACTTTTATTTGTCATTCAAACCTAGAAATCTCATTTTGAATCCACTTTTCGAGAAAATCGTGAATTTGTAAAAATTGTGTTTCTCAAATTTCCTGTGGCCGTTCGAGAAATCGTGAA
>JANFPS010000103.1:0-39370 GCA_024703675.1 Drosophila nebulosa
TTTTTAATTTTTCCAGTTTACGTTAAATTTTTTGGCATTAAACCTAGAAAACTCATTTTGAACCCACTTTTCGAGAAAATCGTGAATTTTTAAAAATTTATTATTTTCAGCTTTTCCATGCTATAACATTGCCAATATTGGGACGATCACAAGAGCAATGTATCAGTAAGAAGCTCATCTAGTTCACTTTCGTTTGTCATTCAAACCTAGAAAACTCATTTTGAACCCACTTTTCGAAAAAAATCGTGAATTTGTAAAAATTGGGTAAATCTCAGCTTTTCCATGCTTAACATTGCCAATATTGGGACGATCACAAAAAGCAATGTATCAATTAGCAGTTCATCCAGTTTACCTTTTATTTGTCATTCAAACCTAAAAAAACTCATTTTGAACCCACTTTTCGAAAAAATCGTGAACTTTTTTCAGCTTTTCCGTTCTAGAACATTGCCAATATTGGGACGATCACAAAAAGCAATTTATCAGTAAGAAGCTCATCTAGTTCACTTTCGTTTGTTATTCAAACCTAGAAAACTCATTTGGAACCCACTTTTCGAGAATATCGTGAATTTGTAAAAATTGGGTAATCTCAGCTTTTCCATGCTATAACATTGCCAATATTGGGACGATCACAAAAAGCAATGCATCAGTAAGAAGCTCATCTAGTTTACTTTCGTTTGTCATTCAAACCTAGAAAACTAATTTTGAACCCACTTTTCGAGAAAATCGTGAATTTGTAAAAATTTACTAATCTGGCGACTTAAGATCGATACCGACATAATCTTAACTTTTCCGTGCTCTAACATTGCCAATATTGCGATGATGACAAAAAGCAAATTTATCAGTTAGCAGTTTTATCCAGTTTACCTATATTTGTCATTCAAACCTAAAAGCTCCTAGTTTTACCTTTTATTTGTCATTCAACCTAAATAAATCTCGTTTGCACCCACTTTTACGAAATAATCGGTGACTTTTTTCAGCTTTTTCCCGTGCCTAGAACAATACTATTGCCAATATTGGGACGATCATAAAAGCAATTTATCAGTAAGACAATCTCGTCTAGTTCACTTTCGTTTTTCCATCCAACCTAGAAAATCGTCATTTGGACCCACTTTTCGAGAACATCTGTATAATTGTGATAAAAATTGGTAATCTCCGCTTTTCCATGCATAACATTGCCTAATATTTGGGACGTCACAAAAAGCAATGCATCAGTAAGAAGCTCATCTAGTTTACTTTCGTTTGTTCATTCAACCTAGCAAACTAATTTTGAACCCAACTTTTTCGAGAAAAATCGTGAATTTGTAAAAATTTAGCTAATCTGGGGCGAACTTAGATCGATACCTGACATCATCTAACTTTTCCAGTGCTCTAACATTGCCATACTTGCGATGATGACAAAAAGCAAATTTATCAGTTAGCAGTTTTATTCAGTTTACCTATATTTGTCATTCAATACCTAAAATCCTAAAAAACTCATTTTGGAACCCACGTTTCGAAAAAATCGTGAGTTGTAAAAAATTGCGTATTTTGCAGCTTTTTTCCGTGCTATAGAATTGCCAATATTGGACGATTACAAAAAGCAAGTATCATGTAAGTAAGCTCATCTAGTTTTCACTTTCTGTTTGTCATTCAAACCTAAAAACTTATTTTTGAACCCCTTTTCGAGAAAATCGTGATTTTGTAAAAATTTACTAATCTGGCGAACGTAGATCGATACCGCACATCTCACCTTTTCTGTGGCTCTAACATTGCCATATTGCGATGATGACAAAAGCAATTTATCAGTTTGCAGCTCCATCCAGTTTTACTCTATATTGGTCATTCAACCGAAAACTCATTTTGTACCCACTTTTCGAAAAATCGTGAACTTGTAAAAATTGAGTGTATTGTTTCAGCTTTTCCGTAGCTATAGCATTGCCAATTATTGGGGACGATTACGAAAAGCAATGTAATCAGTAAGAAGCTCATCTAGTTTTCACTTTCTCGTTTGTCATTCAACATAGAAAATTCATTTTTGAACCCACTTTGTCGAGAAATCTGTGAATTTGTAAAATTTAAAAACAAAACATAATCTGGCGAACTTAAGATCGTACCCGTGAACATAATCTTATTTTCCAGTGCTCCACATTGCCAATATTTCGATGATATGACAAAAGCAATTTATCAGTTAGCATCTCATCCAGTTTTACCTTAATTTGTCATTCAAAACCTAAAAACTCATTTTGTACCCACTTTTCTCTGAAAAAATCGTGAACTTGTAAAAATTGAAGTATATTTAGCTTTTCCATGATACAAATTGGCATATATTGGACGTCACAAAAGCAATGTATTCCGTAAGTAGATCACTAGTTCACTTTCGTTTGTCATTCAAACTAGTAAAACTCATTTTGAACCCCTTTTCGAGACAATCGTGAATTTGTAAAATTGACTAGTCTGGGGCGAACTAAGATTCGATACCGTGACCTTATCTTAACTTTTCCGTGCTTCTAACATTGCCAATATTGCGAATGATGACAAAAGCAATTTAAGCAGTTTGTTGCTCATCCAGTTTGTACCTATATTTGTACATTCTGACCTAAAAACCTTATTCCATTTGAACCTCACTTTTCACGAAAAAAGCGTCTGCAATTTGTAAAATTGGTATTTCAGCTTTTCCTGCTATATACATTGCCAATATTGGGAACGATCACAAAAAGCAATGTATCAGCAAGAAGCTCATCTCTGTTCACTTTCGTTTGTCATTCAAACTAGGAAAATTCATTTTGAACCCACTTTTCTTCGGAAAGTCGTGAATTTGTAAAAATTTTACTATCTGGCGAACTTGAAGATCGATACCGACATAATCTTATCTTTTCGTGCTCCAACATTTGCCAATATTTCGATGATGATACAAAAAGCATTTCTCAGTAAGAAGCTCATCTAGTCACTTTCGTTTGTCATTCAAAAGCCTAATAAACTCATTTTGTACCCACTTTTCGAAAAAATCGTGAATTTGGTAAAAATTGCGTATTTTTCAGCTTTTTCCATGCTAACAAAATTTGCCAATATTTGGGGGACGATCACAAAAGCAATGTCTCGTAAAAGCCTTCATCTAGTTCACTTTTCGTTTGTCATTCAAACCTAGAAAATTCATTTGACCCACTTTTCGAGTAAAGTCGTGAATTTGTAAAATTTTACTATCTGGCGTAACTTAAGATGATACCGACATAATCTTATCTTTTCCGTGCTCTCCAATTGGCCAATATCTTTTCGATGATGACAAAAAGCAATTTATCAGTAAGAAGCTCATCTAGTTCACTTTCGTTTGTCATTCAAGCCTAAAAAACTCATTTTGTACCCACTTTTCGAAAAAATCGTGAATTTTGTAAAATATTGAGTCTTTTCAAGCTTTTCCCTGCTACAAAAGTTGCCAATATTGGGACGTCACAAAAGCAATGTATCAGTAAGTAGATCATCTGTTTAAAACACTTTCGTTTGTCATTTCCAAACCTAGAAAACTCATTTTGAACCATTTTCGAGACAATCGTGAATTTTGTAAAATCTCGACTAGTCTGCGAACTTAGATCGATACCTGGCTGCCCTAATCTTCAAATCTTTTCGGGCTCTAAGCATTGCCAATATTGCGATGATGACAAAAAGCAATTTATCAGTAGCAGCTCATCCAGTTATCCTATATTTTGTCATTCAGACCTAAAAAAACTCATTTTGAACCCACTTTTCGAAAAATCGTGAATTTGTAAAAATTGAGTATTTTTCAGCTTTTCCATGCTACAAAATTTGCAATATTGGGACGATCACAAAAGCAATGTATCATCAAGAAGCTCATCTAGTTACACGTTCGTTTTGTCATTCAAACCTAGAAAACTATTTTTCTAACCCACTTTTCGAAATAAATGTGAGTTGGTAAAAATTGAGTATATTCAGCTTTCCGTGGCTTAGCATTTGCACAATATTGGGCACGATTACAAAAGCAATGTATCAGTAAGACGCTCTCTAGTTCACTTTCGTTTGTCTATTCAAACCTAGAATATTCATTTTGAACCCACTTTTCGAGAAGTCGTGAATTTTGTAAAAATTTACTATCTGGCGAACTTAAGAATCGATACCGACATATCTTATCTTTTTCGTGCTCCAACATTGCCAATATTTTCGTGATGATGACAAAAAGCAATTTATCATAAGAAGCTCATCTAGTTTTCATCTTTCGTTTGTCATTCAAGCTAAAAAACCATTTTGGTACCCACCTTTTCGAAAAATCGTGAATTTGTCAAATAATTGATATTTTCCAGCTTTTCCGATGCTCAAAAATTGCCAATATTGGACGATCACAAAAAGCAATGTATCAGTTAGTAGCTCATCTAGTTCCCTTTCGTTTGTCATTCAAACCTAGGAAAATTCATTTTGAACCCTTTGAGAAAGTCCGTGGATTTGTAAAAATCTAATTCTGGCGAACTTAAGGATCGATACCGACATATCTTATTATTTTTCCGTGCTCCAACATTGCCAATATATTTCGATGATGACAAAAGCAATTTATCAGTAAGAAGCTCATCTACACAGTTCACTTTCGTTGTGTCATTCAAGCCTAAAAAAACTCATTTTGGTACCCACTTTTCGAAAAAATATCGGAATTTGTAAAAATTGAGTATTTTCATCTTTTCCCATGCTAACAAAATTGCCATTATTGGGACGATCACACAAAGCAATGTATCAGCAGAAGCTCGCATCGTAGTTCCTTTCGTTTGTCATTCAAAACCTAGAAACTCTAATTTTAACCCACTTTTTCTGAAAAATCGTGAATTCCAAAATTGGTAATCCCAACTTTCCATGCTATAACCTTGCTAATATTCGGGACATCACAAAAGCAATTTTATCAATTAGTCAGTTCATCCAGTTTACCTTTATTTGCATTCAAACCTAAAAAACTCATTTTGAACCAACTTTTTGGAAAAATCGTGAACTCCTTTCAGCTTTTTCCGTGCTATACAGACATTGCAATATTGGACATCAACAAAAAGCAATTTATCAGTAAGAAGCTCATCTAGTTCCTTTCGTTTGTCATTCAGACCTAGAAATCTCTTTTGACCCCACCTTTCGAGACAAATCGTGACTTCTAAAATTTACTAATCTGGCGACTTAAGATCGGATACCGACACATCTTAACTTTTCGGTGCTCTAACATTGCAATATTTGCGATGTGAGTGACAAAAAGCAATTCTATCGTTTAGCAGGCTCATCTAGTTTACACCTTTATTTGTTATTCAAACCTAAAAAACTAACTCTGTTTATCTGTGTGCTGACACCAACTTTTCGATCTAAGTCGTGAATTTGGTAAAAATTGGGTATTGTTCAGCTTTTCCGTGGCTATAACATTGCCAATATTGGGACGATCACAAAAAGCATGTATCAGTAAGAACCGCTCATTATCTGCTTCACTTTTCGCTTGTGTGTCTCATGAGTACACACACTTATAGATTACATCTCATTTTGTAGTATGCACACCTCCTGTATTCCGAACTATAACAAAGATACCTGACTATATTGTAAATACATTGACTTACAATCCTGCGAACTTAAGAATCATACACGGGTGCGGAACAGACACCAATCTCAACTTTTCTGTTGCCTTAACATTGCCAATATTGCAATGATGACAAAAAGATCTATGGTGCACACTTGGGTACGCAGCTCAACTAGTTTACCTTTGGTTTGTATTCAAACCAAAACTCATTTTGAACCCAATTTTCGAAAAAATCGTGAATTTGTAAAATTGAGTTATTCAGCTTTTTCGTGGCTATAAGCATTGCCATATTGGGACGAATTACAAAAAGCAATTGTATCTAGTTAAGAGCTCATCTAGTTCACTTTCTTTTGTCATCAAACCTAGAAAACTTATTTTGAACCCTAACTTGTTCGAAAAATTTTGAATTTTGTAAATTGACTAATCTGGTGCGAACTTTCGATCCCGACACATCCTCAAATTTTTCCCGTGCTCTAACACTGCCAGATTATTGCGCTGATGACAAAAAGCATTTATCAGTTTAGCAGCTCATCCAGTTTTTACGTATATTTGTCATTCAAACCTAGAAACTCATTTTGAACCCACTTTTTTCGAGAAAATCATGAATTTGTAAAATTGGGTATTTTTCAGCTTTTCCGTGCTATAAAATTGTCATATTGGGACGATTCACAAAAGCATGTCATCAGTAAGAAGCTCATTTTTCCTTCGCTTATCATTCAAACCTAGAAAACTCATTTTGGAACCCACTTATTACGAGAAAGCTCGTGATTTGTAAACAATTTACTATTCTGTCGAATGCTTAAGAATTCGATACCGGACATAATCTTATCTTCTTCGTGACTTCCAACATTGCCAATATTTCGATCGATGAGCAAATAGCAATTTATCAGTAAGAAGCTCTCTAGTTCACTTTCGTTTGTCATTCAAAGCCTAAAAAATCATTTTGTACCCCACTTTTTCGAAAAAATCGTGAATTTTGTAAAATTGAGATTTTTCCAGCTTTCCATGCTTACAATTGTACACAATATTGGGACGATCATCAAAAAGCATGTATCAGTAAGAAGCTCATCTATTCACTTTCGTTTGTCATTCAAACCTATAACAACTATTTTGAACCCCACTTTTCGAGAAAATTGTGAATTTTGTAATAATTGGACCTAATCTGGCGAACTTTCGATCCGACACATCTCAACTTTTCCGTGCTCTAACACTGCCAATAATGCGATGATGACGAAAAAGCAATTTATCAGTTAGCAGCTCATCCAATTTATACCTATCTTTGTCATTCAACCTATACAACTCATTTTGTACCCACTTTTCCACTTTTTCGAAAAAATCGTGAATAGGTAAAAAATTGAGTATTTTCCAGCGTTTTCCATGCTATCACATTGCCCAATATTGGACGATCACAAAAAGCATGTATCAGTAAGAAGCTTCATTTTAGTTCAACTTTCGCTTATCATTCAAACCTAGAAAACCTCATTTGAACCACTTTTTCGAGAAAGTTTGAATTTGTAAAAATTTACTAATCTGGCGAAACTTAAGATCGATAACCGACATACCTTATCTTTTCCTCTGCTCCAACATTGCCAATATTTCGATCATGACAATAGCAATTTATCAGTAAAAGCGCTCCTAGTTTCACTTTCGTTTTGTCATTTCAAACCTAGAAAATTTATTTTGAACGCACTTTTCGAGAAGGTCGTGAATTTGTAAAAATTTGAGTTATTCTTCAGCTTTTCCATGCTACAAAATTGCCAATATTGGACGATCACAAAAAGCAATGTATCAGTAAGAAGCTCATCTAGTTTCACTTTCGTTTGTCATTCAAACCTAGGAGCCTAAATGTATTTTGAACCCACTTTTCGAGAAAGTCGGTGAATTGGTCAAAATTTACTAATCTGGCGCAAACTTAAGATCGCTACCGACTATCTTGATCTTTTCCGTGCTCAACATTGCCAATATTTTCGATGATGACAAAAAAGCAATTTATCAGTAAGAACTCATCTAGTTTCACTTTCGTTTGTCATTTTCAAGCCCTAAAAAACTCATTTTGTACCCACTTTTCGAAAAAAATCGTGATTTGTAAAATTGAGTATTTTCAAGCTTTTTCCATGCTACAAAATTGCCCAATATTGGGGACGAATCACAAAAAGCAATGTATCAGTAAGAAGCTCATCTAGTTCACTTTTCGTTTGTATTTCAAACCTAGAAAATTCATTTTTGAACCCACTTTTCTAGAAGTCGTGAATTGTAAAAATTTACTAATCTGGCGAACTTAAGATCGATACCGACATAATCTTATCTTTTCCGTGCTCCAACATTGCCAATATTTCGATGATGACAAAAAGCAATTTATCAGTAAGAAGCTCATCTAGTTCACTTTCGTTTGTCATTCAAGCCTAAAAAACGTCTTTTGTACCCACCTTCCGTGAAAAAATCCGTTGAACATTTGTAA
This sequence comes from Drosophila nebulosa, assembly GCA_024703675.1. Taxonomy (NCBI): domain Eukaryota; kingdom Metazoa; phylum Arthropoda; class Insecta; order Diptera; family Drosophilidae; genus Drosophila; species Drosophila nebulosa. The sequence continues at coordinate 7,980 of JANFPS010000103.1, forward strand.
AAATTGAGTATTTTCAGCTATTTTTCCATGCTACAAAAATTGCCAAATATGGGAACATGACGATCACACAAAAGCAATGTATCATAAGGAAGCTCTCTAGTTCACTTTCGTTTGTCATGTCAAAACCGTGAAAATTCATTTTGACCCCTGTTCGAGAAAGAGTCGTGAATTTGTAAATTTTACTAATCTGGCGAACTTAAGTCGGATACCGACATAATCTTATCTTCTAATCCTTGCTCCAACATTGCCAATATTTCGATGATGACAAAAAGCAATTTATCAGTAAGAAGCTCATCTAGTTCACTTTCGTTTGTCATTCAAGCCTAAAAAACTCATTTTGTACCCACTTTTCGAAAAATCGTGATTTTCTAAAAATTGAGTATTTTCACGCTTGTTCCATGCTACAAATTTGCCAAATATTGGGACGATCACCAAAAAGACTGTATCAGTAAGTAATCATCATCTAGTTTCACTTTCGTATTTGTCATTCAAACTAGAAAACTCTTTTGACTCCCAACCTTTTTCGAGACAATTGTGACAATTTGTAAAAATTGACTTAGTCTGGCGAACTTGAAGATCGATACCGACCTAATCTTAACTTTTCCGTGCTCTAAACATTGCCAATATTTGTCGATGATGACAAAAAGCAATTTGATCAGTTGAGGCAGCAGTCTCATCCAGTTTTTGACCTTATTTGTCATTTCAGACCTAAAAAACTCATTTTGAACGCCACTTTTTCGAAAAAAAATCGTCGAATGTTGTAAAAATTGATATTTTCAGCTTTTTCCATGCTATACACATTGCCCAATTATTGGTACATGACAAAAAGGCAATGTAGCACGCAATAAGCTCATCTAGTTCACTTTCGTTTGTCATTCAACCTAGAAAACCAATTTGGAACCCACTTTTCGAAAATTGTGAAGTTTGTAAAAAATTGAGTATATTCAGCTTTTCCGTGCTATAGCATTGCCAATATTGGGACGATTACAAAAAGCAATGTATCAGTAAGAAGCTCATCTAGTTCACTTTCTTTTGTCATTCAAACCTAGAAAACTTATTTTGAACCCACTTTTCGAGAAAATTGTGAATTTGTAATAATTGACTAATCTGGCGAACTTTCGATCCCGACACAATCTCAACTTTTCCGTGCTCTAACACTGCCAATATTGCGATGATGACAAAAAGCAATTTATCAGTTAGCAGCTCATCCAGTTTACGTATATTTGTCATTCAAACCTAGAAAACTCATTTTGAACCCACTTTTCGAGAAAATCATGAATTTGTAAAAATTGGGTATTTTCAGCTTTTCCGTGCTATAACATTTGGCCCAATATTGGGACGATCAAAAAAAAGCAATGTATCAGTAAGAAGCTCTCTAGTTCACTTTCGTTTGTCATTCAAACCTAAAAACTCATTTTTGAACCCACTTTTCGAGAAAATCGTGAATTTGTAATAATTGACTAATCTGGCGAACTTAAGATCAATACCGACACAATCTCAACTTTTCTGTGCTCTAACATTGCCAATATTGCAATGATGACAAAAAGCAATTTATCAGTTAGCAGCTCAACTAGTTTACCTTTGTTTGTTATTCAAACCTAAAAAACTCATTTTGAACCCACTTTTCGAAAAAATCGTGAATTTGTAAAAATTGAGTATATTCAGCTTTTTCGTGCTATAGCATTGCCAATATTGGGACGATTACAAAAAGCAATGTATCAGTAAGAAGCTCATCTAGTTCACTTTCTTTTGTCATTCAAACCTAGAAAACTTATTTTGAACCCACTTTTCGAGAAAATTGTGAATTTGTAATAATTGACTAATCTGGCGAACTTTCGATCCCGACACAATCTCAACTTTTCCGTGCTCTAACACTGCCAATATTGCGAATGGACAAAAAACAATTTTTTCAGTTGCAGCTCATCCAGTTTACGTATATTTGTCATTCAAACCTAGAAAATCTTTTTTAACCCACTTTCGGAAAAACATGAATTGTAAAAATTTGGGGTTTCACTTTTTTCCTGCTATAAAATTGCCAATATTGGGGCGATCACAAAAAAAATGTTCAGTAAAAAGCCTTAGTTCACTTTCGTTTCATTTAAACCCAAAAAATCATTTTAACCCACTTTTCGAGAAAATCGTGAATTTGTAAAATTACTATCTGGCGAACTTAAGATCATACCGACAAATCTAAATTTTTTGTGCTCAACTTGCCATATTGCAAAGATCAAAAGAATTTTTTTCAGTTACAGCTCAACTAGTTTTTCCTTTGTTTTTTTATTCAAACCCAAAAAACTCATTTTGAACCCCCTTTTTTCAAAAAAATCTGGAATTTTTTTAAAAATTTTAAATTTTTTCACGTTTTTTGGGGCTATAAACATTTCCATATTGGGGGCATTACAAAAAGCAAAGTATCAGTAAGAAGCTCATCTAGTTCCCTTTCGTTTTTTCTTTTAAAAAACCCAGAAAACTCCCTTTTGAAACCCCTTTTCGAAAAAATCGTGAAAATTTTAAAAATTGGGTAATCTCAGCTTTTCCATGCTATAACATTTCCAAAAATTGGGAAAGATCACAAAAAGCAATGTATCAAATTTGCAGTTCCAAACCAGTTTTCCTTTTATTTGTCATTCAAAAACCCAAAAAAAATCCCTTTTTTAAAAAAACGGGAACTTTTTTCAAAACTTTTTCCCCCTGCTAGAAAAATTGCTTATACTGGGGGGGGGATCACAAAAAGGCCAATTTTTTTCAGTAAAAGCTCTAGTTTACTTTTTGTTTGCCCTTTTTTTTTTAAACCTAGAAAAAATCATTTGGGGGGCCCCCTTTTTGAGAATATCGTGAATTTGTAAAAAATTGGGGGAAACTTTAGCTTTTCCTCTTTTAAAAAATTGCCAAAATTTGGGGCCAACAAAAAAGCCCAAAAGCATCAGTAAGAAGCTCATCCCATTTTTCTTTGGGTTTTTTCATTCAAAAACCCAGAAAACTCATTTTGAAAACCCCCCTTTTCCCAAAAAAAACGTGAATTTGTTTAAAAATTGGGGGGAATCTAGGGTTTTTTCCATGCTATAACATTTCCAATTTGGGACGATCACAAAAACAATGATCAAATTTCCCTTTTTCCGTTTTTTAAACCTTTTTTTTTGTCATTCAAAACCCAAAAAAAACTCATTTTTTAAACCCCCTTTTTTTAAAAAAAAACGTGAACTTTTTTCAGCTTTTCCCGTGCTAGAACATTGCCCAAAATTTGGGGGCATCACAAAAAAACAATTTTTTCATAAAAACTCCTAGTTCCACTTTCCTTTGGGCATTCAAAAAACCCAGAAAACCCCCATTTGGAACCCACTTTTTCCCCAAAATATCGGGGAATTTTTTAAAAATTGGGTTTAAACTCCAAACTTTTCCATGCAAAAACATTGTCCCTTTTTGGGGACGATCCCAAAAAACAATTTATCAAATTTGGGAGTTTCATCCATTTTTTAAAAATTTTATTTTTTCATTAAAACCCCAAAAAAAAAACTCATTTTTTTAAACCCCCTTTTCCCAAAAAATTTGGAACTTTTTTTTGCTTTTCCGGGGCTAGAACATTGCCAAATTTTGGGGGCGTTCACAAAAGCAAATTTTTTTATAAGAGCTCATCTAGTTCACTTTTTGTTTGTCATTCAAACCTAAAACTCATTTTAACCCACTTTTCGGAAAAAAAACGTGGGAATTTTGTAAAATTGGGTAAAACTCACTTTTTCCCCTCTATAACATTCCAATATTTGGGGCGATCAAAAAAAAGGCAATGTATCCAAAAAGCGTTCATCCAGTTTTAAACCCTTTTTTTTTCATTCAACCTAAAAAAAACCCTTTTGTTCCCCCTTTTCGAAAAAATCGTGAAAATTTTTTTAGCTTTTTTCCGCGCTAAAAAATTGCCCCAAAATTGGGGGCGATCACAAAAACCAAATTTTTCAAGAAACCCCTCTAGTTTCCCTTTTGTTTTTCATTCAAACCCAGAAAACCCAATTTTTAAAACCCCCTTTTTCCCAGAAAATCTTTTAATATTTAAAAAAATTTTCTTTAAACGGGCGGGGAAATTTAAAAATCGATACCGCAAAATCTTATCTTTTTTCCCTGGCTCCAACATTGCCCAAAATTTCGATGATTTTTAAAAGCAAATTTTTCAGTAAAAAGCTCATCTAGTTTTACTTTCGTTTGTCCCTTCAAACCTAAAAAACTCTTTTTTTTACCCACTTTTGGGAAAAAAACGTAATTTTGTAAAAATTTTTTTTATTTTCAGATTTTTTCCCTGCTTAAACTTGCCAAAATTGGGACGATCACAAAAAGCAAAGTATCAGCAAGAAGCCCCATCTAGTTCACTTTTTGTTTGTCATTCAAACCCAGAAAACCAATTTTTTTCCCCCCTTTTTTGAAAAATTGTGAATTTTAGAAAATTTAGTATATTCAACTTTTCCCCGTGCTTTTACATTGCCAAAATTGGGAAAAAAAGTTTTCCCAAAAACAATGTATCAGTAAAAAAGCTCATCTAGGGTTTCCCTTTTGTTTGTCATTTTTAAACCAGAAAAATTTATTTTTTAAACCCCCCTTTTCGAGAAAAAACGTGAATTTTTAAAAATTTTCTATCTCCGAAATTAAGATCGATACCCACATAATCTTATCTTTTTTCCGTGCTCCAACATTTCCAAAATTTCCATGATGACAAAACAATTTATCAGTTTTGGGAGCTTTATCCAGTTTTTCCCCTTTAAATTTGGGCATTCAAAACCCAAAAAAATCATTTTGTTTTCCCACTTTTTTGGAAAAAACGTGAATTTTTTAAAAAAATTTAGTAAATTTTTAGCTTTTCCCTACTAAAAAATTGCCAATATTGGGGGGCGACACAAAAAGCTGTTTCAGTTTGAACTCACTAGTTCACTTTTGTTTATCATTCAAACCTAGAAAAAAATCATTTTGAACCCACTTTTTTGAGAAAATAAAGGGGAATTTTTAAAAATTTACAATCTGGCGAATTTAAAATCGATCCGACATAATCTTAACATTTCCGTGCTCTAAAACTGCCAATATTTCGATGATGACAAAAAGCAATTTATCATTTTGCAAACTTCCCAGTTTAAACCCATATTTGTCATTCAAACCTAAAAAAAATCATTTTGTCTTTTTTCGAAAAAATCGTGAATTTTTAAAAAATTTAATTTTTTTCAGCTTTTCCGTGGTATGCATTGCCAATATTGGGACGATTACAAAAAACAATGTATCAAATAAGAAGCTCATCCCATTTTACTTCGTTTTTTTCATTTCAAACCTAGAAACTCATTTTTTAAACCCCTTTTTTGGGGACAATCGTGAAATTGTAAAAATTGACTAGTTTGGGAACTTTAAAAATCGTACCGAAAAATCTTAACTTTTTCGTGCTCTAACATTGGGCCCAAAATTGCGATGATTACCAAAAAACATTTTAAACCCCCTTTTGCGCTATCCAGTTTTTCCCATATTTGTCAAATTTAAACCTAAAAAAATCATTTTGAACCCACTTTTCGAAAATCGTGAATTGTAAAAAAAAGGGGATCTCAGCTTTTCCATGCTAAAAATTGCCAATATTGGGACGATCACAAAAAGCAATGTATCAGTAAAAAAACTCCTCTAGTTCACTTTCGTTTGCTTCAACCTAGAAAACTCATTTTGGAACCCCCCTTCTCGGAAAAAAACGTGAATTTGTAAAAAATGGTTTTCTCAGCTTTTTCCCTGCTTAACATTGCCAATATTGGGGACGATCACAAAAAGCAAAAGTTCAGTAAGAAGCTCATCTAGTCACTTGTTTGTCCTAAAAACCCAGAAAACATTTTAACCCCCCTTTTCGATGTAATTAGAAAAAAAAGGGTTTCTCGCTTTTCCATGCTTAACTTTCCAAAATTGGACGATCACAAAAAGCAAAGTATCAGTTTGAGCCCTCTAGTTCACTTTTGTTTATCATTTTAAACCAGGGAAAAAAACTCATTTGGAACCCCTTTTTCAGAAAATCTGAATTTGAAAAACGGAGTAAAATCTCACTTTTCCATGCTTAACATTTCCAATATTGGGACGATCAAAAAAGCAAAAGTATAGTAAGAAGCTCATCTAGTTATTTTTGTTTTTCATTCAAACCCGGAAAACTTTATTTTGAACCCACTTTTTGAGTGTAATTAGTAAAAAATGGGTTTTTCTCAGCTTTCCATGCTATAACATTCCAATTTGGGGGCGATCACAAAAAGCAAATTTCGTAAGAAGCTCCTCTTTCATTTCGTTGTCATTCAAAACCCAGAAAACTCACTTGGAACCCCTTCTCGGAAAATTGGGTGAATTAGTAAAAAATGAGTATCTCAGCTTTCCAGCTTAACATTTGCCTATATTGGGACGATCACCAAAAAGCCAATGTATCTAGTAAGAAGCTCATCTGGTTCACGTTTCGTTTGTCACTTAAACCTATACAAGTCCATTTTGAAACCCACTTTTCGAGTGTAATTGAGTAAAAAATGGTTTATCTCAGCTTTTCCCAGTGGTTAACATTGCCAATATTGGGACGATCACACAAAAAAGCAATGTATCAGTAAAGAGCTCATCTAGTTTCACGTTCGTTTGTCACTAAACCCTAGAAAAGTATTTTTGAACCCACTTTTCGAGTGTAATTAGTAATAATGGGTTATCTCCGTCTTTCCATGCCTAAATTTGCCCATATTGTGACGATCACAACAGTCTGTATCAGTGAAGAAAATCATCTAGTTCATTATCGTTTTGTCTTCAAACTTAGAAAACTCATTTGGAACCCACTTTTCGAGAAAATTGTGAATTTGCAAAAATTGACTAATCGGCGCCCTTTCGATCCGACACAATCAAACTTTCCATGCTATAACATTGCCAATATTGGGACGATCACAAAAAGCAATGTATCAGTAAGAAATCTCATCTAGTTCACTTTTCGTTCGTCACTCAAACCTAGAAACTCATTTTGAACGCAATTTTCAAGAAAATCGTGACATTTGTAACAAATGGGTTTCTTACGCTTTTCCATGCTTAACATTTGTACAATATTGGGACGATCACAGGAAGCAATGTATCAAATTTAGTAGCTAATCTAGTTTACTTTCGTTTGTCCATTTAAACCTGGAAACTCATTTGAAACCCCTTTTCGATAAAATCGGTGAATTGTACAAACTGGTTAATTCGCTTTTCATGCATAACATTGCCGAATAATTGGGACGATCACAAAAGAAATGTATCAGTTAGTAGCTTCATCTAGTTCACTTTCGTTTTGTCATTAAACCTAGAAACCTCATTTGGAACCCACTTTTCAGAAAAATCTTGGAATTTGTTAAAAACTGAGTAATCTCAGCTTTTCCATGCTGTAACATTGCCAATATTGAACGATCACAAAAAGCAATGTATCAGTAAGAAGCCATCTAGTTCATTATGTTTGTCCTTCAAACCTGGAAAACTCTTTTGGGGAACCACTTTTCGTGAATTTGCAAAAATTTTACTAATCCGGCAAACTTTTCGATTCCGACACAATCTCAACTTTTCCGTGCACTAACATTGCAAATTTGCGATGATGTCAAAATCATTTATCAGTTAGCAGCTCATCCAGTTTACCGTTTTATTTGTCATTCAAACCTGAGAAAAACTCATTTTTGAACCCACTTTTCAAAAAATGCGTGATATGTAAATATTGCGACGATCACAAAAGCAATGTATCAGTAGAAGCTCAGCTAGTTCACTTTCGTTTGTCATTCAAACCTGGAAAACTCATTTTGCCCCACGTTTTTCGAGAAAATCGTGAATTAGTAAAAAATGGGTTATCTCATCTTTTCCATGCTATAACATTGCCAATATTGGGACGACACAAAACGCATGTATCAGTAGAAGCTCACTCTAGTTCACTTTCATTTGTCATTCAAACCTGGAAAACTCATTTTGAACCCACTTTCGAAAACAAACGTGAATTTGTGAAAAATGGGTTAATCTCAGCTTTCCATGCCTAACATTGCAATATTGGACGATCACAAAAAGCAATGTTATCAGTAAGAAGCCTCATCTAGTTCCCACTTTCGTTGTCTTTGCAAACCTAAAAACTCATTTTGGAACCCACTTCTCGGAAATCGTGAATTAGTAAAAAATGGTTTATCTCAGCTTTTTCCATGCTATAACATTGCCAATAATTGGGACGATCACAAAAAGCAATGTATCCAGTAAGAAGCTCATCTAGTTCACTTTTTGTTTGCTCTCTCTCTTTCAAACCTAGAAAACTCATTGGAACGCCCACTTCTCGGAAAATCGTGAAAATTAGCAAAAAATGAGTTATCGCAGCTTTTCCATGCTTACTTGGCCAATATTGTACGACACGAAAACCAATGTATCAGTAAGAAGCTCATCCTAGTTCACGTTCGGTTGTCCACTAAAACCTAGAAAAGTCATTTGAACCCACTTTTCGGGAAAAAATCGGAATATGTTAAATATTGCGACGATCACAAAAAGCAATGTATCAGTAAGAAGCTCATCTAGTTCACTTTCGTTTGTCATTCAAACCTGGAAAACTCATTTTGAACCTACTTTTCGAGAAAATCGTGAATTAGTAAAAAATGGGTTATCTCATCTTTTCCATGCTATAACTTTCCAATATTGGACATCAACAAACGCATGGTTATCAGTAAGAAGCTCATCTAGTTCACTTTCGTTGTTCATTCAACCTGGAAAACTCATTTTGAACCCTTTTCGAAAAAAACTGAATTTGTAAAAACTGAGTAATCTCGCTTTTCCCTGCCCTAACATTGCCAATTTGGGCGATCACAAAAAGCAAATGTATCAGTAAGAAGCTCATCTAGTCACTTTCGTTTTGTCTTTCAAACCTAGAAAACTCATTTGGAACCCACTTCTCTGAAAATCGGATTGTAAAAAATGGGTTATCTCACTTTTCCATGCTATAACATTGCCAATATTGTGGACGATCACAAAAAGCAATGTATCAGTAAGAAGCTCCATCTAGTTCACTTTCGGTTTTGTCTTTCAAACCTAAAAACTCATTTGGAACCCACTTCTGAAAATGCGTGAATTAGTAATATAAATGAGTTATCTCAGCTTTTTTCCATGCTTACATTGCCAATCTTGTGGTCCAAAAAGCAATGTATCATAAGATCTCAGCTAGTTCACGTTCGTTTTCCACTAAAACCTAGAAAAGTCATTTTGAACCCACGTTTCGAGTGTAAATTAGTATAAAGGTTTATCTCACTTTTCCTGGCCTAAATTGCCCATATGTGACGATCACAAAAACAGCAATGTATCTAGTAAGAAAGCTCATCTAGTTCATTTTCGTTTGTCCATTCAAACTTAGAAAACTCATTTGGAACCCACTTTCGAAAATCGTGAATTGCAAAAATTAACTAATCACGGCGAACTTTCGATTTCCGACACAATCATAACTTTTCCATGCTATAATCATTGCCAATATTGGGATCGATCACATAATCATATACAGTTATTAAGCTCAGGTCATCGAGTTTTTCACTTTCGTTCGTCCCTCCAAACCTTAGAAAACTCATTTTGAACGCATTTTCAAGAAAATCCGTGAATTTGTAAAATGGGTTATCTTAGCTTTTCCATGCTTAACATTGACAATATTGGGACGATCACAGAAAGCAATGTATCATTTAGTAGCTCATCTAGTTTACTTTCGTTTGTCATTTAAACCTGGAAAACTCATTTGGAACCCACTTTTCGAGAAAGATCGTAGAATTGTAAAAACTGATACTCTCAGCTTTTCCATGCTTACAATGCCAATATTGAGAGCGATCACAAAAAGCAATGTATCAGTAAGATAGCTCATCTAGTTAACGTTCGTTTTGTCACTAAAACCTAGAAAAGTCTTTTGAACCCACTTTTCGAGTTTAATTGGTAAAAAAATGGTTATCTCAGCTTTTTCCATGCTTATAACATGCCAATATTGGGACGATTCACAAAAAGTCAATGTATCGTAAGAAGCTCATCTATTCACTTTCGTTTGTCATTCAAACCAAGAAACTCACTTGACCACTTCTCGGAAAAGCGTGAATTAAGTAAAAAATGAGTTATCTCAGCTTTTCCCATGTCTTTAAACATTGCCAATATTGGGACGATCAAAAAGCAATGTATCAGTAAATGAAGCTCATCTAGTTGCACGTTCGTTTGTCACTAAAACCTAGAAAAGTCATTTTGAAACCCCTTTTTCGGAGTGTAATTAGTAAAAAATGGGTTATCTCAGCTTTTCCAATGCTAATCATTGCAATATTGGACGATCACAAAAGCAATGTATCAGTTAGTAGCTCATCTAGGTTCACTTTCGTTTTTGTCATTTAAACCTAGAAAACTCATTGGAACCCACTTTTCGAGAAAAATCGTGAATTTGTTAAAAACTGAGTAATCTCAGCTTTTCCATGCGTAACATTGCCTAATATTCAAGACACAGATCACAAAAAGCAATGTGATCAGTAAGAAGCGCTCTAGTTCATTTTTGTTTGTCATTCAAACCTGGAAAACTCATTTTGAACCCACTTTTCGTGATTTGCAAAAATTTTACTAATCCGGCGAACTTCGATTCCGACACAATCTCAACTTTTCCAGGGGGGGGGGGGGGTGCCTAACATGCAAATATTGCGATGATGTCAAAAATCAATTTATCAGTTAGCATCTCATCCGTTTGACCTTTATTTGTCATTCAAACCTAGAAACTCATTTTGAACCAACTTTTCGAAAAAAAATCGTGAATATGTAAATTTGCGACGATCACAAAAAGCAATGTATCAAGTAAGAAGCTCATCTAGGTCACTTCGTTTGTCATTCAAACTGGAAAACTCATTTTTGAACCCACTTTTTGATCACAAAAGCAATGAATCAGTAAGAAGCTCATCTATTCATTTTTCGTTTGTCATTCAAACTTAAAAACTCATTTTGGAACCGCCTTTTCGAAAAATTGTGAATTGCAAAATTGACTAATCCGCGAACTTTCGATTCCGACACAATCATAACTTTTCCATGCTATAACATGCCAATTATTGGGATCGATCACAATAAGCAATAGATCAGTTAGTAGCTCATCTAGTTCACTTTCGTTCGTCACTCAAACCTAGAAGACTCATTTTAAACGCAATTTTCAGGAAAATCGTGAATTTGTAAACAATGGTTTTTCTTGCTTTTCCATGCTTATCATTGACAATATTGGGACGCACTCACAGGAAAGCAATGTATCTTTAGTAGCTCATCTAGTTTACTTTCGTTTTGTCATTTAAACCTGGAAAACTCATTTTTGAACCCACTTTTCGAGAAATCGTGATTTTGTAATAATGTGACTTATCCGGCGAACTTTCGTTTCGACACAATTCTCACTTTTTCCGGGGTGCACTACATTGCCAAATATTGCGATGATGCTAAAATCAATTATCAGTTAGCACTCAACCGTTTACCTTTATTTGTCATTCAACCTAGAAAACTCATTTTGAACCCCTTGGTCGAGAAATCATGAATTTGTAAAATTTAGTATTTTAAGGCTTTTCCGTGCTAATAACATTGCAATATTGGGACGATCACACAAGGCAATATATCAGTTTAGTAGCTCATCCAGTTCACTTTCTGTTCGTTCATTCAACTAGAAAACTCATTTTCAAACCAATTTTCAGGGGGGGGGGGAGAAACGTGAATTTGTAATCATGGACTGATTTGGCGAAGTTAAGGATTCGATCCGACACAATTTCAACTGTTCCGTGCTCTAACCTTGCCAATACTGCGATGATGACAAAAGCATTTATCAGTTAGCAGCTCATCCAGTTTACCTTTATTTGTCATTTCAACCAGAAAACTCTTTTGAAGAGCCACTTCTCGAGAAAATCGTGAATTTGTAAATACTGGGTAATCCCAGCTTTTCCATGCTATAACATTGCCAATTTTGGGACGATCACAAAAGCAATGGATCAAATTGGGAGTTCTCCGTTTACCCCTTTTTTTTGTCATTCAAACCTAAAAAAATCAAATTTTTAAAACCACTTTTCGAAAAAATCGTGACTTTTTTAACTTTTTTCCCTCTAGAAAATTGCCAATTTGGGAAAATCACAAAAAGGGAATTTAAACAGTTTAAAAAGCTCAACTAGTTCACTTTCGTTTGTTTATTCAAAAACCCCGAAAAAATTATTTGAAACCCACTTTTTTGAGAATATCGTGAATTTTTTAAAAATTGGGGTAATCTCAGCTTTTTTCCCTTCTATAACCTTTCCAATATTGGGACGAAACACAAAAGGGAATGCATCAGTAAGAAGGGTCATCTAGTTTTTCTTTTTGTTTGTCCCTTCAAAACCCAGAAAACTAATTTTGAACCCCCTTTTCGAGAAAAACGGAATTTGTAAAATTTACTAATCTGGGGAACTTAAATCGAAACCCACATAATCTTTTCCTTTTTCCCTGCTCTAACCTTGCCCAAAATTTCGATGATTACAAAACAATTTTTTCTTTAGCAGTTTTTTCCATTTTTCCTTATTTGGGCTTCAAACCTAAAAAACTAATTTTTTTAAACCCCTTTTTTGAAAAACCGTGAAATTTTTAAAAATTTTACTATTTTTTAGATTTTTTCCCTGCTATAAAAATTGCCAATATGGGACGATCACAAAAAAGCAATTTTATCACAAAAACTCATCTAGTTTTTTACTTTCGTTTTTCATTAAAAAAAAAAACCCCAAAACTAATTTTTAACCCCCTTTTCAAAAAAATTTTGATTTTTTAAAAAATTTGGGATATTCAGCTTTTTTCCCTGCTATAGCATTTTCCAAATTTGGGACGATTACAAAAAAACAATGTTAGTAAGGGAAACTTTATCAGTTTTCCCTTTTGTTTGTCATTCAAACCCAGAAAATTCATTTTGAATCCCTTTTCGAGAAAAAACGTGAATTTTTTAAAAAATTTAAATAATCTGGCAACTTAAGATCGATACCCCACATTTCTTATCTTTTTCCGGGGTCCAAAATTGCCAAAATTTCGAAAGATGACAAAAAAACAATTTATCATTGCAGCCCATCCCGTTTTTCCCTTAAATTTTTCCCTTCAAACCTAAAAAACTCATTTTTTACCCACTTTTCGAAAAAAACGTGAATTTTTAAAAATTTTATATTTTTTAGCTTTTTCCCCTGGGGTAAATAATTTTCCAATATTGGGACATCACAAAAAGCAATGTAAACATAAAAAGCCATCTATTCAAATTTTGTTTGTCATTCAAACCTAGAAAAAATCTTTTGGGGCCCATTTTTTGGGGAAATTTGTGAATTTTTAAAAATTTAAATAATCTGGCCAAATTAAAATCGATTTCCCCACAAATCTTAACCTTTTTTCCCTCTCTAACACAGCCAATTTGCGGAAAGATGACAAAAAGCCCAAATTTTTCAAAAAGCAGCTCATCAAATTTACGTATATTTTTTTCATTTTAAACCTAAAAAAATCATTTTGAACCCACTTTTTTGAAAAAAACGTGGGAATTTTTAAAAATTGACTATTTTTTAGATTTTCTATGCAAAAAACCTTGCCCAATTTTGGGACGATCACAAAAAGGGATGTATCACCCAAAAAAGCTCATATAGTTTTACTTTCGTTTGTCATTCAAACCTAGAAAAATAATTTTGAACCCACTTTTTTGAAAAATCGGAATTTTGTAAAATTGGGTAATCCCCCTTTTTTCCCTGCTATAAAAATTGCTAATTTGGGACGATCACAAAAAGGGAAATTTAAACAATAGCAGTTCTCCTTTTAAACCCTTTTTTTTTCATTCAAAAAACCCAAAAAACTTTATTTTTTAACCCCCTTTTTTGGGAAAAAAACGTGAAATCCTTTCCCCTTTTCCCCTGCTATAAAAATTGCCCAAAATTGGGACGATCCCCAAAAAAAATTTATCATTTAAAAAGCTCTCTAGTTCACTTTCGTTTTTTCATTCAAACCTAGAAATCTTTATTTTGAACCCACCTTTTGAGAAAATCGTGAAATTCTAAAATTTTTCTAATCTGGCGAAATTAAAAATCGGATACCGAACACCAAACTTTAAATTTTTCGGGGGGCTCTAAAATTGCCAATATTGGGAATGATGACAAAAAGCAAATTTTTCATTAGCAGCTCATCTTTGTTTAAACCCTTTTTTTGTTATTCCCAAAACCCAAAAAAATCATTTTGAAAACCCACTTTTCGAAAAAATTTGTGAATTTGTAAAAATTGGGGGGTTTAAAAAATTTTTAAACTTCTCCTGCTATAAAAAATTGCCCAAATTGGGGCATCAGAAAAAACAATGTATCCAAGAAGCTATCTAGTTTTACTTTTGTTTGTCATTTAAACCTTTGAAAACTAATTTTGAACCCACTTTTTTAAAAAAACGTTTATTTTGTAAAAAATTGGGGGAAACTCAGCTTTTTTTCCCTGCTATAACCCCTTTCCTAAAATTGGGACGATCAAAAAAAAGCCCAATTTTTCAAATTTGCAGTTTTATCCCCTTTTTCCTTTTTTTTTGTCATTCAAACCTAAAAAACTCATTTTGAACCCACTTTTTGGGAAAAAATCGTGAAAATTTCCCTTTTAGCTTTTCCGTGCTATAACATTGGGCCCAAAATTGGGGGCGATTTACAAAAAAACAATTTATCAGTAAGAAGCTCATCTAGTTCACTTTGTTTTTTTTATTCAAACCTAGAAACTCATTTTGAACCCACCTTTCGAGAAATCGTGAACTTCTAAAAAATTTTCTAATCTGGGGGAACTTTTAAAATCGATAAACCCACACAAACTTAACTTTTCGGGGCTCTAAAATTGGCCAATATTTTTAAAGATGACAAAAAGCAAATTTTTCATTTACACTCATCTAGTTTTTTCCTTTATTTTTTTTTCAAACCTAAAAACTAATTTTTTAACCCCCTTTTTTGAAAAAAACGGGGAATTTTTAAAAATTTTGGGTTTTTTTCCCGCTTTTTTCCCTGCTATAGCATTGCCAAAATTGGGACGATCACAAAAAACAATGTATCAGTAAAAACTCCTCTAGTTCAATTTTTGTTTTTCTTCAAACTTAAAAACTCATTTGGAACCCAAAATTTTTTAGAAAAACGTGAAATTTTCAAAAAATTTACTAATCCGGCCAACTTTCCCATTCCGACCCCAATCATAAATTTTCCTGCTATAACATTGCAAAATTGGGACGATCACAAAACAAAATTAATTTAGTAAACTCCCTCTAGTTCACTTTCGTTTTTGTCCCTCAAACCCAGAAGACTATTTTGAACGCAATTTTTTAAGAAAAAACGTGGGAAATTTTTTTAAAAAAAGGGGTTTTCCCTTAAGGGTTTTTCCCTCTTTAAAATTGACAAAATTTTTGGGGATCACAGAAAGCAAAATATCATTTGGGGCTCTCTAGTTTTCCTTTCGTTTTTCATTTAAAAACCCGGAAAAAATCATTTTTTAACCCACTTTTCGAGAAAATCGTGAATTTTTAATAATTTACTTTTCCGGGGGAACTTTTTGATTTCGACCAATCTCAACTTTTTTCCCTGCTCTAAAAATTGCCCAATTTTTCATGGGTGACAAAAAACAAATTTTTCAATTTTGCAGCTCCCTCCAGTTTTCCTTTATTTTTTTCCCTTTAAACCAAAAACTCATTTTGAACCCCCTTTTTTGAGAAAATCTGAATTTGTAAACATGTACTGGGGGGTTTGGCGAAGGTTAAAATCGTCCCGCACAATTTTTCAACTGGTTTCCCTGCCTTTACTTTGGGCCCAAAACTTTCATTTATGGGCAAAAAGCAATTTTTTCAGTTTGCAGCCATCCCGTTTAAACCCTTTTTTTTGTCATTCAAAAACCCAGAAAACTCATTTTTAAAACCCCCTTTTCGGGGGGGGGGGAAAATCGTGATTTGTAAAAATTGGGGAATCTCAGCTTTTCCCTGCTATAAAAATTGCCAAAAATTTTGGGGCGATCACAAAAAGCAAAAGGATCCAAATTTGCAGTTCAAACCGTTTACCTTTTTTTTGTCATTCAAAACCCAAAAAAACTCATTTTAAAAACCCCTTTTCGAAAATCGGGAAATTTTTTTTAGCTTTTTCCCTGCTAGAACATTGCCAAAATTGGGGCGATCACAAAAAGCAAATTTTTCAGTAAAAAAGCTCATCTAAATTCACTTCGTTTTTCATTCAAACCTAGAAAACTCCATTTGAAAACCCCCTTTTTGAGAATATCGTGAATTTGTAAAAAATTTGGGGAATCTCGCTTTTCCATGCTATAACATTGCCAAAATTTGGGACGATCACAAAAACCCCCAAAGCATCCCTAAAAAAGCTCATCTAGTTTTTTTTTTCGGGTTTTTCATTCAAACCTAAAAACTAAATTTTTTAACCCACTTTTTTGGGAAAATCGTGAATTTTTTTAAAAATTTAAAAATAATCTGGCGAACTTTAAAAATGATACCGGAAAAATAATCTTTTCTTTTCCGGGGGGCCCAAAAATTTTCCCAAAATTTTTGTGTTAAAAAAAAGCAATTTTTCAGTTTGCAGTTTTTTCCAGTTTTTCCTATATTTTTTCATTCAAAACCCAAAAAAATCATTTTAACCCACTTTTCGAAAAAATCGTGTTTTTTAAAAATTTAGTATTTTTCCCGCTTTTTTTCCCTGCACATAATTTTCCAAATTGGGACATCAAAAAAGCAATGTTCCCGTAAGAACTCATCTAGTTTTACTTTTTGTTTGTCATTCAAAACCCAGAAAAATAATTTTTTAACCCCACTTTTTTAAAAAAAATCTTTATTTTTTGGAAAAAATTGGGGGAATCTCACTTTTCCATGCTATAACATTGCTAAAATTGGGGCGTCACAAAAAGCAATTTTTCAATTACAGTTCATCCAGTTTACCTTTTTTTTTGTCATTTTTAAACCTAAAAAAATCATTTTGGGAAACCCCCTTTTGGAAAAAAACGTGAAATCCTTTCAGCTTTTGGGGGGGGCTATAAAAATTTCCATATTGGGACGATCCCCAAAAAACAATTTATCAGTAAGAAACTTTATCTAGTTCACTTTCCTTTTTTTATTCAAACCTAGAAATCTCATTTTTTAACCCACCTTTCGAGAAAAACGTGGGAAATTTTAAAATTTTCTAAACTGGCGAAATTAAGGAAACGTACCGACACAATCTTAAATTTTCGGGGGCTCTAACATTGCCAATATTGCAAAGATGACAAAAACAATTTTTTCTTTTTCAGCTCATCTAGTTTTAAACCCTTTTTTTGTTTTTCAAACCTAAAAAAAATAATTTTTAAAACCCCCTTTTTCCCAAAAAAACGTGAATTTGTAAAATTGGGTATTTTCAGCTTTTCCCTGCTATAGCTTGGGCCAAAATTGGACGATCACAAAAACAAGGTTTAGTAAGAAGCTCATCGGGTTTATTTTCGTTGTCCTTCAAACTTAGAAAAATCATTTGGACCCCCTTTTCAGAAAATCTGAATTTTTCAAAAATTGAACCCAAACCCGGGGAACTTTCGATTAAAAAAAACCCAATTTAAATTTTCCCTGCTATAACCTTGCCAATATTGGGACGATCACAATAAACAAAAATCAGTTAGTAGCTCATCTGTGCACTTTCTTTCGTCCCCTCAAAACCCAGAAGACTTTATTTTGAAAGCAATTTTTTAAAATCGTGAAATTTTTTTAAAAAAAGGTTATCTTAGCCCTTTTTCCCTGCTTAAAATTGACAATATTGGGGCATCACAGAAACAATATATCATTTAGTAGCTCATCTAGTTTACTTTTTTTTGTCATTTAAACCTTGGGAAAATCATTTTGAAACCCCCTTTTTGAGAAAAACGGGGAATTTGTAAAAATTGACTTTCCCGGGGAACCCTTTGATTTCGACACAATCTCAAATTTTTTCCCTGGGACTAACATTGCCCAAAATTGCGATGAAAGACAAAAATCAATTTTTCAATAGCAGCTCAACCAAATTTACCTTTATTTGTCTTCAAAACCCAGAAAACTCATTTTTGAAAACCCCCTTTTCGAGAAAAACGTGAAATTTTTAAACATGTACTTATTTGGCCCAAGTTAAGATCGATCCCCACAAAAATTTCAAATGTTCCGTGCTCTTACATTTCCAAAAACTGCGTGAAAGACAAAAAGCAATTTTTCAGTTAGCAGCTCATCCAGTTTACCTTTTTTTGTCCCTTCAAAACCTAAAAACTCATTTTTTAACCCCCTTTTCGGGGGGAAAAAAACGTGAATTTTTAAAAATTTTGGGGAATCTTTGCTTTTCCATGTATAACAGGGGCCCAAAATTGGGGCGATCACAAAAAACAATGTTTAAATTTGCGTTCATCCCAAATTTTACCTATTATTTTTTTCATTTAAACAAAAAAATTATTTTTAAAACCCCCTTTTCGAAAAACGGAACTTTTTTTTAGCTTTTTCCCTTCTAGAACATTGCCAATATGGGGCATCAAAAAAGCAATTTATCATTTAAAAAGCTCATCTAGTTCACTTTTGTTTTTCATTCAAAACCCAGAAAACTCATTTGGAAAACCCCCTTTTCGAGAATAAACCCTGAAATTTTTAAAAAATTTGGGGAAACTCAGCTTTTCCCCCTGCTATAAAATTTCCAATTTTTGGGACGATCACAAAAAGCAAAGCATCAGTGAAGCTCATCTAGTTTTTCTTTCGTTTTTCTTCAAAACCCAGAAAACTAAATTTTTAACCCACTTTTCGGGGAAAAACGTGAATTTTTAAAAAATTTTCTAAACTGGCGAACTTAAGATCAAGGGGGGGGGGGGGGGGGATAAAACTTTTATCTTTTTCCCTGCTCCAACATTGCCAATATTTTTGATGATGACAAAAAACAATTTTAAACAGTTTTGCATTTATCCAGTTTTTCCTATATTTTTTCCCTTCAAAAACCCAAAAACCATTTTGAACCCCCCTTTTTTTGAAAAAAACGTGAATTTGTAAAAATTGGGGTATTTTCAGCTTTTTCCCTGCTACATAATTTCCAAAATTTTGGGGCGATCACAAAAAGCAAAGTATCAGTAGAAGCTCATCTAGTTCCTTTTGTTTTTCATTCAAACCTAGAAAACTCTTTTGAACCCACTTTTTTGGAAAATCGTGAATTTATAAAAATTTAAAATAAAATTTGGGCCCAAATTAAATCGTACCCCAAAATAAACCTTTAAATTTTCCGTTCTCTAACACTTTTCCCAAAATTGCGATGATGACAAAAAGAATTTTTCAGATAGCAGCTCATCCCGTTTACGTATATTTGTCATTCAAACCTAAAAAAAATCATTTTGAACCCACTTTTCAAAAAAAACGGAATTTGTAAAAAATTTACTATTTTTAGATTTTCTATGCAATAACATTGCCAAAATTGGGGGTCAAAAAAAAGCAATGTATCAGCAAAAGCCCCACTAGTTCACTTTCGTTTTTCATTCAAAACCTAAAAAAACCCCATTTTTAACCCCCCTTTTTCGAGAAAATCGTGAATTTTATAAAAAATTAAAATAATCTTTGGCCCCAAATTAAAATCGAACCGACCTAATCTTAACTTTTTCCCCTCTCTAACACTGCCCAAAATTGCGATAATGGGCAAAAAGCAATTTATCAGAAAAGAAACTCACCGTTTTTTCGTATATCTGTCATTCAAAACCCAAAAACCTCATTTTGAAACCCCCCTTTTCGAAAAAAACTGAATTTGTTTAAAAATTTACCCCATTTTTAATTTTTTTTTTTTATGCAATAACATTGCCATATTGGGGGCGATCAAAAAAAGGGAATGTATCACAAGAAAACTCATCTATTCACTTTTGTTTTTTCATTCCCAAAAAAGAAAACCCAATTTTGAACCCACTTTCAAAAAATTGGGGGGGGGGGAAATTTTTAAAAAATTTATTTTATTTAGCTTTTTCCCTGGGTAAGCTTTGCCAATTTTTGGGGGTTACAAAAAGCAATGTATCAGTAAAAAAGCTCTCTTTCCTTTTTGTTTGTCATTCAAACCTAGGAAAAATTTATTTTTAAAACCCCTTTTTTTGAGAAAAAACGGGGAATTTTTAAAAATAACTAAACTGGGGAAATTTAAAATCGATACCGACATAATCTTAAACTTTTCCCCTGGCCCCCAACTTGCCAAAAATTTTGAAAGATTACAAAAAACAATTTATCAGTTTTGCAGCTCATCCCTTTACCCTTTAAATTTTCCCTTCAAACCCAAAAAAATCATTTTGTACCCCCTTTTCGAAAAAAACGTGAAAATTTTAAAAATTGAGTATTTTCACTTTTTTCCCTGCTAAAATAATTGCCAATATTGGGACGATTTCCCAAAAACAAAGTTTTCAGTAAAAGCTCATCTAGTTTTACTTTTTGTTTGTCATTCAAAACCCAGAAAACTCATTTTTTGAACCCACCTTTTTCCCAAAAATCGTGAAAATTTTAAAAAAAATTTTAAGTAATCTGGGGCCCAAATTTAAATCGATTTCCGACATAATCTTAACTTTTTTCCCTGCTCTAACACGCCAAAATTGCGATGATGAAAAAAGCCAAATTAAACAATAGCAGCTCATCCCTTTTAAAGTATTTTTTTCATTCAAACCTAAAAAATCTTTTTAACCCACTTTTCGAAAAAATCGTGAATTTGTAAAAATTGACTATTTTCAGATTTTCTATGCAATAACATTGCCAATATTGGGACGATCACAAAAAGCAATGTATCAGCAAGAAGCTCATCTAGTTCACTTTCGTTTGTCTTCAAACCTAGAAACGCATTTTGGAACCTCCACTTTCCGAGAAAATCGGATTTATAAAAATTAACGTAATCTTGCCAACCTTGAAGAATCGATACCGACGATAATCTTAACTTTTGCGTGCTCTAACACTGCCATATTGCGATGATGCAAAACCAATTTTTATCAGATAGCAGCTCATCAGTTTGTACGTATAGCTGTCATTCAAACTAAAAACTCATTTTGAACCCACTTTTCGAAAAAATCGTGAATTTGTAAAATTGACTATTTTCAGATTCTATGCAATAACATTTGCCAATATTGGGACATCACAAAAAAAGCAATGTTATCAGCAAGAAGCTCATCTAGTTCACTTTCGTTGTTGTCATTCAAACATAGAAAACTAATTTTGAACCCACTTTTTCGAAAAAATCGTGATTTTTGTAAAAATTGGGTAATCTCCATCTTTCCATGCTATAACATTGCTAATATTGGGACGATCATAAAAAAAAAGCAATTTTAATCCAATTAGCAGTTCATCCAGTTTACCTTTATTTGTCCATTCAAACCTAAAAACTCTTTTGAAACCCACTTTTGGAGAAACAATCGTGACTCCCTTTCAGCTTTTCCAGGCGTATAACATTGCCATCATTGGAACAGTCACAAAGCAATTTATCAGTAAGAAGCTCATCTAGTTCATTTTCGTTTTTATCCAAACTCGAAATCTCATTTTGAACCCACTTTTCGAGAAAATCGTGAACTTC
This sequence comes from Drosophila nebulosa, assembly GCA_024703675.1. NCBI lineage: Eukaryota > Metazoa > Arthropoda > Insecta > Diptera > Drosophilidae > Drosophila > Drosophila nebulosa. The sequence goes on from JANFPS010000103.1 coordinate 29,492, forward strand.
TAAAATTTACTATCTGGCGACTTAAGATCGATACCGACCAATCTTAACTTTTCGGTGCTCTAGACATTTGCCATATTGCAATGATGACAAAAGCAATTTTTCATTTAGCAGCTCATCTAGTTTACCTTTATTTGTTATTCAAACCTAAAAAAACACCCCCCCCTCATTTTGAACCCACTTTTCGAAAAAATCGTCAATTTGTAAAATTGGGTATTTTCAGCTTTTCCGTGCTATAGCATTGCCAATATGGGACGATCACAAAAGCAATGTATCAGTAAGAGCTCATTTAGTTTCACATTCGCTTATCATTCAAACTAGAAGACTCATTTTTGAAAACCCACTTTTTCGAGAAAGTCGTGAATTTGTAATATTGACTAGTCTGGCGAAACCTAAGATCGATACACACAATCTCTCATCTTTTCTTGCTCTAACATTGCAATATTGCAATGATGAAAAAGCATTATCAGTTAGCAGCTCAACTAGTTACCTTTGTTTCTGTTATTCAACCTAAAAAGTTCATTTTGAACCACTTTCGAAAAAATCGTGATTTGTAAAAATTGGGTATTTTCAGCTTTTCGTGCTATAACATTGCCAATATTGGGGACGATCACAAAAAGCAATGTATCAGCAGAAGCTCATCTAGTTTCCTTTCGTTTGTCATTCAAACCTAGAAAACTAATTTTTGAACCACTTTTCGAAATATCGTGATTTTAAAAATTTGGTTATCTCAGCTTTTCCATTTTTAACATTGCTAATATTGGGACGATCACAAAACGCAATTATCAATTAGCAGTTCATCCAGTTTACCTTTTATTTGTCATTCAAACATAAAAAACTCATTTTGAACCCACTTTTGGAAAAAATCGGGGGGACTCCTTCGCTTTTCCGTGCTATAACTTGCCATATTGGGCACTATACAAACAAGCCATGTATCAGTAAGAAAGCTCATTTAGTTTCACTTTCGTTCGCTTATCATTTCAAAACCTGAAAACTCATTTTGAACCCACTTTTCGAGAAAGTCGTGAATTTGTAATAATTGACTAGTCTGGCGAACTAAAGATCGATACCGACACAATCTCATCTTTTCTGTGCTCTTCACATTTGCCCAATTTGCAATGATGACAAAAAGGCATTTATCAGTTAGCAGCTCAACTAGTTTACCTTTGTTTGTTATTCAAACCTAAAAAACTCATTTTGAACCCACTTTTCGAAAAAATCGTGAATTTGTAAAAATTGAAGTATATTCAGCTTTTTTCGTGCTATAGCATTGCAATATTGGCACGATCACAAAAAGCATGTATCCAGTCAAGAGCTCATTTAGCTCACGTTCGTTTGTCATTTAACCTAGAAAACTCATTTTTGAACCCCTTTTCCGAGGAAAATCGTGAATTTGTAAAAATTGACTAATCTGGCGAACTTTCGATCCCGGCACATCTCAACTTTTCTGTGGTCTAACATTGCCCATATTGGCAATGATGACAACAAGCATTTATCAGTTAGCAGCTCAACTAGTTTACCTTTGTCTGTTTATTCAAACCTAAAAAGTTCATTTGGTGAACCCACTTTTCGAAAAATCGTGATTTGTAAAATTGGGTATTTTCAGCTTTTCCGTGCTATAAAATTGCCAATAATTGGGATTGGACGATCACAAAAAGCAATGTATCAGCAAGAACTCATCTAGTTCACTTCGTTGTGTCAGTCAACCTAGGAAAACTAATTTTGAACCCACTTTTCGAAAAATCGTGAATTTGTAAAAATTGGGTCGTCTCAGCTTTTCCATTTTAATAAACATTGCTAATATTGGGAAACGATCACAAAAGCAATTTATCAATAGCATTCATCCATTTACCTTTTATTTGTCATTCAAACCTAAAAACTCATTTTTGAACCCACTTTTGGAAAAATCGTGAACTCCCCTTATCAGCTTTTTCCGTGCTATAACATTGCCAATATTGGACGATCACAAAAAGAAATGTATCAGTAAGAAGCTCATTTAGTTCACTTTCGCTTATCATTCAAACCTAGAAAACTCATTTTGAACCCACTTTTCGAGAAAGTCGTGAATTTGTAATAATTGACTAGTCTGGCGAACTAAAGATCGATACCGACACAATCTCATCTTTTCTGTGCTCTAACATTGCCAATATTGCAATGATGACAAAAAAGCAATTTTAATCAGTTTAGCCAGCTCAACTAGTTTACCTTTGTTTGTTATTCAAACCTAAAAAACTCATTTTGAACCCACTTTTCGAAAAAATCGTGAATTTGTAAAAATTGAGTATATTCGCTTTTTTCGTGCTATAGCATTGCCAATATTGGGAACGATCACAAAAGCATGTATCAGTAAGAAGCTCATTTAGCTCACTTTCGGGGGTCCAATTTAACCTAGAAACTCATTTTGAACCCACTTTTCGAGAAATCGGAATTTTTAAAATTGACTATCTGGCGAACTTCGACCTCCCTGCACAATCTCAAAACTTTTCTGTGGTCTAACATTGCCAATATTGCGATGATGACAAAGCAATTTACAGTTTAGCAGCTCTCCAGTTTACCTTATTTGTCGTTTCAAACCAAAAAACTCATTTGACCCACCTTTTCGAAAAAAAATGTGAATTTGAAAAATTGAGTATTTTCAGCTTTTCCCGTGCTATACATTGCCAATATTGGGACGATCGACAAAAAGCAATGTATCAGTAAGCATCTCATTTAGTTTTAACTTTAGCTTATCTTCAAACCTAGAAAACTCATTTTAAACTCCACTTTTCGAGAAAATCGTGAATTTGTAATAATTGACTACTCTGGCGAATTTAAGATCGATACGACACCATTCTCAACTTTCTGTGCTCATAGACATTGCAAATATTGCGATGATGACAAAAGGCAATTTATCAGTTAGCAGCTGTCATCCAGTCCCTTAATTTGTCATTCAACCTAAAAAAACCTCATTTGTACCCACTTTTCGAAAAAATCGTGAATTTGTAAAATTGGTATTTTTCAGCTTTTCCATGCTATAACATTGCCAATAATTGGAACGAATCACAAAAGCAATGATGTATCAGTAAGAACTCATCTAGTTAAAAATTTCGTTTGTCATTCAAACTAGAAAACTCATTTGGAACTCCACTTCTCGGAAAATCGTGAATTGTAAAAAATGGGTTATCCTCAGCTTTTCCATGCTTAACATTGCCAATATTTGGACGATCACAAAAAGTAATGTATCCAGTAAGAAGCTCATCTAGTTCATTACACTTTCGTTTGTCATTCAAACCTAGAAAATATTTGAAACGCAATTTTTTCGAGTGTAATTAGTAAAATGGGTTTATCTCAGCTTTTCCATGCTATAACATTGCCAATATTGGGACGATCACAAAAAGCAATGTATCTTAGTAGCTCATGCTAGTTCACTTTCGTTTGTCATCAACCTAGAAACCTCATTTGACCCAATTTTCAAGAATCGTGATTAGTAAAAATGGGTTTATCTCAGCTTTTCCATGCTATAAGGGATACCATTGCGCATATTGCGATGATGACAAAAGCACTTATCAGTTAGCAGCTCATCCAGTTTACCTTTATTTGTCATTCGAACATAAAACTCATTTTGAACCACTTTTTCGGAAAATCTTGAATTTGTAAATTGGTATCTCCTGCTTTTGCCATGCTAACATTGCCAAGATTGGACCTAATCACAAAAAGCGAATGTATCAGTAGAAGTCTCATCTTGGTTCACTTTCGTGTTTGTCTTTCAAACCTAGAAAACTCTTTTGGAACCCACTTCCTCGGAAATCGTGACATTAGTTAAAAAATGGTGGTTATCTCAGCGTTTCCCATGCTATAACATTGCCATATTGGGACGATCACAAAAAGCCATGTATCAGTAGAAGCTCATCTAGTCACTTTCTTTTGTCATTCAAACCGGAAACTCTTTTGAACCACTTTTCGAAAAAACGTGAATTTTGTAAAAATTGGGTAATCTCAGGCTTTTCCATGCTAACTTGCCAATATTGGGAACGATCACAAAAAGCAATGGTATCAGTAAGAAGGCTCTATCTAGTTTCACTTTCGTTGTCATTCAACCTAGAAACTCCACTTGGAACCCACTTCTCGAAATCGTGAATTACTTAAAAATGAGTTTAGCTCAGCTTTTCCAGTGCTTACATTGCCAATATTGGGACGATCACAAAGCATGTATCAGTAAGAAGCTCATCTAGTTCACGTTCGTTTGTCATTCAAACCTAGAAAAAGTCATTTGAACGGCAATTTTCGAGTGTTTAGTACAAAAATGGGTTATCTCAGCTTTTCCATGCTATAACATTGCCATATTGGGACGATCACAATAAGCAAATGTATCATTTAGTAGCTCACCTGGTTTTACTTTCGTTTTTTGTCATTCAAACCCTGAAACTCATTTGGAACCTCACTTTTCGAGAAATCCGAATTTGTAAAATTGACTAATCCGTCAAACTTTCGATTTTCGCACATCTCACTTTTTCCGGCACTAACATTTGGCCAATATTGCATGATGACAAAATCATTTATCAGTTAGGCAGCTCAACCGTTTACCTTTATTTGTCATTCAAACCTAGAAAACTCATTTTGAAACCCACTTTTTCGAGAAAATCATGAATTTGTAAAATTTAGTATATTAAAGCTTTTCCGTGCTATAACATTGCCAATTATTGGGCGATCACAAAAAGCAATCTATCAGTTTAGTAGCTCAATCAGTTCCACTACGTTCGTCATTCCAAACCCTAGAAAACTCTTTTTCAACCCAAATTTTTTCGAGAAAAATCGTGATTTATAAAAATGTAACTGATTTGTCCCGAAGTTAATATCCGAGTCCCACAACAATTTCAACTGTTCCGTGCTCTAACATTGCCAATACTGGCGATGATGACAAAAAGCAATTTATCAGTTAGCAGCGTAATCCAGTTTACCTTTATTTGTCTTCAAATCGAGGGAAAACTCATTTGGACCCACTTTTTTTCGAGAAAATCGTGAATTGTGTAAAATTGGGATAATCTCAGCTTTTCAATGTTATAGCATGGAAAAGCTGCGATTATCCAATTTTTACAATTTCACGATTTTGCTCGAAAAGTGGGTTTCCAATGAGTTTTTTCTAGGTTTGATGACAAATAAAGGTAACTGGATTAGCTGCTAACTGATAAATTGCTTTTTGTCATCATCGCAGTATTGGCAATGTTAGAGCACGGAACAGTTGAAATTGTGTGGGGATCGATCTTAACTTCGACAAATCAGTACATTTTTATAAATTCACGATTTTCTCGAAAATTGGGTTGAAAATGAGTTTTCTAGGTTTGAATGCGAACGATAGTGAACGTAGATGAGCCTAACTAACTGATATATTTTGCTTTTTGTGATCGTCCCAATATTGGCAAATGTTATGCACGGAAAAGCTTAATATAACTAATTTTTAACAATTCATGATTTTTCCTCGAAAAGTGGTTTCCAATGAGTTTTTCTAGTTTGAATGACAAATAAAGGTAAACTGTTGAAGCTGCTACTGATAAAATTGATTTTTTGTCCATCATCGCAATATTGGCAATGTTAGTGCACGGAAAGTTGAGAATTTTGTGTCGAAATCGAAAGTTTTGCCGGATTGAGTCAATTTTTACAAATTCCACGATTTTCTCCGAAAAGTGGGTTTTCAAAATGAGTTTTTCTAAGTTTTGAATGACAAATAAATGTAAACTGGTTGAGCTGCTAACTGATAAATTGGATTTTTGTCCCCATCAGCGCATATTTGGCATGTTAGTTGCACGGAAAAGTTGAGGATTGTGTCAAAATCGAAGTTCGCCGGATTAGTCATATTACCAAATTCCCACGATTTTTTCCCTGCGAAAATGGTAGGGGGTCAAAAATGAGTTTTCCAGGTTTAAATGACGAACGAAAGTATACTAAGATGAGCTACGTGTAATGATACATTGCTTTCTGTGATCGTCCCAATATTGTCAATGTTTAAGCCATGGAAAAGCTTAGATAAACCCATTTATTACTAATCACGGTTTTCTATCAGTGGGTTCCAAATAGTTGTTCTAGGTTTAGCATGAAAAACAGATAAGTGAAACTAGATTACTTCTTACTGATAAACATTGCTTTTGTGATCCGTCCCAATATTGGCAACGTTAAGTATGGGAAAAGCCTGAGATTACGCCAGTTTTTACATATTCAGATTTTTCTCCGAAAGTGGGTTCCAAACGAAAGTGAACTAGATGACTAACTACTGATATCATTGGCTTATTGGTGATCGTCCTTACTATTGGCAATGTTATAGCATGGAAAAGTTATGATTGTGTCCGGAATCGGGAGGGGGGGGGAAGTTTCGCCGGGAATTAGCAATTTTTTACAAATTCCGATTTTTCTCGAAAAGGGGTTTCCAAATGAGTTTTTCTAGGTTTGAATGACAAATAAAGGTAAACTGGAATTAGCTGCTAACTGATAAGTTGCTTTGTTGTCATCATCGCAGTAATTGGCAATGTTTTAGAGCACGGCACAGTTTTGAAATTGTGTGGGATCGATCTTAACTTCGCCCAAATCAGTACATTTTTTATAAATTCAACGATTTCTTCGAAAATTGGGTTGAAAAATGATTTTCTAGGTTTAATGACAACGAACCGTGAACTAGAGCTCTTCTTAACTGATACATTGCTTTTTGTGATCGTCCACAATATTGGCAATGGTTAACATGGAAAAAGCGAAGATAACTCAGTTTTTAGTATTCCACGATTTTCCGAGAAGTGGGTTCCAAGTTGAGTTTTCTAGGTTTGAATGACAAACGAAAGTGAACTAATGAGCTTCTTACTGATCAATTGCTTTTTGTGATCGTCCCATATTGGCAAGTGTTAGCCTGAAAGCGAGATTACCCATTTTTTACAAATTCACTTTTTTTTTGGAAACTGGGTTCAAAATGAGTTTTTTAAGTTTGAATGACAAAAATAAAGTGAACTAGATGGAGCTTTCTTACTGATACATGGCTTTTGTGATTCGTCCCCTCAATATTGGCAATGTTTTATAGCATGGAAAAGCGAGATGCCCATTTTTTTACTAATTCACGATTTTTCTTGAAAATTGGGTTCAAAATGATTTTCTAGGTTTTTGAATGACAAACGAAAGTGAACTGGATGAGCTACTAAATGATACATTGCTTTTTGGGTATTCGTCCAATATTGCAATGTTTAAGCCATGGAAAAGCTGAGATAACCCATTTTTTTTACTAATTTCACTATTTTTCCGAGAAGTGGGTTCCAAATGAGTTTTTTCTAGGTTTGAAAATGACAAACGAACTGGAACTAGATGAGCTTCTTACTGATAAATTGCTTTTTGATGATCGTCCCAATATTGGCAATTGTTATAGCATGAAAAGCTGAAAATACCTCATTTTTCCAAATTCACGATTTTTTTGCGAAACGTGGGTAAAAATGAGTTTTTTTAGGTTTGATGACAATTAGTAAGAACTGATGAGCTGCTAACTGATAAATTGCCTTTTTGTCATCCATCGCAATATTGGCATGTTAAGCACAGAAAAGTTGAGATGGTGTCGGTATCGATCCTTAAGTTCGCCGATTCGCCAATTAATTACAAATTCACGATTTTTCCCAAAAGTTTGTTTAAAAATGAGTTTTCTAGGTTTGAATGAAATAAGCGAAAGTAAACTAAAATGAGCTTCTTACTGATAATTGCTTTTTGTGATCGTCCCAATATTGGCATGTTATAGCACGGAAAAGCTGAAATACTCATTTTTTCAAATTCACGATTGGTTGCGAAAAGTGTTCAAATAGAAGTTTTCTAGGGTGTTGAACGACAAATAAAGGTAACTGGATGAAGCCTGCTAACTGATAAATTGCTTTTTGTCATCATCGCAATATTGGCAAATGTTTAGACCACTAGAAAAGTTGAGATTGTGCCGGGATCTAAGTTCGCCAGATAAGTCCCAATTATTACAATTCCACGATTTTTTCTCGAAAAAGTGGGTTCAACATGAGTTTTCTAGGTTTTAATGACAACGAGGTGAGTAAATGAGCTGTCTTACTGATACATTTGCTTTTTGTGATCGTCCCATATTGGCAATGCTATAGCAACAAAAAGCCTAATATACCTCAATTTTTACAAATTCACGATTTTTTTCGAAAAGTGGGGTTCAAAATGAAGTTTTTTTAAGGTTTGAAATAACAAACCAAGGTAAACTAGTTTGAGCTGCTAACTGGTAAAAATTGGCCTTATTGTCATTCATTGCAATATTGGCAATGTTTAGAGCACAGAAAAGATGAGATTTGTGTCCGGTAATCGATCTTTAGTTTCGCCAGACTAGTCAATTATTAACAAATTCACGACTTTTCTCGAAAAATTGGGTTCAAATGAGTTTTTTCTAGGTTTGAATGGATAACGAAAGTGAACTAAATGAGCTTCTTATTGATACATTTGCTTTTGTGATCGTCCCCCAATTAATTGGCCAATGTTATAGCACGGAAAAGCTGAAAAGGAGTTCACGATTTTTTTCCAAAAGTGGGTTTCAAAATGAGGTTTTTTATGTTGAATGACAACTAAAAGGTAAACTGGATGAACTGCTAATTATAAATTGCTTTTTGTGATCGTCCCAATATTAAGCAATGTTAGAGCATGGAAAAAGCTGAGATTACCCAATTTTTACAAAATCACGATTTTTTCGAAAAGTGGGTTCAAAATTAGTTTTCTAGGTTTGAATGACAAACGAAAGTGAACTAGATGAGCTTCTTGCTGATACATTGCTTTTTGTGATCGTCCCAATATTGGCAATTATGTAACATGGAAAAGCTGAAAATACTCAATTTTTACAAATTCACGATTTTTTCGAAAAGTGGGTACAAAATGAGTTTTTTAGGTTTGAATGACAAATTAAGGTAAACTGGATGAGCTGCTAACTGATAAATTGCTTTTTGTCATCATCGAAATATTGGCAATGTTGGAGCACGGAAAAGATAAGATTATGTCGGTATCGATCTTAAGTTCGCCAGATTAGTAAATTTTTACAAATTCACGATTTTCTCGAAAAGTGGGTTCAAAATGAATTTTCTAGGTTTTTAATGACAAACGAAAGTGAACTAGATGAGCTTCTTACTGATACATTGCTTTTTGTGATCGTCCCAATATTGGCAATGCTATAGCACGGAAAAGCTGAATATACTCAATTTTTACAAATTCACAATTTTTTCGAAAAGTGGGTTCAAAATTAGTTTTCTAGGTTTGAATGACAAACGAAAGTGAACTAGATGAGCTTCTTGCTGATACATTGCTTTTTGTGATCGTCCCATATTGGCAATGTTATAGCATGGAAAATCTGAAAATAGTCAATTTTTACAAATTCACGAAGTTTTCGAAAAGTGGGTTCAAAATGAGTTTTTTAGGTTTGAATGACAAATATAGGGAAACTGGATAAACTGCTTAACTGATAAATTGCTTTTTGTCATCATCGCAATATTGGCAATGTTAGAGCACGGAAAAGTTAAGATTATGTCAGTATCGATCTTAAGTTCGCCAGATTAGTAAATTTTTACAAATTCACGATTTTCTCGAAAAGTGGGTTCAAAATTTGTTTTCTAGGTTTGGATGACAAACGAAAGTAAACTAGATGAGCTTCTTACTGATGCATTGCTTTTGTGTCGTCCCAATATTGGCAATGTTATAGCATGGAAAAGCTTTAGATTACCCAATTTTTTCAAATTCACGATATTCTCGAAAAGTGGATTTCAAATGAGTTTTCTAGGTTTGAATGACAAACGAAAGTGAACTAGATGAGCTTTTACTGAAAAAATTGCTTTTTGTGATCGTCCCAATATTGGGGAATGTTATAGCACGGAAAAGCTGAAAAAAGTTCACGATTTTTCG
>JANFPS010000104.1:0-39006 GCA_024703675.1 Drosophila nebulosa
GGTTGGCGCTTTAAAACAAAGGCCCGATATATTTTCATTTTGCAAAATTGGTCAAAAGGGGGAAAACAAGAAACCCCCTTCAGAGCATGGGGGCAAAGGTTGGGGGAAAAAACAAACCCCGGGGGACTTTAGGGAAAGACGGTGGACCCAAAAAGTTTTAAAATACAAGAAAACCGCAAGGCATTTTTGGATACAGGGTTGGGTGACTGGGGAGGTGACGATTCGACCCGAAAGTTTATACTCCCGGGTATGTTTTTCTTTTTGGCTTTGGGGGACCAATATCCCTTGGAAAACAGAGAAACCCGGGCAGCGTAAACACTCATTTTACTGAGGCCCGAGTATAAGCGCTGCAACCGCCCGGGAAGGAGGCAGTTTGGGTTTTTTGGCGCTTGAAACGTCGAGCTTGGGTGCGGAGATTTGGGAAACCTTTAAAAATTTTATATCGGGGACAATTAAGGCTCAACATTTTGGGGAAGAATCCAGTTTAATTTGGGGTAAAAAAAATAAAAACCCTTTTGTAAAAAACAAACTGTATCAAATAAACATGTTGAGTTAAAAAAAGTTCCCACAGAATTAAAGATTGGGGCCCATGTTTAACTAAGGGGAAATTTTCAAAAGAAGAAGCATAATGAAAATTTTGGGAAAATGTTAAACTTAAAAAGATATTTTTAAAATAATTTTTGCTTGAGGAAGGGGGTTAAAAAATTTATGAATGTTCTTTTGAACAATTGGGAAAGCAATGTTACATTAGTTTTGTATCCACACAACAGGGATTTTTATTTCTAAGAATTTCTGTCATACATTTTATGCAAAACATAAACCACTTTTTTACTTTTGTATGTATTCTGCGCTTTCCCAACCGAATTATTGGGACGCCTTAGTTTTCTAATTTAAAATTCTCAGTTGGAAAAAGCACCCTCTTCCCCTGCCCCAATTTTCTGCCTTTCGTTTTAAAGGGTTTTGGGAAACCCAAAATTCTCCCCAAAAGTTACATTAAAATGACAAATTTCCCCAAATTCCCAGTCCCTGGGGTGAAATACTTTACCCAAAAAAGGGAAAAAAGCCAAAACTTTTTCCCAACCCTTAAGCTAAAAGGATTTTCCACAAATTTAAAAATAAACATGGCCATTCGAATACACACGGATGCCCCTTTGTCTTAAAAATGCCCCGGCAAACATTTCCAAAAATGCCTTTAACAATTTTTTTAGAAGATTTTTTTAAATTTTTAAGGATTGGGCCCGTTTATATGGTGAAAAATTTTAGTGTTTCTTCCACCTTCCCTTGGAGGAACCCCCTAAATCAAACATAAAGGTATTTAACAAGTTCCCAAATTTTCCCAATTAAACCAAAAAACTCCCAAAAAAATAAAAACATTTTTTAGTTTTGGGGGATTTAAAAGAAAATGTAAAACCCAAAATTTTTAAACATTGTGAAACCACAACCTCAGCAAAGAAAGAAATGCGCTACAGTCAATAAAAAGACCAAAAAATTAATTTTAGCTTTTTAGGGAAAATTAAAATTTCCTTTTAAAAATTTGGGCCCCATTTTTGGCCCCAAGCCCAAAATCGCTTTTTAAAAAGCTGTTTTTTTACAAACCCCCAAAACCCAATTTTTTTTATCTAGCAAAAAATTTTAATAAAAATTTAGAATAAAATTTTTCAGCCATTAGAAAAAGAATTATTAGCAATAGTCCGGGCAATGAATTGTTTTTTAGGGTCATACCCTTTTGGTAAAAAATTCGAAATTTAAGCGACCCCCCCAAACCTTTAGTATGGGTCAGCCCAAAATAAAGGAACCAAATTAAAGAAAACCCCAAAAATGGATAAAAAAAGATAAAACTAAAAAGAATTTTGACTACAAAAAAATAATTAGTTACCCGGCCAAAAAAAACCACGTAGGAAAATTTCCCTTTCCAAAAATTAAAAAAAGAAGGGAAAAAATTTTTTTGGTATAGCCGAAAACCCCCGCCCGGGGGCCCAATTTCATTTGGCTCATAAAGGACAATGAAAAATTTCATCCCCAAAAGGGTTTAAAAAAACCCATTAATTACCTTTTTTTTAAAAGGGCAAAAAGAAATTTTTAGAAGGGTTCCCGAAAAACAAAGAAAAAAACAAAAACTTTTTTTTTTTAAATCAAACAAAAATAACACAAAGAAATGACCAATGCTTATGCAAAGGGGTATAATCAAAATTTTCTTTGGGAGTAAAAAAACTGTTTTTAATTTTTAAAAAATTTGTTTTTCCTCAACCTTAAAATTTTTTAAAAATAAGGCGAAAAAAGACAAAACTTTTGAATATTTTTATTTAAAGGGTTTAACCCCCTTTTTATTTTTTAAAACAACAACCAAAAATTTTCCCCTCGGTTCGGGAAAAAAGGGAAATTTTTAAAGGGGAAAGAACCAAATTGAAATTGGGTTTCCCCCCTGTTTTCCAAAAACCAAAAATTTTTTAAAACCCCTTTTTTAAATAATGAATTTAGTTTGCCAATTTTCTCCCAAGGGGCCAAAAACCCCCAAAAACAATTTCCAAAAAAAAACGGGGTTTGGTTAATTTAAAAAAACAACCCAAATTAGCGCTTTTTTAATATTTGGGCAAAAAAATAAAAAATTTTAAAAAAGGAAAAAAGCGTTTTATTTTTTAAAAATTTTTGTTAATTTATTTTTTCCCCCGGTTTGAAAATTTAAAAAATCTGGGCCTCAAAAGGGAAATTAGGAAAAATTACTTCAAATTTGCAAACACTTGTAGAAGTAAAATTTAAGGAAATTTTTGGGTTTGAAGCCCAAAAGGGGCAAATTTTTAAAATATTCCCCAAAAGGGGAAACCCAATTTGAAACAAAACCCAAAAAAAAAGATTTGCATTTTCTGTGTCAGGCACTTAAAAAAAAAGGCTACAAAAGAAAAGTAAAATTAGAAATCATATCATATAAAAATGGCATTTCAGTGCTTAAAAAACTCAGAATTATAAATGGCGGGAAAAGGGCTTCCCAAGAAAAATTACTTTAAATTTGAAAACATTTCTACATATACAACCTAAAACCCAACATAAAACAACAACCCCCAGCACCAGCGACATTTTTTATCTTTCCCCAGGACACGTGATATTTAAAACCCCAAAAAATAAAAAATAAAATAAAAATTGGGAAAAAAGATGACACCCACTTCGAAATTTGATTTTCTAGATTTAAAATAGGGACCATTAAAAAAACAAAAAACGAAAAACCCCCTTTTAAAAGACAGGGGCAAGTTTAAAAAAAAAGAAAGAAAGGAAAAAAATAGAGGAAAAAAAATTTCACATACCAAAACGGAAAATTTAAAAAAAGGAAAGAAAAATTTAAAGGGGGGGGGCATAATCATTTTGCAATACTTAAAAAAAAAAACTTAAAAAGGGAAAATAAAGAAAAAAAATTTTAAAACGAAACAAAAAGAGGACTAATTCTAAAAAACCCGAAATTCCCCCCCCCCCCAAAAAAAAATTTTAAAAAAACTTTTTGGCCTCTTGATCAGGATGCAAAGGAAAGAATTTTGGGAAAAAAAAAATAAAAAATTTTTGAAAGCCCCAAAAGCGTACCAAGGGATTTGAACTTAAATTTCGTAATAGACACAATTAATGCAAGCAATCGAACTAAATTACGTAATAGACACCATTAATAAAGGTTTAGAAGTACTAAACAACCTGAAAGAAGAAAAAGAAAAATCAGTAAATTGTCAATTCGGAGAAATTATTGAATACAAAGACATCCACATGGCTTAAACCAATTTCAAACGAGATATTTATCATTTCCAACATTCCTCAAGAAATAATAAAAACCCCTATCTTTGAGATACTTCCTTATCCAGATGAAAATAAAAATATTTGACAGGAAAATGCATTCGATAAATACTATTTTGACAACAATACTTTGTTTAATAAAAATACAAAACAAATAGAAACTAATGAATGTATAATAGGCATTTTAAATCAAGTCCCAACCACTTGTTAATACACTAAAACATATAAGAACTTCCACCATAGAAAATTGAACGAAATGATTTTGATTACAAAATTAAATATTTACCCAACGAAGAAAATCACGTAGCAGATGCTCTTTCCAGAATTAAAACAGATGAAAACTTTTAAGGATCAACAAATAAATTACCAATGCTTACAAAAGTGATATAATCAAAAAATATAATAAAATAACATAAAATAAAAAAAAATGGTTTTATTTTTTATAATAACAAGATTTCCCCTAGTCCAAAAGATTTTATTAAAATAATACGATTAAACGCAAATACACAAATTTCAAAATAGAGCATTTAGTAGAAAGACATACAAAAGTTAGCACAATTCAAAGAAATAACCCAAAGAAACTTTAAAGGATTTTACATAAAAAAAAGTATTATTAAAAAAAATTTACAATAAAAATTAATACAAAATGTTTTTTAATAAATGCCAGTATGCAAATCGCAAAGACAAAAAATCCCATTTACATGATCTTTTTAATTTTCTTTACAAATCGACATTAACTCAATTTTGAAATCATTTTGTAGAAAAAAAGTCTAGACATAAGTTAAAGGCCAAGGAGCAATTATAAAAAATTCACAGAAAGGGGAACTAATAAAAATAAATCATAAAATTCAGCTTTCGACGCATTTCTTACACTAAAAAATTCCCTCAAGAAAAAAGCAAAAAAAAATCACAAAAAAGAAAAAAAACGACATTTCAAATAAAAAAAGATTCCATAAAAGTAAAAAAAAAATCAGAATTATAAATAAAAAATTTTGAAAAAAATTCTCTACATATTCAACCTAAGCGAGACATAAAAAAAACTTCAAAACCTAGCGGACATTTTGATCTAGCAGGATCACCCGACTATAATACCCAAACGAATAAAATACCTCAAATAAACAACTTGACTTCGAAATCGATACAAGATGTAAACAAGCACCATTAAAAATCAAAAACGATATATCTATTCAAAAAGACAGGAGAAATAAATTAATTAGTTGAGAAACGTTTTGAAGAAAGAAATAGATAACAAAAAGGTCACCATTCAAACAAAATTCAAAAAAAAGAAATTAATAAAACAAATAGGGCAATCGAGAATTACAGGTAAACAACTCAAGAGATTTTTTTTCTGCATTATGTACAAATTTATCATTAATTTTATTTTAAAGTGAGTTTCCCCGGTAATAAGGGACTTTAAATATAAAAATTTTAAATCCCAACAAGCACGAAAAAAAAAGACACAACCCATTTTCCCAATACTTAACAAAAAAAATAAGTGGGAAATTAATGGAATACAAATTTAAAAAACCTAGCAAACAGGACAAATTTAACAAAATTTGGGTTTTAATATACAAATATTTTTTTGGTACTTTTGTCGGCGAAAGACGAATTAGAAAAAATAAATTATTTTAAAAAAATAGCGTACAAGAAAACCCAAAACAAAATTTTAAAATTTTAAACTCCATTAAAAAAAAGGTTAGAAGTACTAAACAACCTAAGGAAGAAAAAAAAAATAAAAAAATTCAATTTCTAATTTTTAATTTTGAGCTTTTACAAATCGTTAAAGACATAAAAAATGGCATGCAGCTCCGGATAGAAATTTCAACCCAAAAAAAAAAAAAAATAAAACCAAATCCTTTTTGTATGAAAATTTCTGTAAGCAAAAAACCCCCCCAAAATAATTCCAACATTAAAAATTACCAAAAACTAAACTTAATAAAAATTGCGAAAAAAACACATAATAAAAGAAGGCTAACATAATAAAAATTTACGATTGTGCCTTACAATTAAACGAAATGTCAATAATAAATTCAATAATAAATTGATTGATTATACTGTATTTCAAACTATTACATTAACCACTTTTATACTTACTAAAAAAGTTAGATTACTACTTAAATATAATTTTAAAGGCAATGCCACAAAAATTAATAATTAGCATTTTTAAATCAAATAACAATGAGTCAACAGAAAAAAAAACACTAACTCTTTAATTTAAAAAAACACGGGCCCAATTTCAAACCTTTTATTGATAAACAATTAAATTTTTTTTCCTTTTTGGGGAATTTTAAGATAGTGTTCTTACTTTTATGTAGGTCTAAGTATAAACATTAGTGAAGATTTAGGGGAAAGTGAATGCTCGAAATAAAGAATCCGTTTTTTTTCCCTAGAATGGCTTTTTTTTTTTGCAATTTGCCCTCAGGAAAGAGGGCTTTTTCTTTTAAATAAATCTTTATGGTTTTTCCTTTTTGAGGGGTGTAATAAAGAATGCCAGAACTAGTGCCTTAGCAAAAGTTTACGAAAATTAAAATGGGGGTTTTGCATTTTAAGTATACCAAACCCCTAACTTACGTTTTTACTCATTGTAAATTTTCAAAAAGACAAGATCTTGATAGTGCGAGGTATTTGAATATTTGATACTAGAATACCCCGGCAAACGATGTTTTCCCGGGAAAACCGTTGATTTGCTTTTTAAAAATCAAAAAAAGCATAAAAACAATATTTTTTGCTACCCCACTTTGTTTACACAGGGTGTTTTTAATAGAATTCAAATGCCAATCTAATCGAAAAACTAAACACGGTTAAATGGAATTGGCACATCTGTAGGTTTAAAATAGGAATCCGTGTATTAAAATATTTTCCCTCGGAACTTGCCATTTAAAATTTTGGCTTCGATCGGGTTTTTTTCTCAATTTTTTAATGAAAAAAATCGCGTACTGTTTCAAGCCGGACGGGCAAAAAAACTGCGAAGCAGGAAAAATTTTAAAAACTCTTTTGGGAAAAATTTACTGTATAAATAAATTTTTTTTATAAAAAAAATTCCTGAAAAACTTTGTATAAGGTATAAATTGTAAACATCTAGATTTGTTTTCCGCTAAAATTGTCTTTTGCAACCCCAAAAAAATTTATATACAGTGTGGTACAACGGTAAACTATATTTCAGAAAACAGTGCAAAGTCGGTTGGTTTTCTTACGTGTTCTTGCAACCGTAACCCTCACCCATATCAAAGTTGTTTTTTAAAAAATTTTAGCGGATTGTCTTGAGCATTTAACGCGCATAGGTGTTTGGTATTTTCGTTTTTAGTCATTGTTCTGGGTCTAATGGCTTGAATTTGGTGTAATTTCGTCGTTGTAAATTTATAGCTTCATTCCTCAATCGTATATTTTTGGTCTTTTCTTGGTGCAAAATTGCGCCATACTTTTAAACCAAACAATATTTTGTTGCTGGATTTGTTTTTCCGGTTCTTCGGAGTTGTTTGCCGATCTTCTAGATATACCTGTATTTCTTCGCATTGTTCACTGTTAGACTGTTTTACGGAAGCGAAATGTTTTTGCCAAATTTTATAAAAAAATATTGTTGAAAAGGTTTAAAAAAAAGGAATACACGTGTGATTTTTTTTTGAAGCAGCGCTTATCACTAAGGGGTACAAAAAAAAGATGTGACCCTTCCAGATTACTCAAAATGCTCACAAAAGAGTCACATAAGAGTCGATGAAGCCGTTTCGGAGGAGTACGGTATTGCAAAGTTGAAAAAGAAATAACTGTAAAAATTTATGTTTGCGTTTTCTACAAAATAAATTTAACTTTTATTAAAAAGTTTTTAAAAACGGCCCATCGTTTGGGGGGCAGATGTAAGATATTGTAAAATCTAAATTTTTTTAATCTTTTTTTGATATATTCTGATATTCGGGTTGGGGACAAATCCAACAATTAAAAAAACCGAAATTGGTCCGGGGAAACTCGGGTTTAAAAGGTTGAAAAATCCGATTTGTTTTTTATGTATAGATTTTGGCATTCGATACCGACATTTGGGTTTTTGGTATTTTTTAGGGGAATTGTAAAAGGCAAAAAAGAAAACAAAGACTAAGATTTCACTCCACAATAAAAAAAATTTTTGACCACGCTCGGGAAAATTTTTTTCTTGGAAAAAAGACATTACATTGCGTGGTAAGTGCCTTGGAAGTCGACACTGAAGATCCTCTAGAACGCGGTAACAATTTTCTAACTGCTCTTTCACTCTACATTTCAGCCACGGATTATAAAACTTCTCACGTGGGACACAAATGTTGAAAGACAAATCAAAAGTACTATAAAAAAAAGGAAACGGGGTAGTCCATAGTAAATATAGCACCAATCGACAGTCTTTAAGTTTTAACCATTAAGTTTTTTAAAACCCCGAGTCGACCGGCCGGTTGGTAGCCAAAAAACGACAACCCAGAAGAAGGTCACTGGTTTCATCCAGAGTTTAAACAAATTTGTCTTCAGGAAAAACAAGAGAAACTTACTGAAAAAACATCAGAGTCGGAAAATTTGTGAGGAATATAAATACTCCAATTATATTTCCCACAACAAAAAAAGACAGCTGTGGAAGAGTGGTCAAAAGCTCGGCACTGGCCGGTGAATAGGGACACCAAAATAGTATTGATACTATGTGGTTTTTAGTATTTCGTTTTTGAAAAACCAATTTTTATAATAGTTTAAAGTAATTGGCAAGCGACACTTTATAAAAAAAACAGTGAATAAATTAATTATCAGTTAAGTAATATTGATTAAAAGTTAAAGTAGGTATTAAAGCTATTATTATGTACAGTTAATTTAAATTTGTGTTGTTAGTAGAACGCCGCCAAGCCGAAGCAATGTTTGGCAAAATTTTACCAAAAATCCAAAACCCTTTTTTTTAAAATCAAAAACACCTCAAAGATGCATCAGACATGAAAAAGCCACCTCAAGAAAGTATTAATTATTGCCAGAAAATTTATTTATTTATTTTTTTGCCCCGGTATTGACAGAACAAATTATGTTATGTTTTGTATATTTTTTAGTGGAAAAAAACTGGAAACCAACAAACCATTTTTGCAAAAAATCTTGATCTGTTGAGTCTATCAAGCCATAAAATTGAACGCAACCGTAACCAATTTATCAAAAAAAAAAAACTGCTGTGAAAAAAATTTTTGAAACTCATACTCCCTTTATCCGCAAATGGGACTAGGGAAAAATATACCAAAAACCCTAACTTTCGTCTTACTTTTTGCAAAGTTTAAAAAAGACAAAACTTTATAGTGCGAGGTATTTGAAAATTTTATACAAAACCCCGGCAAAGATGTTTTGACCGGGAACCCTTGATTTGCTTTATAAATCTAAAGCATGAACAATATTTTTTGCTAGCCCATCTTTAGCTTACAACATGGTGTTGTTAATAGACATTGCAAATGCCAATCTAATCGGAAACTAAACACGGTTAAATGGAATTGGCACATCTGTAGGTATAATAGGAATCCGTGATATTAAAATATTTTCACCTCGCAACTTGCCATTTAAATTTTGGTTAACAGGTTTTCATAAATTTTTTAATGATAAATCGCGTACTGTTTCACCAGCCGGACGGGGCTAAAACGCGAAGCGGATAAATTTAAAAACTCTGTTGGAAAATTTACTGTATCAATAAATTTGTTTTATACAAAATTCCCTGATAACATTTGTATTAAGGTATAAATTGTCAACATCTAGATTTGTTTTTCCCCTAAAAATTGCCTTTTTTTCTGCAACCCACAAAAAAATTTTTATACAAATGTGTGTACCAAAGGTAACCCATATGGTTTAGAAATCAGTTTCAAAGATCGGGGTTTGGTTATCTTTCTTTTTTAGGTTTTCAACCGTAACCATCAAAAGAAAATCAAAAGTTGTTTTTTTAAAAATTTCAGCGGTTTGTCTTTTTAAAACAAATTTTAACGCGCTACGGTTGGGTTTGGGATTTTTTCGTTGTTTGTCTTTGTTCTGGGTCTAAAAGGGTGTGAAACGGTGTAATTTTTCGGCGTTGTAATCTTATAGCTTCATTGCGACAACTCGTGTATTTTCTGGGACCTTTTTTCTTGGGCAATTGGGGCCAAAACTTAACCTAAAAACAATATTTTTTTGCTGGTTTTTTTTAAAACCCGGGTTTTTCTGGGTGCAGGTTTTCCCCATCTTTTTAGATATAACCCCCGTTTTTTCTTCGCATTTTTTTCACTGTTAGACTGTTTTAAACGGAAGCAAATTTTTATTTTGCATAATTTTTCAAAGATATTTGTTAAAATGGTAAAAAAAAAAGGAATACCGGGGTTGAGGGTTTTTTTGAAAACACGCTTATTTACTAAGGGGGACAAAAATAGATGTTTTAAGCCCTTCTCAGTCTACTCAAAAAGCTCACAAAAAGGTTTACATAAAAGTCGATGAAGGGCCCTTTCCCGGGGGAGTACGGGATTTCAAAGTTAAAAAGAAAAAAAACTGTAAAATTTCACTGTATTTCGGTTTTCCCACAATAAATTTAACCCTTTTTTTTTTTAACCCACGTCCCAAAAACGGCGCCCTCTGTTGGTTCAGATTTAAGATTTGTACAAAATTTGTAAATTTTTAATACTTTTAAGAAAATATTCTGATAAATTTGGGGGGGAGACAAAAACCAACAAATTAAAAACATGAAAAATTTGGGCCCCCGCAGATCTCCCAGTTAAAAAAGGGTTTTTAACAAATCCGACTTTGTTTTTAGGGATAGGGTTTTTTGGGATTCCGATCCGACTATTTTGGGGTTTTGGGATTTGTTAGGAAATAATTTGAAAAGGGAAAACAAAAAAAAGACTAAATTGGCCCCTCCACAACTACAGAAAAATTTTTGACCACGCGTCGGGAAAAAAATTCTGAAAAAAAGACATTACATTGCGTGTTTAATGCCTTTAAGGGCCCACACAAAAATCCCCTAAAAAACGCGGTAACAATTTTTTCTAAATGCTCTTTTTTAAATCTACCCCTTTTGCCACGGGTTATAAAACTTCGGGAATTACATTTTTGGGAAAAATTTCTTTGGCCAAAAAAATTTTTCGAAAGAGTTTTTGATTTTACTTTAAACGATACCTTTCGGTTTAGATCAAGGGGGGCCTCTCCCCACAACGCCCCGAAATCTCACGTGGGGGCACAATGTTGAAAGACAAAAAACAAAAATTTAAAATTTAAAAAAAAAAAAAAGGGGGGGTCCATAGTAATATAGGGACCAATCGACATCCTTTTAAATTTTAACCATTAAAGTTTTGTAAAAACCCCCCCAGAAACGACTCGTCCGGTTGGTAGCAACACACGACAACCGAGAAGGAAGGTCACTGGTTACATCCAGAGTTTAATACAATTTGTCTTCAGGAACAACTAAGAGATCTATACTGAAAACATCAGAGTCCCGGGAAAAAAGTGAGGAAAAAAAAATACTCCAATTTTTATTTCCCACAACAAAAAAAAAAAAACAAGGGTGTGGAAGATTGGGCCCAAAAACCCCGGCACTGGCCGGGGAATAGGGACAAAGAAAATTTGTATTGATACTATGTGGGGTTTTTTTAGTATATTCGTTATTTAAACCAAAATTTATAAAAGATTGATAATTTTGGGAAGCGAAAACTTTTTTAAAAAAAAAAGTGAATAAATTAAATTTTCAGTTAAATAATTTGATTAAAAATTAAGTAGGTTAAATTTAAAACTATTATTAAAGTACAGTTTTAAATTTTAAAATTTTTTTTTAAATAAACGCCGCCAAACCCAACAATGTTTTTGGGTAAAAATTTTACCAAATATTTCCAAAATCTTTCAACATCACAAAACACCCCAAAAATGCCTCCCGCACATGAAGAGCCCCCTCGTGGAATGTATTAAATTTAATTTGGCCCGAAAATTTTTTTTATTTATTTATTGTTTTCCGCATGGGATTGCCCCAAACAAAATTTTGTTTTTTGTTTTTTTATATTTTTTTTTTTTGGAAAAAAATGGAAAACCCAACCAAAAACCCTTTTTTTCAAAAAAATCTTGATCTGTTGAGTCTATCAAGCCATAAAGTTGAAGCGCAACCGTCAACAATTTCATCAAAAAAATCTGCTGTGAAAAAATTTGTCGAAGCTCATACTCCACCTGATGCCGCAAATGGCAGCTATGTGGAAAATATATGTCCATTACACAATTGATGGAACGAAAATTTTCGTATTCGGATGGCGAAAAAGATCATTTAAAACTCTGCAAGTGGTTGCTTTACTTTATTTACACAAAAGACCATTTGAAATTGTAAAAGGGCTTGGGTTTGACAAAGCATGCACATCAATACAGAAAAAATATGTGCGGTAATAGTAATAACGCCCAGAGTATATCAAGTTTTAATGTTGAATGTTACATCACAGCCACACACTCTCAGAAATTCCAAATTCTAGAACATTGATAAGTATTTTGAAACCACTAGGGTATGTTACCAAAGAGCTGTGGGGTGAACAATATGGGAAAAATATGTGCAAAAGGGACGATGCGGACGTCGATGTTTTGACAGTAATAGACCGTCGATTCGGATGCATGGAAAACAACTGGATCCGAGATTTAAAAATATCCTTTTTGAAGACAAGTTAGCTTGTACGAAATCAACTAATTTACTAAAATAAGTGTTGACTCGAGTGAAAATGACAGTGGGGACTTCCTAGAATTAACATACGTTTTTTGGAGTCATCATAAGAAGTTGGCGCACCCCAGAGAACTGTACAAAAAGAAAGTTTCTCCATAAATTTTTTCATATAATGGCAAATAAAGTTGGCATCTGTCTGCCTTTAGAAAGTGGTGTGTAATCCAACCTATGCGACATGCACAGAAGTATTTGAAAATGTTTGTTCTTTGTTCTCTTAGTTGGGAGTACTATCACGAAAACTCGCAACCGACTTTCACCAAAACGGTTGACAAGCTGCTGTTCTTGGGCGATTATACGGAGGAGGAATGTGATATTTAAAAATGCAAAAAAAACGCTTTTTGGCCCAAATATAAGTACTCGATACCTTCCAACATCGATAGTTTAGTTTCGATATTTTTATGAGTACGATGTTTATTGAGTACATAATCGATACTTTACATTCGATAAACACGATGTCAAACAACTGAGTGAATTAAGTCTCCCGATGTAAATAAATAAAAAAGGAAATATGCATTTTGAAACTTCTTCTAGTTCCCAAAATCTCTGTAGCAATCCATATACATTAATAGTGGTCATATAAATGAATTTTTTTTTTTTATTTTAAATGACTGCTTCACTTTTTGTTTTTAAATATTTTTAACTTAAAAACAAAAATATTGATTTTTATTATGTTTCTTATGATTTGGTTTATTTCCTTCCTTTAGTCTCAATTAATTAAATTTAATATCTAAAATTAATATCTAACATATCGGGGTCGGATATACTGCCGGTCACTGTTATCAGTGTCACCGCGGGAGTTGCAGACTTCGTGATAAAGTGGACCACTTAACGACAGGTTGGCAGTAAATTGTCTCGATAGTATTATGTTCGTTTCTGTAATAGAGATCCGTGCGCATTGGCGCAATGTTTAACTGAGCCCTGGAACTAACTGGTCCATCATTCTTTTCCTAGCTTCGGGTACATTTGAGGCTAGGTGATTTAATAACAGTTTTGGCGTTTTGAGGCTTACGAGCAGCGACGGGTGAAAGCAGTCGTCGATTTTTTTTGATTACCTTACTGCTAGACTGCTTTGTAGGCAGCAGAGTCTACCGTTTCAGATTCTTATCTTTATGGAATTGTACATTATCATGCTCACTTAGACAGGAATTCGCAATTATTAGGAAATATGGAAACCTTTCAAACGCACACCAAAAACTGGACCTTAACCTAATTATTATCTGAAAACGGAAAGATATGTTGAATGTAGACTGACGTTGAAATGCCCAATAATTACCTTAATATTACTGATGACAAGGTTAGAGCAAGAACTTTGGCGGCCCAAAACTGCCCTTGGTTTGATGCTCATATCTATGAAAATTCACTATTATTGGAAAATTTGGAAACCTTTCCAACATACGCCAAAATCCGAATCTAAACCAATTCATCATATGAAGTAGAAGAGACATCGTAAATAATGTTGATGTTAAACTCAGATGGTGGATTATCCTGATTATCTTCAAATTTTGTAAAATTTAGGGAATAAATCGATTTTGAAGAATCCGGACCGGGCAAGGATCTCATTGAATACTTTGCCAATGGAACGAGGTATTTGCAAGGCCACTTTCGTGCTTTTCTCTATCTTTGTAGGAGGTAAAGGCGGAAAACCAGCTGGCCAAAGCCAGTCTGCTTCCATGACCACCTTCTGAAACTGCATCCAGGAAATTTATCTGGAGCTAAATACTAAATAACTACCCTAAAATTCCTAGTTGTCATCAGTTGGAATACATTTGCCAAGGAAAAAGATTCGAATTTAAACACAAACTTCAAATTTTGTTGAAAATAAAATAAAGGAACAAAAGAATTTGGGTGAACACGATTGTAGCAAAAACCAATATGAACTATTTTAGGAACATTGTGCAACCGCTAGAGCTAAGTTGAAAGTCTTATATTTATTCTAATTTTATTAAGTGTAATACCCAGCCTACTAACTAGGATTTTCCCAAAGTTACCAGTGTTGGTCTTTTGTGAATTTCATTTAATTTGTATATATTTTAAAAATATCTCAAACTTTGGAACATGAAGAATGAACTGTTGTTTCCTTTTAGAAAAACTTAATTTTTGAGCTAAGTTACCAGAAATTGGGATCAAACTTGCCCATCATTTACACAATTAGATTATTACAAAAATAATTTACTTAAAGTCCACGTTAATATTCCTTACATATAAACGTCATATCAAGATAATTTAATTCAGCCAAAATATTTTGCCATAAAATACAATGTTTCAAAATAAAGGCAACAATTTTGGCTCCGAAATTTGTTACATAAAATTCAAATATAAAAAAAATAAAAAAGGAGACTTCTATGTAATATCCACAAACGTTTGACACCTAGTCCAAACAGATTAACGAATTGATCAAACAGGGTATCGAATTCATCCTACTGTTCACTCATTTGGAGCGCCTTAAAAACAGAAGTTGTTTTGTATTTTTATTAAACAAAGTTTTTTTTGGTCAAAAGTTTTTTTCGTATGTATTTTTCTGTAAAATTTTTTATATTTATCTGGATGGGAAAAATTTGAGGTCTTTATTATTTCTTGAGGAATGTTTGAAATGATAAATATCTCGTTTGAATTTACGAATTAACGTGACTTAAGCGATTGTGTTTTAATTTTTGTTTTTGGGTTAAACATTTCTACCCTAGTGAGCTGCATGCCCAATGTATTCTGTGAAATGATCAAAATTGAAGATTTAAACTTTTAATTTTACTGATTTTTTCTTTTCTTCCTTAAGGTTGTTTGGTACTTCTAAACCTTTAGTAATGGTGTATTTTAGTTCGTTGGCTTGCACGCTAATACTTTCAAGATTATTAATTTTTTCTTCAAATTCGTCTTTATCATCCGATCAAGATAGGGCCAAAAAGAATTTTCTGTTAAGGACAATAAAATTGTGGTATTTAAAATTAAATTGTAAATTATAAATCATGTAAAAGTGCATGACGTATTTTTCTCTGACATTAAAAGTTGATATCAGTTAATAATATGGTGTTAATTAAAATGTTCATTTTCGGTTCATATTTTCTGTCTGCAATATTAAATACTGAGCATCCATTAATAATGTTTTGTATTAAGTTATGAAAATCGGGGCAATTGTATTTTTTTTTTGTTTTCGTATTTGCGTTTCATTGTATTATCCCATTGTATTGAGCTTGTTGAAATGTAGGCAAATCTTGTTACCTTGCGTAAACAATGGTGATATCTTTTTATGTTTGATTAAAAAAAATAAGTTGTTTCAGTTTTGTTGTCTGAACCTTTAATGAATTATACTTGCCTGTAAAAATAATAAATGAGTCTTTCGTCCATTGTGCTTTCTGTTGATCCTAAAAAGTTATCATCTGTTTTAATTCTGGAAACGGCATCTGCTACATGAATTTTTTTGCCGGGTAAAAATTTAATTTTGTAATCAAGCTCATGTCGTTTAATTTTCCATCATTGAAGTTTTATATTTGGTTCTTTATATTGCTGAGCCATACAGAACATCGCTTAGAACTTTCTACCGATAGCTGAATAATTGATCTCATGTCCATTTACCATTTTGCTTGCGTAGCACAATGCTTTGTATTCTTGTGCAAGAACTGCTCCTATAGCTATGTTGCTTGCGTCTGTAGTGAGTGAGAATTGTTTGTTAAAATTGGGATAGGTCAGAATAAGGTCTGATATGATAAGAATTTTAGGATTCGCAAAAGCTGGAATAAAATGTTCATCTTTAATATTGACTGTAGCGCATTTCTTTAGTTTGGATGTTAATGGTTTCAGAATTTTATAAAATTTTGGTATAAATTTTCTGTAAAATCCACATAAACGTAAAAATGATTGTATATCTTTCTGAGTTTTTGGAATTGAAAAATTTATGATGGTTTGTATTTTATTTGGGTTGCGTTTAATACTTTCTGTTGTTATATGACCAAGGAATTCTGTTTTTTTTTTCATAAATTCGTATTTGTCGGGTTTGAGTTCAGGATAAGTTCTCTTAGTTTATTGAATACTTTTCTGAGTGATAATTTTTGTTCCTCAAATGAAGTGAAGGATGAAGGATAACGGATGAAGTAATATCATCCAGATAGATAAGGCAATCCCTATAAACCAGGTCTTCCAAAAGATTATTCATGCATCTATGGAATGTTGCCAAGGCAGTTTTAAGACCAAATGGCATCCATGACTGGATTTGGGAATTTGTTATCTATTGTGACTTTATTTAAATTTCGATAGTCAACGACTAATCTGAATTTTTGTTTCTTGGAAGAATCTCCTAATTTTGGAACGATCCAAATGGATGAACAGTAGGGTGAGTTCGATTTTCGAATGATACTCTGTTCAATCATTACGTTTATCTGTTTGCTGATTTCTAAATCAAATATTTGTATGGACGTTTAAAAATTGGGTCCTTATGTTTTGTATGAATTATTGTAGTCGTGAAAGTCAAATTATCACCTTCGCGGTACTGAATCTCACTGAATTCGTATAACACATTTTTAAAATGTTGTGCTTCTTCATTGTTTTAATGATCGAGTCTATACTCATTGCTTTCTCCTGTTTCATTTTTTAATCGCAAAACTGAAAACTTATCGCACAATAAATTTTTGTTTATTTGACGATCGTCAACAACTTATAGCCACTTTTTATTTTTAGACTTGTTACCTTTCAATCTTAGGTTTATTTGTGGATATCGATTTTCGTGTACTGTGTGCATAGCTCATTGAGGGTTGTTTTAAATTGCTGTGAAAAATATATAGTTATTTTTATCATGACATCTTCGTGTCAATTTTTTTATTTATATTAATTTTTAGAATTGTGGTTAAATTTTCTGTGTTCAACACTTTGACAAAAATGTCGTCTTCATTTCATTCTTAATTAGTTTCTTAATTCGGGATCAGACCATCATATTTTGCTGGGTTTTAATTTTAATCTGTCGGATACTTTAGTCGAGTTGGTAGTGGGTTGCAGCATTATTGTCACACGGATGAATCTATATGTTTATTTTTAGCCCAATATTGTCTGACCGAAGTACTAGAGTGTCACTGGTATGTGTTCAATCTGATTGGCAATTGCATTTTTTAATGAAATCTCTACTTAAATGCCCTTCTAGCGATTGGAAAGCTTTGTTCGACTAGATGGTATCGGAGTTTATTATTCTTTCTTGAAAATAACTTTACCAAAGAAATAAGGACCTATCTTTATTCCTGATGTTTTTTGTCGATATTTTGAATTAACCCTTTTAAAAAATATCGACATTTTCTTTCAGAATTGAAATGTCTGCATAAGTATCGATAACAAGGTAAACAGATTAATTGTTTTGATGGGTTTTTTAATTAAAATTTTTAATTATTAATTCTGTGGCATTGCCTTAAACTTATAGATTAAGTATGTAATAAACTTGTTATAGTAAGTATAAAAATGGGTTTCTGTAATAGTTTGAAAATCCCATATACTATATACAACACTGCCCTTTGCAGGGTTTACAATTGGTATGTTGAGATTGCGGATGACTCGGCAGATTTGAGATGTTCCCGTTTTCAGAACATTGTTGCTAGATATATGTTGAAAGCCTGGCAGCGTGACAACATTAGAAATGTTTGTCGAGGGGGGTTTTTTGTTAAGTCATTGGAGTCGGATAAGGGGTCGAAAAATCAGTAGTGCCGGAATAACACCTGAACTCGCTGCGCTAACAGTTTATTAATACAAAGTGAGAGTGAACAGTATAAAGTATTCAAAGTAAAGAAAATGGAAAATACTAAGAACAATAATGGATATTCGACTTCAGAAGTGGGATTGTCTCCACCGCAAATTAATCCTGACGACCGATTGTGCACGATTTTGGAAGCGCATACCGTAGTTTAATCGAGGTGAACAGTGCAGTTAAAAGTAGACGACTGGAGCAAGGTCGTACAAAATCAGTTGTCTTGCCAAAGTTTGATTGACCCTGACTCTTTGGGATCAAGTGCTGCTGCATGGTGCGTTGGAGGGCAGCGCACTTCTCATGGCCCTAAGCTGGAAGAGAGTGCGTCCAATTGGCTTCCCCAAATAGCTGCTATGTCGGTAATTTTAGCACACACTGCTCAGGTCGAGCCGAAGCTGCAACGAACAAATTTTACAACCAACACCAAGACGCGCAACGAGATGCTAAATGAGTTAAAAGCCTTTGCTGTTGGTAAAAGGAAAAACCATTCCGTTCCAGTAGACGCTAAAAACAAGCGAATGCGACTACAACTACAACCTGCCGTGAAATGTCACTTTTGCGGCAAAAATGGACACAAAATGGCGGATTGGCGTTTAAGAAGACAAGGAATCCAGAGATTTTCTCGGCACACTGCCCCTCCACCAGAGATGAAGAGAGGACCAATTATTTGTTTCAAGTGCGGAGTTTCTGGACACATGAAGTCTGCTTGCCCTGAAGGATCATCATCATTGATACCGAAAAGAATTAAAGAAAGACGTGTAAACTTGTGCCAAGTTAAAGAACCCATTGGTACCCTTAACCCAATCCGGTGAGTCGTACCCAAATATGAATACTTGATACCTAATTTTAATAATTTAGTTTCGATATTTTTTTGAGTACGATGCTTTTTTTATACTACTTATAAGTACATGATCGATATATATAAATAATATAAATATGCATTATGGAACTTCTTTAGTTCCCTGTACCAGTCCATCTACGTTAATAGTGGTCACATAAACAAAATTTTTTATTATTTTCATTGACTGCTTTACATGTTGGTATGTGCTATGTTTTTTTAACTTAAAAACAAAGAATATTGATTTTCATTTTTGTTTTATTTTTTGAAGGTTAATTTTTAATATTTTCTAATAATGGCTGTTATCCTTTCATTCAGAAGGGATATAATGTTGATGTTAAAAAAAAGTGCTGAAATTAATGTAGATATCAAATAGAAAAAAAAGAATTACCTTGATGTTCTCAGAAGACATTGGCTGTGACAAGAACTTAAACGCAACTTCTCCGCCTCATGCTCATATTGACAGGAATTCGCAATTATTGGAAATATGGAAACTTTTCAAATGCACACCAAAATCCGAACCTTAACCTATTTATCATCTGAAAACGAAACGATATGTTGAATGTAGACTGAAGTTAAGATGCCCAATAATTTACCTTAATATTTCTGACGACCAGGTTAGAGCAAAAAATTTTTATACGGGACAACTGACCTTCGTTGATGCTCATATTTAAGAAAATTCACTATTTTTGGAAAATATGGAAACCTTTCAACATACGCCAAAACCCCGAATGTAAGCCATTTATCATATGAAGAAGGGATATCGTAGATAAAGTTGAAGTTGAACTTAGATGGAGGATTACCTCGATTATCTTATAAACTTCGCAAAGTTAGGGAATAAATTTTGAGGAACCGGACCGTGCAAGGGTCTCATTGAATGTCGTGGGCAATTCACAAGGAATTTGCAAGGCCATCTCATCTTTGTAGGAGGGGAAGGGAGAAAACCAACCTGGCCAAAGCCACTCAGCTTCCATGACCACCTTCTGAAGCTGCATCCAGGAAATTTATCTGGAGCTAAATACTAAATAATTACCCTAAAATTCCTAGTTGTCTCAGTGGAATACATTTGCCAAGGGAAAAAGATTCGAATTTAAACACAAACTTCAAATTTTGTTGAAAATAAAATAAAGGAACAAAAGAATTTGGGTGAACACGATTGTAAGAAAAACCAATATGAACTATTTTAGGAACATTGTGCAACCGCTAGAGCTAAGTTGAAAGTCTTATATTTATTCTAATTTTATTAAGTTTAAACCCAAACAAATTCAAATTTTCTTAAAAAAAGAGGAATAAAAGAATTTCGAAGGACACGATTATAAAAAAACCGATATGAACTATTTAAGGAACTTTAAGCAACTGCTAGAGCTAAGCTGAAAGTCTTATATTTATACTAATATTTTGAAGTGTAACACCTTGTAGCTTACGTGAACATTTGCCCAAAGTTACCAGTGTTGGTCATTTGCGTATTTCATTTAATTTGAAGGTATATCTCAAATTTTTTAAATATGAAGAATAAACTGCTGTTCCTTTTGTAAAAACTTTGTTTACGAGCTAGAAGTAAACCAAAAAATTGATCAAGCTTGCCCAAAATGTACACAAATAGTTTATTACAAAAATAATTTTTTTAAAAGGTCCACGTGAATATTCCTTACATAATAAACGTCAAAATCAAAAATTATAATGAAACAGCCAAATATAATGGCTATTCAAAATGAGGCAGTAGATTTTGGCACCACTTTTGTAATTAAAATTTAAATCTATATATAGTCATATATCCAACCTCAATTCCCAATAACTTATACATTATCGCTTCCTAAAATTAATAACTTTAAAGTAAACATCCGTTTTTTTCTAAATAATAGTTGTCCCCATTAAAATCAAAGCGTCTGAAATCAAAGATTGTGAACGCTAACTCATAATTAAAACACAGGCCAATCAAATCTGTTTTATTCATAAACAATTGAACAAAAGCGTGAGAACGCTTATTCAACATTAAAATTCGGGCCAACAAAATCGCATCAATATCGATCACACCACTGAAGGGCTTACAAATCTAGCCTATAAATATTGCTATAAGACATTTTTGTACTTCAGTTTTAAGTTTTCATTCAACGAATAAAGATCCCGCTTTTAACTCGAAAAAACAATATCTTTTTTTCCACTTCGAATTTACAAGATATGTAAATTCGCGCAGTCGGTAGGATCGGTAACAGTGAACTTGGATTCACAAAGCTGTCTTAGATTGTGTGGTTGAGCGAGACTCAATCAACCCAAAAGATCGCCATTTAGTCCTCTTAAGGAGGTATCTAATGCCCTTTCCCTAATCTGTTTTGCCATGCCTCCATGGTCTCGGTTTCTATACCCCATTGTCCCCTATCTGATCCAGAATAAGGACATTTGATCGTAAACCACATAATAGAAATCGTGTACAGACAAATTCTTTTGTTGCAATGTGAACAACTGGTATTCAAGAGTGCTCAGATCGCGCTTGTCTGAATACTCTTGCAGTAACCATTGTGAGTTGCTTCCCCGTTTAAAGGGGTGCGATATGAATTTTAACCCGAGAATTGGCTTGTCCAACAATTTTATGCGGATAGTTAGTAATATGTCTAATCTTAGGTGTATTCTTCATTGATGCTATATTTCCATTACCCGAGAAGTGTTTATGAAACCCGGTGGTGAAACTCCTGTCGGCTTCCTGAGAAGACTCCTACAGCCTTAACAATCTCTCGTAATCTCTCTAGGTCTGCCTAACTGTCATCCAAATTTGGTACTGACTGGTCTTTGTATTCTGGTTTGCCTATTTCTGCAATATTCAGTTGGGTAACTAAGGCCTGCATCTAGGCTGATAGCTCTTGTAGTTTGGGTGAAACTATATTCCCCACAATGGTCTCTAGCCCTGATATATTTACGGCCTCAATGGTTCTGGGAGCCATTCCTGAACTTGAAGTGGACGATTCGGTAGGATTGCTTGCTTGAACTATGGGATTCTTAACCCAACTGTCTATTGGCAATATAGTCTTAACGCGGAGAAGAAGTTGAACTTAGACGTGGTGAATAGAAAATTACCCAATTTGGAAGTGATTTTCAAGTATTATGGTAAATATTTTTTAATTTAAATGATTTTCTAGATTCTATTCTTTGGGACTACTTTCCCAATTTTTTGTTTTGATTCACTTAAATTATTTTCTTTTCTTTCTTTAATTTTATTTCTTTGTTTTTTGTATTTCGATTTTTGCTTTTTGGTAATTTTTTTTACTTGATTATATATCACTTAACTTACATTAGAACTAGAAACATTTCGGTGCTTTCTCTTGTCGATACGATACGGAATTTCTCGTCTTTCCCGCGATGATGTCTGGTACTAGCGTTCCTCCGGTATACTTTTGCAAGGTCCTCCTCGAACTCATACTAGAAGGTGCAGGCGACAAATTGGTTGACCCTGTCCAGTGTAGATCGGTTGAGACACAGCTTTAGTACGCGTCACTAAGGGCGCGATTTAGAGTGCTTTTTTGTTTCACGAAAACTAGAGTCTTTCACTTTTCTACACTGAGTTTTTATTTTCCAGGGTCCCTGCTCGGGCGCCAATTAACAAAGAATCTTTTTTAACGTCATTTAGTTGGTTGAGAGGATAAGACCGAATGATATTGATCATTTGATATCAGCAGAAATTCCCGATTATAATGATGACCCACTGTTACATGAGGTTATTACAAAAAATATGATACATGGTCCCTGTGGAATATTAAATCCCATTTCCCCGTGTATGGTTGAAAGAAAATGTTCAAAACGCTACCCAAGAGCAAGTAGTGGTATTACTGGAAATTATGGATATCCACTTTATCGCCGCCGATCCATTAATGACAATGGAAAGTCAACAATAGTCAAAGTAAATCGACAGTTGATAATCTTTGGGTTGTTTTCCCTTTTCGCATTACTCTGCAATGCATATAAAGCCACATAAACGTCGAATTTTGCCATTCCGTAAAATCCATAAAATACATTTGGGCAAGTATTTTAACAAAGGTAGGGGATAGGAATGTTTTCCCAGATTGCTGCCAAAAATTCCCAAATGATGAGAGGGGCCTAAATCAAATTTAAATCGAAAGGGGCGGGTCCCCTTAATTTAAGTAGCCCCAAACCCAGAAAAATCCATTTTTTTCACAGGGGGCCAAAATTATATGTCCCCTTTTTCCCGTCGGAAAACCAAAAAAAAATTTTTTATTTTCCCCCGCGCCAGAACTTTAAAAAACAAAAAAAATAAGGTTTACCCAAAAAAGCATTAGAGTAGAGAAAAGCAACGAAGATACAGAACTATTTTTGTTGTTGCTTTCTAGAAACGGGGATTTTTAACAATCCCCCCTTTGGGTCTTTTAAAATGGGAAGGGGCCCCCCAGGAAAGAAGACGTAGCTCCTTTTTTTCCCTTTCCCCAAAAATTTATCAACACACATTAAACAAAATAAAACATATGCTTTAATTTGATTGAAAACAGACACAAAAGGAAAAGACAAAATTGAGACCCCAAAAACATTTTTAATTTAAACTTTACTTCTTTTTTTTCCCATTTAAATTCAAAACAAAAACTTGGATTTAAAAACCATCATTTTCCCGATTTTAAATTTGGGGGCGCAGTTTGGGGTTTCGGGAAAATGGTTTTATTTTATGTTCACATTGAAAACTATTATTACTTTGGGTTTCGTAAGAAAAGGGGAAATTTAAAAACCCAAAAAAAAATTTTGCTGGTTTTAAAGCCCCTTGGTAATTGGAACGGAATAAATTTTGATAATCGTTTCCCATGGGGGAACCAATAACACAAAAAAAAAAAAAAAAAAATCAATATTTATCTAAACCCGGTGTTTACAAAAATACAAAACATGACATCTTTTAAAACAAAAATAAAAATTGGCCTACAGAATCAATTTGCTGATAACTGAAGGCAACCAAAAAGTAAAAACAAATTTTTTTTTAGTAAAAAGTGGGATAATGCCTCAAAACAAAAAAACAAAAAGGGAATATGTATAAAATATATACACATGTATGCATTACCATGTGTATGTGTAAATTTTATAATTTTAAAAAGGCAGTTTTTTTAAATTTCGTGACACCAAATTTGAATAACCCCTTTTACTATTTAAAACATACAAAAAACCCGCCATAAAAAAAGGGCAAAACTAATTTTGGGAAATTTCTTTACGTTGTTAAATCAAGTTAAACCCCAAAAGTTTAAAAAGACAAAGAAATTTGAATCGCTCTCCGTTTTAAACTAGAGAAAAAACCCCCTTAAAAATTTAATAAAATCAAAAAAAACCACAAAATATCAAGGAAAACCCCATGGAAAAATTGCCGTGTCGAAAAGCCTTCATTCGCAAAAAACCAAATAGTAGCCAGAATTTTTTGAGCAAGGCCCAAAACCATAAATCACGCGCCTTAAAAAAATAAAAATCAAACCCAAAAAACAACCCCTTTCTATTAATTTGAACCGTTATATAGAAATAATTTTTTTTAACCCCTTTTTTTCAGCCTAACACTAACCAATCCCTGCTTAAAAATAAATACCATAAAGGAAATTTCAACGGTTTTAAAACCTTTCAAATTTAAAAGGGCCCCCCCTTTAAAACCCAATTTCACAAAATCAAAGGCAGTCAATTTTCCAATTTTAACTTTGTAATAAATTCTGACGCGGGAAAAATTTTTTTTGAAAAATGCCTCCAAGAACCAAAAAGGGTATTAACCCAAAAAATTTACAACCCGGGTAAAACTTTCCCTTTTTTAAATGGTTAGTTACCTTTTCAACTCCAAACCCAAAAAAATCTATATAGTAATATATCCCCACTCCATCCCTCACACCCCCCTAATTCTCATTTTCCTTCACCCACAAACCTTGCCCCCCCCCTTTAGTTCTAAAAAACCAGCGGATGTTTACTGCAACGAGACAAAAAAAAAATCCTATAAAAAAAGGGCCCCCAAAAATTTTCCCAAGGGGGGAGAACGTTAGTAGGAAAAAATCAAAAAGCCAATCAAAATCCAACCCCTTGTCACCAGATCAAAAGGCCCCCCAATCTATTATCAAAACCGAATTTTAAATCATATCTGTAGAATAATCATAATTAGTTCTTAAGACCTTTGTTTTAATAAATATCTTTTTTGAGTCTCCCCAAAATTCCAATTTTTTTTTTAATTAATAAAAAAAATTTGGTTTATAACGGGGCGCAGTCGGTAGGATAAAACGAAAAAATTTGGGGCGTGCAAAACTTTTTGTATAAGCGCCCGTTACGATATCGAACCCTTTTATTGGTAATGGGCCAAAACATTTTTTTTTTGAAAAAAAAAAAAATGTCAAACTTGTGTCAACCACCGCTACAGATATCAAATCAAAGGGTTGGCCTTTGATCAAAAATTTTTTGTGCTAAAAACAAGAAAAAGGGCTGAAAACCCCAACAAAAGGGCCCAAAGCCCTCAAAAAAAAATATAAGGAGCTGAAAGCAACAAAAGGCCCAAACCCCCCGAAAATATTTTTTTTCTTTTTTTTTTCCGGGCAAAAAAACCCTTTTTTGCGGGTTAAAAGCGCGACATGGGGAATTTTTAAAGTTTAATATAATTTCTTTCCAAGACGACACGGGAAACCCATCAGAATCCCATCTGAACAATCACTTACCGGGCTTAACGTTCCCCAAATTTCGATGGAAACGCTTTGACCCGGGAGAAAGTTCATACGGAGATTTGGGACTAATTCTACAACTCTCCCCGACGGGGGGCCCCCTTCGGGCAACAAGTTGATTTTCCGGTACCTAAGATCCCCCCAGCTCACTAAAGAAGGCCCCGGGGCGGACATCAAAAACTACCCCACGCCAAAAAAATTGGAGGGTAGTTGCGGACCGCCCCCCTCAGCAAAATAAAAGGGGGCAAACGCCTTAGAGAAGTTACTAGCCGGTTTATCCCAATACTCCCTTTGGGGGAAAACCCCTTGGGAAAAGTTTTTTTAAAAGTTTTTAAACAAAAAATTTTTTTTTTAATTAAAAAGTTGGGATTTTAAAAGGAAATTCCCGGCCAAAAACCATTTTATCCAAAAAATGCCAGGGAAATAACCCCAGTCAAAGAAAGTCATTATTTAAAAGTTTTTCCCAGAAAGGGTTTTTATATAAACATTACGAATTTTTGATATTTCAACAGTGTCTAAATTTGAAAAAAGGTACCCAGAGAGGGGTTAATTTTAAAACAGTTTCCACAGAAAAACCCCCAAAAACTAACAATCAAAGTAATTCGGGAAATTCGAATTACAAATCAAACCAAAACAATTCAGGGAAAGAATAATTATAAGCAAAACCACCAACAAAATTAATTCAAATAAAAACCAGCCCCCAAAAAAATTTCAACAGCTTCGGAAGAATTTAACAAAAATTCTTTACCGGGGCAGAAAAAGAAAACCCCCTTAAAATTATCAGTTTTCAAAATTTAAAACCCCCTAAAAAATAAAAACCCCTGGGGTAAATAAAACCCACTAAAAGAAAAGGGAGAAGTACCAGGGTCAAGAAAAAAAGGGAATGGTCCAAAATTTTCATAAATCAGCCTCGGTTTCAGATGCTCAGACAGAACATTTTGGATCAAATAGATAAACCAAATTTACCTCCAATCAAACCCTATGCCCAAAAACAAAAAACAAAAACATTCCTTTAAAGTGCTTAAATGATACGGGTTCTTCAATAAATATTATCAACGAAAAAATTATTTCAATTTTCCAGAAACATCGAAATCGCCCTATTGTTCACCAATCTGGATAGTACCTAAAAAAAAAAAGGACGCATCCAAGGAAAAAAATTTTCCGCCTAGTAATGGACTATCGAGTAAAAAGGGGATTACGTCGATAAACAAGTTTCCCCCCCCCCAGAAATGGATGAAATATTAGATAAACTTTCGAAAAGGGTCAATATTTTAAAAACCTTTGGGACCTCCCCAAGGGGTTTCCCATAAAAACCCAAATGGCCCCTAAATAAATCAAAAAAAACCCCGCTTTTTTAAAACTAAACATGGTCATTACGAGTACAACAAATGCCATTTGGGCAAAAAAAGGGCACCGAAACTTTCCCAAAGTTTGTAGGGAACAATTTATTGAAGTTTTAAAATCTATAAAGATTGTTTAATTTTACTAAAACATATTTTTGTTTATTCCACCTCATAAAAAAACATTTGGCATCCAAAAAAAGTTTTTTGCAAAAATTTGCCCCAATGCTAATTTTAAAAACTACAATTTTAAAATAAAGGGCCGGATTTCTTAAAAAAGGAAAAAAAATTTTTTTTAGGCCCACGTCATAACACAGAGGGAAAATAAAAAACCAAACCCAGACAAAGTCAAAGCTATTCAAAAATTTTCCCAGCCCCAAAAACCCCCCAAAAAGGAAAAAAAAAATCATTTTTTAGGTTTATGCGGATTTTCCCTTTAAAAATTCTTTCCCCAATTTTTTGCAAACATTGAAAAGCCTTTAACCCTTTGGATTAAAAAAAGAAGCTAAGATATCATGGACAAACCCCATTATATTTCCCTCCTTTAAAAAAATTAAAAATGCCTCCTTATGCCCGGGCCCCCCTATTTTCCCCTACCCCGATTTTAAAAAAACCTTTTTTTTTAACCACTGGGGCTAGCAATACACCCTTTTAGGTGCGTTAAATCTCACAGGAACATAGCCCTTTTTTCATTTTCCCCCAGTAGAACGCTAAAAACAAACAAATAAACCTTAATTTTTCCCCCAAAAAAAAGGGAAACCTACAAATCTTTTCGTAGGGGCCCCCAAAAAATTTTTTTAGGCCATCCCTCTTCGGTAGACATTTTGAAACCCTAAGGGATCAAAACCCCTTTTTGGGGTTTGGGAAAATTTACAAAGAACTAACTTTGAAATTACGAGATGGAAAATAAAATTGATAATTTGATTTTTAACAAAATAAAATCCCTTCCGGGAAAAAGAAAAATTATGTGGCAAAAGGGCCCTTTTCCAAATAAAAATAGAGAAAATCTTAAAAGCAGTTCTAGACCCTACAGTAAATAGTCTCAAGAAGATAACAAAAAACCTAATAGCCATTTGGGGAAAAAACCTCTGAATTTCTACAATGCCCAAATAAAATCAATAAAGGGAAAACGAAAATAAAGTCAAACGTTATAAATCAATTTCCCTAAAAAAATTTTTAAAGGAATTTTTTATGCTCAAAAAAAAAACCCCACTTTATATTCAAAAAACAAAACAAAAGATTTTCAAATACTTCAAGAACTTACCTTGAAATAATTAGTCCAACAGCCAAAAAAAAAATTTTAAAAAACCCACTTCCCAAATTTAAAGGGGGAATTTCCCCAATTATGCAGAATTCAAAAAAATTATTTTTTTAAAAACCATAAATCATTACTTCATCCGGGTTATCACAAAACTCAAAACGGGTTTTTAAAGGGAAAAAAAACTATTACCCGGGGACTATCAAAAATTAATTCAAAATTTTCATTAATGAATCCCAAATTATGCAATTTACAAAATAAAAAACCAAATCCCAAAATTTAAATTCTTTTGAAACCCCCCAGAGACTTTTTTAACGCTAGAGAAAAATACTAAATGGTTTTCTATTTAATCGACAATCAACAATTTTTATTTTGTATAGATATTTATTCAAAATACGCGAAATTTAGTTGAAGTTAAAAGTCGAGACTGGCCCCGAAACAAAAAGGGCAATCACAAAAATCTTAACGATAGGGTAAAACCCCTTTGGAAAAACAAAGCGGTAAGGACTCCGCTTTTTATTTTTTATAGCCCCTCCCAAAAAAGGGTTTCAAAACAGAAAACGTTTATAAGTTAACATTTGGAAAAAAAAGGTTTCAGACTAGAAAGATTCCACGGACCCCTTAAAAAGAAAAGCTAAAAAGTTATTAAGGGGAGAATCTAGTTTTAGAGGACCAAAAAAACTAAATTTTAAACTACCTTTTCACATATAACCCTAAAAAATAAACATCTAACGGGCAAACAGAACACCAGCGGATTATCTTTAATTTTCGCAGGCACCCTCTTTATAAACCACAAAACAACCCAAAGGGAAAAAACAAATCGATAAATTAAATGAAAATAGGAAAAGATTTTGAAAAAAATACAAAAGTGTAAACAAAACCCCTTTAGTTAGATTTTAAAAAAAAAATACACCTTTAAGAAAAAACAGGGTGAAATTTTTCCAAGTTGATGACAAAATTTTATTGAAGGGCAAAAACCCAGGTAAACAAACAAAAACACTACAAATCGAATTTTAAAAAAAAAAAAAGGGAAAAAATCATCAAAGTTAAATACCCAATTTTAATTTTCAGGGGGATACCAACTTTTCCAAATTTTTACTCTTTACCCCCGACGCATAACCCAAAACATTTAAAATTAATTCCCATAAAGGGACCTAATGGAACTTGTATTCAAAACCCCGGAAACCCTGGTTTTCCCCCCAGATTTTTGAAAACATTATTTTCCCGTAAAACTAACCAAATTAAAAAATCACTTACCAAAAAAACTTGGTTGAGCCCAATTTAAACCTTTTAAAAACATGTCCCCACACTTTTGTAGTCCCCAAAAATAAATTTGCGAAAAATTTTAACGGGATTTAAAAAAAAAAAAGGGAAAAAAGAGGAAATTATTAAAAATAAAGGGAGGGCAAAATAAAAATCTTTTCCCTTTTAAAAATTCGAATGTTCAACTTAGAGGGATTTTACCGAATCCCTAGAAAAAATAGATTTTTGGAAATGCAGTTGACAGGGCTGGAAAATTTAATCCCCCCCCCCCCCAAAAAATTTTTTAAAACCCTTTAAAAAATTTAACATAAAAACAGGAAAAAATTTTTTTAAAATAAAAAAATCTACTTGGTTTTTTAAAATCAGACACAAAAGAAAATTAAAAATTTTTTCATAACCTAGACAAATATTTTTAAAACATCGCTATTCAAAATTAAACCTATCCCAAAGAAAATAATAACACCTTTTCCCGAAAATTAAATTTAAGAAAAATTACTATATTCAAAATAATAAAATTTATGCAAAATCAAACCCAAAAAAAAAAAGAAATAAATGAGTTTTTATAGTTGGCATTTTTTACACAAAAAAAAGCAGAATGCAAATACAACCCAAAGTTTTTAAAACCAATTCCAAAATTTGTTATCCCAGAACCCAAATTATCGTAACTTGGAAAAATTGCCCAAAACAAAAATTAAAAAAAATTGTAACCCAAAAAAAATATTTTTAGAAGGAAATAATATAATAAAAAAAATTTCGACTGTGCTAAAGCCGTTAAATGAAAAAATCAATAGTAAATACATTACAAGACTATACCCAAAATATTTAAAGTAACCAAAAAATGTTTTTTAACCCAAAAATGAACCTCTCTTATTTTCCAAACTAAAAAAAATCATTTCCCAAAAAAATGCCCTTTTAAAAAAGAAAAATTTAACTTTATAAATACCACAAACCTTTAAAAATTACATTATAACCCTATATGCTTATCTAAAAAATTTTAAGCAATATCAAAAAAAAATTTAAATTTTTACACAAAATAAAAAATGAAAATTTTTTTACAATCAAGTGACCCCAGCTTTTTACAATCCCTTTTTTCATGAATTGTCCCCATCCCAAAAAAAAAAAAAATTTTTTTTTTACTTTTCAAACCAAACAAGCACTTTTCCCAAACCCATACCCCGTATTTCCCCCCCTGAGTACAAGCTTTTTTCCCACGTTTGGGGGGGTAATATATCCGCCACTCCCTTTCCCCCTCACCCCCACTCAATTTCCCCACTTCCCCTTCACCCACATAACTTGACCCCCCCCTTTAGTCTAGGGAAAAAAGGGGGATGTTTACGCAACCGAGACTAAAAAAAAAATCCCTTAAAAAAAGGGCCCCCAAAAAAAATTTTTTCCCAAACGTGAGAAAACCCCCTTGTAGGCAAAAATCCCAAAAAGCCCAAACAAATCCGATCCCTTTTTCACCAGAAAACAAAAACTCCCAAAACTAATATCAAACCCTTTTTAAAACCCAACTTTTTTTTATTTTTGTAAAAAATAATCATAAATTAAATTCTTAAGACTTTTGTTTCAATTTAAAAATGGTTTTTTTAGTCCACCAATCCATATTTTTTTAATTAATAAAAGAATTGGATTTATAACTAATATAAAAATTTTTTTCATAAATTTTGGTTTTTTAAATTTAATTTTTAGTCAAAATCCTCCAGGCCCCCCATTTTTTGCTAATGCCCAAAAACCCCTTTGTGAGGAATTCTCGATTGGGTTTAAAAACCATCACGTTTCAACCCCCCTGTCCGTGGGGTTTTGTACAACTTTTTCAATTTTAAAAAAATTTTGAATTTCCGGGATCAAGGTTTTTTTACAAATTCCCACAAAGAGTGTCAAAATTTTTTTTCCCTTAAATAAGTTTTTCCCTCCTTTTTTATGGTGGTGTTTGTCCCTTTTTTAAACTACTATTTAAATTTCTCTCGCATCTACCAATTTTTTGGTTTTTTTTTTTATCATCGATCCTAAAAATCCGGGAAAATTTTTTGAGCTTTAGGTAAAACCCGTGGCCCACCCTTTAAAAGGTCCCTTTTCATTTTCCCTTCACGAAATCTTCAAAATCTTTGATGTGAAGCAACTGCCTCTTTCGGAAAATAAAACACTTTTTGGGGGCTATAACGCCCCTAAAAAAAATCTGATAAGGGATTTATTACCTTCTTTCGTGTTTTGTGGGTTTTTTTCGCGTAAAGCCTAACAAAATTTACTAAATGCGCTACAATAAAAAAAAACAATATTTTTTG
This sequence comes from Drosophila nebulosa, assembly GCA_024703675.1. Taxonomy (NCBI): domain Eukaryota; kingdom Metazoa; phylum Arthropoda; class Insecta; order Diptera; family Drosophilidae; genus Drosophila; species Drosophila nebulosa. The sequence goes on from JANFPS010000104.1 coordinate 31,802, forward strand.
ATTGCCCCTTTTCAAATGGGCCAAAAAAAGGAAAGTAAATATCCAAAAGGAATTAATCCCTTTGTCATATTGTGTAAAAAGCCCTTTTTTTTCAAAAGGGGAATACCCTTTTAGACAGTTTTCTAATTTGGGATTTTTTTCTTTTTAACCCAAAAATTTTTTTAAACCAATAATTTTTTTAAAATTTTATCTGCCATTTTTTCTACTCCCACTGAAAATAATTTGTCGTGATTTTTTTGAACATGATTCTCCCTGTTTTTCTGGGACATAAATAAAAAACTATTTCCCCTTTTTTTTTTTTAAAAAAATTCATTCCCCATTTTTAAAAAATTTGTGTTCGGTTTTTTTTTTCCTTTCTTTTAAATTTTTTTTAATTTTTTATCTCTATTTTTTGGTATACTATTAAAATATTCCTAAATTTTGTATCAATTTTTAAAAAACTGGCGTGTTTCTTTTCCAAAGGGATTACATCTGGGTTGCCTTCCTGATCTATGCTCTGGTGTAAAATCATATTTTTTTTATTCTAGCAAAAACTAAACCAAATTTCTGGGCTCATTGTTTTTTTATTTAAATTTCCCAAAATTACCCCCTATTACAATGTTTAAATAATTTAAAGTATATACCTTTTAAATAAATTTCCCAAAACTTTCCAAAGCAATACTATGGCTAAGGGGGTTTCTAATTTGAAACTAAACATATCTTTATTCCTGTTTGGGTTTTTCTTCTAGAAAAATAAAAAAAATAGGATGCACCTTTTAAAACCGCCTTTTCCCTTTTCATCAGAATCGCCCCCAAAAACCCCAAAGCGCTTGGGGGCAGTTTTGTAACCTGTCTCGTCGTTCGGATTGTATAAGGCTAATTTGGTGGGCCCGTAACAAAAATTTTCCTTTTTAAAAATCTCAAAGCAGTCTAATTCTGTTTTATCAAATTTAAAATTTTCATCTTTTAAAATAAGGGCATAAAAGGGGTTTGCTTTTGTTGAAAAAATCCTCAACGAATTTGGGCTTTAAAAAAAAAACAGAAAACCCCAAAAAACTTGGCTTTTTCTTTCTTTCTTTTTGGGAAATTGGGAAAAAATTTAAAATTTTCTTGGGAGACTCTTAAAAACTGGCCTAATTCCATCTCCCGATACCAATTTGCCTAAATACCTTTTTTTTTGATTGGAGAAACTCGCATTTGGTCAACTCTCCATTTCAATTTATTTGTAAGTAGCCGACGAAATACTTCTTCTATTATTATTTTCAAATGGGATGCACTGTCCTCTGTAGGTATTAGTACGTCATCCATAATACTTCAATTTGTATGTTCCTAATCATGTCCTCGAAAATATCTTATTAACAAACTTTGGAATACAGCTGTGCCTTTCGAAGGCCAATTATTAACTGTCCCATCATGTGCGCTCTTCATGCATATAAACAGAAAATAGACATTTTTGCAATCTACTTTCGTAAAATATTTTTTGGGTCTCGAAGTTTATCTATAAGGTCGTCAATATGTGGAGTTAGATAATTATCCTTCAGCCTACTTTTGTTGAGTGTGCGATAATCAACACACATTCTTAATTCACCATTCTTCTTTCTTACCTACCTATAAGCCGACTGCCGAAACCCCCTGATTCACTTTCTTAATATAACCTTTTTTTTAAAAATATTCCATCTATGAGATTTTGAACCTGTGCTTTTTTTCAGCGTATGATAACCGTCTCGGTAAATAATGAAATTGCTGAACATTTTCAAAAGAGAGCTTTATTTCCCATTTCTTTTCTGAGACCAAAGTCTATTCCGCATTTTTATAAAACTTGGCAAATATATATCAAAACTGTTCTTTTAGCTTTTTCATCGCACTCTCTTGTATTATCAAATCATCGCTTTCATTTTATTAGGATAATCCATTCCAACACATTAAAACACCGCATAACCTCTTCTTCTTTTTCTAAACTTACTACTCATTCTCTACAATCTTATCTTCCAGCACACTCATTTATTGACTTCATTTTCTATCTTTCATCGTTAACCCTTTTATTAAATACACTTATTTAAATCTTTTGCGTGTTTCGGACTTACTGAACCCTTACCCCTGGGATCTATCAATTCCGAAAGATACTTGATTTACAACTCTCTTTTTGATGTACAATCCATATATACAATTCAGTTTTTGTGCAATCATTTGGACCACTGGCTTACTGCATTTCATTTCCTTTAGCATCAAAATTTCGGCTTATTAAATAATTTTACATATGCCATAAAAAATTTCTTCCTAAAAACCACATCATGACTCGATGACTCGTTTGCCATATATGCTGTCGCTCCAATTTGAATATTCCTGACAATAATGAAACATTTTATTTTTTTATAAACGTGTAATTTGTTATTATTTATTCCAACATTGAGGAAACATTCATTAAAGTTTTTTGAACATAAATAAATATAATAATATAATATATTTATATAATAAATAATAAATTATTGACAAACTTAGAATTGATCATTAATTCATTTTCAAAACGCGTGTTTAAAAAAGATAATTTTACAAGACTTATTGGGCTCCCTGAGTCGAAGAGGCACTCTGTGGAAAAACACTTTGCTAACATTAACTTTTTCAAATAAAAAATAATAAAATTCGTTATCATAACCGTTTCTTAGCCTTCTCTTCTTGTTTCTTTGGGATTGCCGGAACTTACTGCAAAATGGCCCGTGCTTTTGCAATTGTAACAGTGTTGGAGCAATTTTCCTTCCGGGTAGACAGTTTCTTTCCCACAGCCGAAGTCGTCTTCGTCAGCGTTTATCTTCTCAAACGCCTGCAACAGTCACACAGGATCCGTACTCCGAAAACTGCATATGCTCCTGACGCCGTAAACTTTCCTCGGGATACCTTCACCAAATCAATCGATCACTTCCTCTCTTACTGGTTCTATTTCGCAGCCAACATAATTTTAGTGTTGGATAAAATGTGCCAACCACTTGCGTGCTGCAAACTTCCGGCGTTGCAATCGTAACATTTTCTTGAAAATGTGAATAACGTCTTGAAGTTTGTTTAGCAACCCGTCTATTGGCATCTCTAGATGGTTTCCATTTGAGTATAGTCTTTTCAACATTTCGTTTTCTAATTTGATGAATTTCATCTCATTTTAAACATTTTGTACTTCTTCATTGTCGTTTTCGTTACTCTTCTTCCTACGTGCCCTTCGCCCTGGGCGTCCCAATTTTGACTTGGACATGCAGATATAATAGCGATTGTCGTAATCCCAACGGGTAACGTTTTCAAATAAGTTTCACGTTCTTCACATGCAGCACGATATGTTGGGAATATTATACCGCTTACAGTTCGTAGTGTCTCAAATGAAGTGCCCACGCAGATTTACCACACAACCTGCAAATAGAAACATTCATCATTCTTGTGGATAACTGTATACATACGACCAAGAGCATCCAGTAAAATGCACATCTGGATACCGGAACGGATTGGCTTTGCTTCCGTCTTTGTCAAAATTCTTGCATGAAGCATTCCAAGTATAACAACGTGGCATCTCCGAGTAGAGTCAAAGTTCGTGGCAAACTGAATCGCTTTGGCAGATTGCAAAAAAAACTGGTCAATGTGGGTTGCTGGAGGTGTTTCAGCATGTTGCGTAGCATTCGAAGCCGTAAATATACTCGTTGACCATTTTCCGGGATCCCCACCGCAATTGTATCCCAGTAGGATAAACGTTCGTGAATTGAAGCGAATGTACGCCAAATCGCTTCACATAAAACGACCAACTTGATAGCGTGAAATTTCATCGTTGGTTATTTTTGAGGATTGCAATCCAAAAAACCGCCATATCTCTGCCTTTCGTGACATATTTGCAAATACATTTTATGGACTTAACTGAATTGCAGTATTCAACGTTGCAATGATCCAATTCGAATATCGTCTCGACCCTGACAAAAGAACCACGTAAGACTCGGTAGCACAATGGCCACTGCCGGATAATGTTGCAGAGGGTTGCTTGCGCGCTGGAAAATTTATTCCATGAAACATGAAATGTTGTTGTGAAATGAATGTCGATTCGGATGCTATGACATGGTTGACGTGGACCTGTGAGGGACACGCTAGATTTCTCGTTGGAGCGATAGATTTTCGGGTGACGGACGGAAGAGTCTGCATTCTGGGACTCGGGTTCTGCATGTCGGTGGCCTCAAACACACGATAGCGGTGGTTGAGAAATAAGTTTAAATCGTTCCAAGATGAAAGGGCTGTTTCATTAGGAACGGACTGTTCCCGCAGAAGGATGGTGAACTTCGAAAGTTTGCTCGTACAAATCGTGATGAGAAGGATATCCCATTCTTCGGTGCTGATTTCGTATCGCTCAAGAGTCGATAGGCACCCTTGGAAAGCCGTTTGCATCTCTCGTAAAGCCGTACCTGTGCCCTGGGCAACGGCTGGAATATGAAGCAGTTGTCTGGCCTGGGTCATTACAAGCAAAGGATCTTTTTCATAATGATAAGGGATATTTGGAAACTATTACCTTGGCCTCTTTACGAGTTTTGGAATTTAAGTGGTAGAGCTTTTCCACTTCAGAAAGGCAAGGATTTTTTTTGTAACTGGCCATGAAGAATTATCGAAAGGTTGGCCAAGCAAGGCTATTGCAATTGAAAATCTCTACCTCACAAGGAGGCACTCTATGGCCTTGGGAATCCGAAACGATTTGGGGCTTCGATAACTTTGAAGCATTTTGAGCGAGCATCTGCTCAATGCGCTACCCTAAAAGAATACGTTATTTGGCTGTTCTCATCTAGTCTGGCCAAAAGGGCTTTCCTGTAGCGCTCATACTCTAATTCCACCTTTGCCCAGAGAGACTCAAGCGGCTTCAGATGCATCATGTCGGAATATAGCGGCACTGTGTCCGTCAGGGCCTCACTTTCCCGGGCTTTAAACCGGGTCAGGGCGACATACGCCGCGAATAAGTCGTTGAGAGATATCGGGTGATCGCGTGAGAAGTCGGGGTAGTCACAACGGCAGACGGAAAAGACAAGAGCGAGAGTTCGGAAGCTCGCTGCCAGAAAGTTGAGTTGCACCTGCGGTAGACGTACAGCTAGGAGCCTCGGATTTTTGAGGCTCTCGGACTTCTGTGTAGTCTTAGATGGATTGATTGGCATTATCAAAACGAGACGAACAAATAGAAGAAAGGATATTCTCTTTACGGGCGGATATTAACGAACTGAGTAGAAGTGGACTGTATTGAACAGAATAATAAGCGGAAATAGCATATGTATATGGATTGATGTATCTACATACATATGCATATGCAAAAAAAGACACTTGGGCGGACACAGGATAGGTCAAAGGGTACCGTGGTACCTTTGAAGGAGTCAGGTATGTACATACAGAGGCTTACGGTGGAAATTTCGATATACCTCTATGAATCATTCACCTGGCGGGAGCCAAAACTTAGGTTATTGTGCCAAGTGTTATGGGGGTTTCTGTTGAACTAGGGCTAAAAAACCGAGTGTTGGGAAAACTAATATATTTTTGACAGAATTAATTTTGGGGCACGATTGACAAACAGGGAAATTTAAATTTAACTAAAATATCAGGTCGAAAAGCACCCCGATGGTATGGGGAAATTTGGAAAAGACTGTCACTTAGACAGTGTAACCGCACTCGCCTACCAGCTAGGTGCGAAATATTATTGTACAAATTTATTGATTTTATATGCTTCTAAGCTAACTAATATAATAAGCGAAAATAAATTTGGATATGCATTTTCCCTTAAAAATAAAAAAAAAAAAAGAATAAAAGAAAAGCAAAAATTCAAAATTCCAAAAGAAGGGGTTTTGAGAAAAAGGGAAGAAAATAAATTTTTAACTTTTTTGGGAAAAAAAAGTTAAAGAAAAAAAAAAGAAAAAAGAAAAAGGGGGTTTTAAAGTTTTAATAAAGAAATTTAAAGAAAAAAGGCAAGGGGAAAAATTTATTAAAATTTTAAACAAGAAATAAATATTTTTTTTTTAAAATTTAAAATGGTTTGGATAAAGGGGAAAAAAACGTTTTCTTTGGGAATTTTTGGAATAAATTTAATTTTTTAAAGGGCAATTTAATTTTATTATTTTTTTTTTTTGGTATTTTTTTTAAAAAATATTTTTTCAAAAAATTTTCGAATAAATTTTTTTTTGCAAAATATTTTTATTTTTATTGGATAAAAGTATCTCAAAGATAGGGTTTTTTTATTTCTTGAGGGAAGTTGGAAAGAAAAATATCTCGTTTTAAATTGGTTTAGCCATGTGGATGTCTTTTTGTTTAAAAAATTTTTCCGAATTGAAATTTACTGATTTTTTTTTTTCTTTTAGGTTTTTTGTACTTCTAAACCTTTATTTAGGTGTTTTTTAGAATTTTGTTTGATGCTTTATTAATGGTGTTATACTAATTTAGTTCGATTGCTTTTTACCTTTTTTTTTCAGATTATTTATTTTTTTTCAAAATTGCCTTGTATCCCGACAAGGTGAAAAAGATATTTTTATATTGAAAAAAAATTTCCCTTAATTGTCCTGTTTTTTTCGTTTTAAATTTGTATTTTTTAATTCCCTATTTAGTTTTTTTTTAAGATTTGGGTAGATTATGTTTTAAAATTTTTTACTTTTCTTCTTCTCTTAAATTTCTCTTCTTTTTAATTTGATTTTTAGTTTTCCTTTTTTTCCTTTACCCTTTCTTTATTATTATTTCGAATATATATTTTTCCTTAAGTATTGTAAAAGACAATTTTTTGTTTTTATTATACCAAAAAAACAAGAAATTCTTACCCGGGTTGCAGCCAAATTAAATTTACATAAAAAATATGAATTCTAGAAATAAAAACCAACTTTTGGATTTGGCCTTGTGTTTTTTTTTTGGAAATCAAAAAAATTAACAAACCCATTTTTTTATCCCCGGAATTTGGGGCTTGTCCTTTAATTTTCCACTTAAGTAACGTATTACATTGTTTTTACAAACAAAAAAACCCCAAAGTACCGTTGACAGTTTTGGGTTTTTATGCCCAAAAATTTTTTAAAATAACGGCCAACTTTTGAAACGGAAATTTGGGGGGAACCGAAAGTTTAAAAAAAATTTAATTTGGTAGTTTTGTGGTTTTCTCTTCATTTGTTTTACGCAGTATGATTTTTAAAGAATGCATTGTTTTTAAAACTTTTTTTGAATTATGAATTAGGAAAAACTTAGCCCTAAAATTGTGCTAT
>JANFPS010000105.1:0-38859 GCA_024703675.1 Drosophila nebulosa
GCTAAGGGGCACAATAATTCCCTTTTTTAATCATCCCAAAATTGGAAAGTTAAAGCACGGAAAAATTTAGATTACTCAATGTTACAAATTTCCCATTTTTTCCAAAAGTGGGTTCAAAAGAGTTTCTAGGGGTTTGAAAGAAGATGAAAATAACTCGATGAGCTACTAACGATACATTTCTTTTTTAATCTCCAAAATATTGGCAAAAATTTGAGCACGGAAAAGTTTAAAACTACGATTTTTAAAATTCACGGGTTTTCTCGAAAAGTGGGTTCGAATGAGTTTTTTAGGTTTTTGAATACAAATACAAGTTTAAATATAGAGCTACTAACTGATACATTCTTTTTTAAATCCCACTATTGGCAAAGTTAAACCGGGAAAAATTAGATTACTCTATTTTTACAAATTCCGATTTTCTGGGAAAAATGGGTTTAAAAGATTTTTAGATTTTTAAGACAAAACCATGCAAAAGGAAAAAAATCGTTATTTTCCGTTTTTAAAAATCCCCCAAAATTGGGAAGTTTAGAGCACGGAAAAATTGAGGGTTACTCAATTTTTACAAAAATTTACGATTTTCTCGAAAAGGGGTTTCCAAAAAGAGTATTTTCTAGGATCGAATGACAAATATTGTCCTGTATGAGTCTAATGAGCATTTGTTATTTTTTTATACCATATTGGCAAAATTAGAGCACGGAAAGGTTGAGATTTCTCCATTTTACAAAAATTTACGATTTTCTTGAAAAAGGGGTTTAAAATGAGTTTTTTTAGATTTGCTGACAAATTAAAGTAAAAATAGATGAAAAAAACTCATGATACATTTCCTTTTTTTAAACATACCAATATTGGCAAAGTTTTAAAACACGGAAAAATTTAGATACTCAATTTTAAAAATTTCCCATTTTTTCGAAAAATGGGTTCAAAATGAGTTTTTTAGGTTTGAATGCAAATACAAGGAAACTTATGAGCTACCCTTTAACATTTCCCTTTTTGTAATCATCCCCCTATTTGGGAAAAATTAGAGCACGGAAAAGTTAAGATTACTAAATTTTTTCAAATTCACGATTTTCTCGAAAAAATGGGTTCAAAAAGAGTTTTTTTAGGTTTTTAATGACAAAATGAAAGGGGAAAAACTCGTGGTTGGGGTATGGGTGTACATTTCCTTTTTTTGGTTTTTGGGGCCAAAAAATTGGGAAAATTAGAGACGGGAAAAAATTAAAGGGCTACTAGATTTTTTCAAAAATTTACGATTTTTTTCGAAAAAGTTTGGGTTTTAGAAAAGATTTTTTAAAGGTTTTGGGAAAGACCCAAAAACAATTTAAATATATGAGGTTTCTAATTGAAAATTCTCTTTTGTAATATCCCACTATTTGGGGAAAGTAAAAACACGGGGAAAAATTAAATTTCTTCAATTTTTACAAATTCACGATTTTTCCCCCAAAAGGGGGTTCAAAAAGATTTTTTTAGGTTTTAATTTTACAAAAACAAGGAAAAAAAAAAATAAAGAGCTTACTAACGATACATTCCCTTTTTTTAATCACCCACTATTTTCAAAAATTGAGCACGGAAAAAGTTAAGGGTTTCGGAAATTTTACAAATTCACGATTTTTCTTTGGGAAAAATGGGTTTAAAATAGTTTTTAGGGTTTTAATGACGATGAAAAATAAACTCGATGGGCTAAAAACTGTACATTTTCTTTTTTGTAATTTCGTCAAAAAATTGGCCCAAAAATTAAACCCCGGAAAAGTTTAAAACTAAAAAATTTTTAAAATTACCCATTTTTTTTCGAAAAGTGGGGTTTAGAATGAGTTTTTTTTTAGGGGTTTGGGAAAGAAAAAATTTTCAAGTTAACTATATTAAAACTTTTCAAAAAAAAACTTTCTCTTTTTTAATTTTCCCCCCTATTGGGAAAATTTTTGGGGCACGGAAAAATTGAGATTAAAATATTTTTACAAATTTACATTTTCTCGAAAAGTGGGGGGGTTTAAAATGAGTTTTCCAGATTTGAAAAGACCCAAAAACCATAGAAAAGGGGGTTAAAATCAGTTTTTCCGTTTTTTAATCCTTCCCAATTTTTGGGTTTGTTTTAGAGCACGGAAAAAATTTAGATTACTCAATTTTTTTCCCAAAATTTACGATTTTTTCGAAAAAAAAAAAATGGGTTCCAAAAAAGGGTTTTCTAGGAAAACGGAAAAAGACAAAAACTTGTCCAAAAAATGAGGTTTAAACTAAAATGAAGCAATTTTCCCTTTAAGGGGGTTTTAAAAACCAATATTGGCCCCAAAGGTTTTGGAAGGCACAGAAAAGTTTTAATTTCGCAATTTTTTACAAATTCCCGATTTTCTCGAAAAATGGGTTCAAAAATGAGTTTTTAATTTAATGACAAATAAAAGTAAACTATGACTATTACTGATACATTCTTTTTTTAATATCCATATTGGCAAAATTAGAACACGGAAAATTGGATTACTCAATTTTTTAAAAACCCCATTTTTCTCGAAAAATGGGTTCAAAAGGTTTTCTAGTTTGAATGACAAATAAAAGAAACAATGAGTACTAACTAAAACATTTTTTTGTAATCACGCCAATATTGCCAAAGTAAGATACTCAATTTTTACAAATCCGATTTTCTCGAAAAGTGGGTTCAAAAAGGGTTTTTGGTGAAGACAAATAAAGTACCGATGAGCTACTAAAATGAACATTCTTTTTTAAAAACATCCAATTTGGCAAGTTAGACAGGAAAAGGTTGGGTTACTCATTTTAAAATTAAAGATTTTTCGAAAGGGGGTTTAAAGAGTTTTTTAGATTTGAATACAATTTAAAATAAACTAATGAACATAATATACTTTTTTGTAATAAACCAAATTAAAATTGGGCCAAAAAGTTGAGATACTCAATTTTTACAAATTCCGTTTTTCGAAAAGGGGGTTCAAAAAGAGTTTTTCAGTTTGAACCAAATACGTAAACTAGAAACTAGGGGGGTAAACAAAAGGAAATAAAAATTATTTCCTTTTGAACTCCCTTTGGGGCAAATTTTGAGCACGGGGAAAAATTGAGATTTCTCAATTTTACAAATTCACGATTTTCTCGAAAAGTGGGTTCCAAATGAGTTTTCTAGGTTTGAATGACAAATGAAAGTAAACTCGATGAGCTACTAGCTGATACATTGCTTTTGTGATCGTCCAAATATTGGCAAAATTAGAGCACGGAAAAGTTAAGACTACTAGATTTTTACAAATTCACGATTTTCTCGAAAAGTGGGTTCAAAATGAGTTTTCTAGGTTTGAATGACAAATGAAAGTAAACTCGATGAGCTACTTACTGATACATTGCTTTTTGTAATCATCCCAATATTGGCAAAGTTAGAACACGGAAAAGTTAAGATTACTCAATTTAACAAATTCACGATTTTCTCGAAAAGTGGGTTCAAAATGAGTTTTCTAGGTTTGAATGACAAATGAAAGTAAACTCGATGAGCTACTTACTGATAAATTGCTTTTTGTAATCATCCAACTATTGGCAAAGTTAGAGCACGGAAAAGTTGAGATTACTCAATTGTTACAAATTCACGATTTTCTCGAAAAGTGGGTTCAAAATAAGTTTTCTAAATTTGAATGACAATTAAAAATAAACTAAATGAGCTACTAACTGATACATTCCTTTTTGTAATCATCCCAATATTGGCCAAGTTAGAGCACGGAAAAGTTGAGATTACTCAAATTTTACAAATTCACGATTTTCTCGAAAAGTGGGTCAAAATGAGTTTTTTTGTTTTTTCCTTTTAGGTTTGAATACAAATGAAAGTAAACTCGATGAGCTACTAGCTGGATTACATTGCCTTTTTGTGGATCGTCCAAAAATGGCAAAATTAGCGGCAGGAAAAGTTAAGATTACTAGATTTTTACAAATCACGATTTTCTCGAAAAGTGTGGTTCATAATGAGTTTTCTAGGTTTGATAACAAATACAATTTAACTATATGCAGCTACTACTGATACATTCCCGTTTGTAATCATCCCCAATATGGCAAAAAAGAGCACGGGAAAAAGTTAAGATTACTCAATTTTTACAAAACACTCACGATTTTCTCGAAAAGTGAGTTTAAAATGAGTTTTCTAGGTTTGAATGACAAATACAATTTAACTATATGAGCTACTAAATGATACATTCCCGTTTGTAATCATCCCACTATTGGCAAAGTAGAGCACGGAAAAGTTAAGATTACTTCCTCCCTCATTTTTACAAATTCACGATTTTCCGAAAAGTGGGTTCAAAATGAGTTTGCACGTTGATTGACAAATAAAACTAAACTCGATTAGCTGCTAGCTGATACATTGCATTTTGTAATATCCCACTATTGGCCAGATTAGAGCACGGAAAAGTTAAGATTACTCAATTTTTTACAAATTCACGATTTTCTCGAAAAGTGGTTCAAATGAGTTCTCTAGATTTGAATGACAACACAAGTAAACTAGATAAGCTAGGGGGATAAGCAAACGGAAATAAATCAGTTATATCCGTTTGTAATCATCCCAATATTGGCAAATTAAGAGCACGGAAAAATTGAGATTACTCAATTTTTACAAATTCACGATTTTTTCGAAAAGTGGGTTCCAAATGGTTTTCTAGATTGAATGACAAATAAGACTAAACATCGATTAGCTGCTAGCTGATACATTCCCGTTTGTAATCATCCCACTATGGCAGAGTTAGAGCACGGAAAAGTTAAGATTACTAAATTTTTACAATTTCACGATTTTCCGAAAAAGGGGTTCAAAATGAGTTTTCTAGGTTTGAATGAACAAAATAAAACTAAACTCGATAGCTGCTAGCTTATACATTTCCCTTTGTAATCATCCCACCTATTGGCAGAGTTAGAGCAGGAACAGTAAGATACTAAATTTTTACAAATTCACCCGATTTCTCGAAAAGTGGGTCAAAATAGTTTTCTAGGTTGAATGGACAATAAAACTAAACTCGATTAGCTGCTAGCTAATACATTCCCTTTTGTAATCATCCCACTATTGGCAGAGTAAGAGCACGGAAAAGTTAAGATTACTAAATTTTTACAAATTCACGATTTTCTCGAAACGTGGGTTTAAAATGAGTTTCTAGGTTTGAATGACAAATGAAAGTAAACTCGATGAGCTACCAGCTGATACATTGCTTTTTGTGATCGTCCAAAGATTGGCCAAATTAGAGCACGGAAAAGTTAAGATAATCAATTTTTACAAATCACGATTTCTCGAAAAGTGGGTTCAAAAGATTTTTTCTAGGTTTGAATGACAAATGAAAGTTAACGCGATGAGCTACTAGCTGATACATTTCTTTTTGTGATCGTCCAAATATTGCAAAGTTAGAGCACGGAAAAAGTTAAGGACTACTAAGATTTTACAAATTCACGAATTTTCTCGAAAAGTGGGTTCAAAATGAGTTTTCTAGGTTTGACTGACACATACAAGTAAATACATATGAGCTACTTACTGATACATTCCCTTTTGTAATCATCCCACTATTGGCAAATTTAGAGCAGGGAAAAGTTAAGATTACTCAGTTTTTACAAATTACACGATTTTCTCGGAAAAGTGGGTTTCAAAATGAGTTTTCTAGGTTTGAATGACAAATACAAGTAAACTATATGAGCTACTAACTAATACATTCCCTTTTGTAATCATCCCACTACTGGCAAAGTTAGAGCACGGAAAAGTTGAGATTACTCAATTTTAAAATTCCACGATTTTCTCGAAAAAAGGGTTTCCAAAATGAGTTTTCTAAGTTGAATGACAAATAAAAAAAGTAAAACTCGATAGCTGCTAGCTGCATACATTCCCTTTCTGTAATCATCCCACTATTGAGAGTTAGAGCACGGAAAAGATAAGATTACTAAATTTTTACAAAATTCACGTTTTCTCGAAAAAGTGGGTCAAAAATGAGTTTTCTAGGTTTGAATGACAAAATGAAGTAACTCGATGAGACTTACTGATACATTGCTTTGTGTAATCATCCCAATATTGGCAAGTTAGAACACGGAAAAGGAAGATACTCAATTTTAACAAATTCACGATTTTCTCGAAAAGTGGGTTCAAAATGAGTTTTCTAGGATCGAATGACAAATACTTGTAAACTTTATGAGCTACTAACTGATACATCCCCTTTTTAATATCCCAATATTGGCCAAAGTTAGAGCACCCCCCCCCCCCCCCCCGTGAAGAGAGAGCGAGATGAGATTAATCAATGTACAAATTCCGGATTTTCTCGAAAAGTGGCGTTCAAAATAAGTTTTCTAAATTTGAATGACAAAAGAAAAATAAACTAAAATGAGCTACTAATGGATACCATTCCTTTTTGTAAATATCCCAATATTGGCCAAGTTAGAGCACGGAAAAGTTGAGATTACCCAAAATTTACAAATTCACGATTTTCTCGAAAAGTGGGTTCAAAATGAGTTTTCTAGGTTTGAATGACAAATGAAAGTAAAAACTCGATGAGCTACTAGTGATACATTGCTTTTTGTGATCGTCAAATATTGGGCAAAAATTAGAGCACGGACAATTAGACTACTGATTTTACAAATTCACGATTTGCGAAAAAGTGGGTTCAAAATGAGTTTTCTAAGGTTTGAATGACAAAATACAATTTAAACTATATGAGCTACTACTGTAAATTCCCGTTGTAATCATCCCACTATTGGCAAAAATAGAGCACGGAAAAGTTAAGCTTACTCATTTTACAAACTCACGATTTTCTCGAAAAGGGGTCAAAATGAGTTTCTACGTTGATTGACAAATAAAACTAACTCGATTAGCTGCTAGCGATACATTCCTTTTAATCATCCCACTATTGCAGAGTTAGAGCACGGAAAAGTTAATATCACTCAATTTTACAAATTCACGATTTTCTCGAAAAGTGGGTTCAAAATGAGTTTTCTAGATTTGAATGACAAATACAAGTAAACTAGATAAGCAAGGAGGATAAGCAAACGGAAATAAATCAGTTATATCCGTTTGTAATCATCCCAATATTGGCAAATTAAGAGCACGGAAAAATTGAGATTACTCAATTTTTACAAATTCACGATTTTCTCGAAAAGTGGGTTCCAAATGAGATTTCTAGATTTGAATGACAAATAAAACTAAACTCGATTAGCTGCTAGCTGATACATTCCCTTTGTAACATCCCACTATTGGCCAGAGTTAGAGCACGAAAAGTTAAGATTACTAAATTTTACAAATTCACGAATTTTCTCGAAAAAGGGGTTCAAATGAGTTTTCTAGGTTTGAATGACAAAAAAAAACTAAACTCGATTAGCTGATAGCTGATAAATTCCTTTTGTAATCATCCCAATATGGCAGAGTTAGAAGCACGGAAAAGTTAAGATTACAATTTTTACAAATCCACGATTTTTCTCGAAAAGTGGGTTCAAAAGGTTTTCTAGTTTGATGACAAATAAACGTAAATCGATGAGCTACTTATGATAACATGCTTTTAAAATCATCCCACTATTGGCAAAGTAGAACACGTTGAAAAGTTACGATTACTCAATTTTTAACAAATTCCGGATTCTCGAAAAGTGGGTTCAAAATGAGTTTTCTGGTTTGAATGACAAATGAAAGTAAACTCGATGAGTACTAGCTGATACATTGCTTTTTGTGATCGTCCAAAATATTGGCAAAGTTAGAGCACGGGAAAAGTTAAGACTACTAGATTTTACAAATTCACGATTTCTCGAAAAGTGGTTCAAATGAGTTTCTAGGTTTGAATGACAGTACAAGTTAACTATATGAGCTACTAACTGATACATTCTCTTTGAATCATCCCACTATGGCAAAAGTTAGAGCACGGCAAAGTTAGATTACTCAATTTACAAATTCACGAATTTGCTTGAAAAGTGGGTTCAAAATGAGTTTTCTAGTTTGAATGACAAATGAAAGTAAACTCGAGAGCTACTACTGATACATTGCTTTTTGTAATCATCCCACTATTGGGCAAGTTAGAGCACGGAAAAGTGAGATTACTCAATTTTTACATCCAAAAATTCACGATTTTCTCGAAAGTGGGTTCAAAATGAGTTTCTAGTTGAATGACAAATACAAGTTAACTATATGAGCTACTAACTGATACATTCTCTTTTGTAATCATCCCACTTTGCAAAGTTAGAAGCAACGGAAAAGTTAAGATACTTCCAATTTTTTACAAATTCACGGATTTTCTTGGAAAAAAGTGGGTTCAAAATGAGTTTTCTAGGTTGATGACAAATGAAAGTAAAAACTGGATGAGCTACTTACTGATACATTGCTTTTTGTAATATCCCACTATTGCAAAGTTAGAAGCACGAAAAAAATGAGGATATACCAATTTTACAAATTCACGATTTTTCTCGAAAGTGGGTTCCAACATGAGTTTTCTAGGACGAATGACAAATACTTGTCAAACTTGTATGAGCTACTAACTGATGTATTCCGTTTAGTAATCATACCAATATTGGCAAAGTTAGAGCACGGAAAAGTTGAGATTACTCAATTTTTACAAATTCACGATTTTCTCGAAAAGTGGGTTCAAAATGAGTTTTCTAGATTTGAATGACAAATTAAAGTAAACTAGATGAACTACTAACTGATACATTCCTTTTGGTAATTCATACCAATATTGGCCAAAGTTAGAGCACGGAAAAGGGAGATTACCAATTTTTACAAATTCCGATTTTCTCGAAAAGTGGGTTCAAATGAGTTTTCTAGGTTGAATGGCAAATACAAGGAAACCTATATGAGCTACTAGCTGATACATTCCCTTTGTAATATCCCACTTATTGGCCAAGTAGCGCACGAAAAGTTAAGATTTACTTAATTTTACAAACTCACGATTTTCTCAAAAAAAAAGTGGGGTTCAAAATGAGTTTTCTAGGTTTGAATTGACAAATGAAGTAAACTAGATGAAACTACTAACTGATACATTCCTTTTTGTAATCAATCCCAATTGGCAAAGTTAGAACACGGAAAAGTTAAGATTACTCAATTTTTCAAACTCACGATTTTCTCGAAAAGGGGCTCAAATGAGTTTCTAGGTTGTGATATGACAAATGAAGTTAAACTCGAGAGCTACTAGCTGATACATTGCTTTTTGTGATTGTCCAAATATTGGCCAAATTAGAGCACGGAGAAGTAGATTACTCAATTTTTACAAATTCACGATTTCTCGAAAAGTGGTTTCAAATAGTTTCTAGGTTGAATGGACAAATGAAAGTAAAATCGATGAGCTACTAGTGATACATTGCTTTTGTGGATCGTCCAAATATTGGCCAACGTTAGAGCACGAAAAGTTAAGATTACTTAATTTTTTACAAACTCACGATTTCTCGAAAAGTGGGCAAAATGAGTTTTTACGTTGGATTGACAAATAAAACTAAATCGATTAGCTGCTAGTGATACATCCCTTTGTAATCATCCCACTATTGGCAGCGTTAGAGCCCCCCCCCCTCCCCCCTCCCGGAAAAGTACGATACTAAATTTTTACAAAATTCCGATTTTCTCAAAAGTGGGTCAAAATGAGTTTTTAGGTTTGAATGACAAATGAAGGTTAACTCGATGAGCTACTAGCTGATACAGATTGCTTTTTGTGACGTCCAAAAGATTGGCCAATTAGAGCACGAAAAGTTAAGATTACTCAATTTTTACAAATTCACGGATTTTCTCAAAAAGTGGGTTCAAATGAGTTCTCAGGTTGAATGACCAAATGGAAAGTTAACTCGATTGAAGCTACTAGATGATACATTGTTTTTGTGATCGTCCAAATATTGGCAAATTAGAGCACGGAAAAGTTAAGATCACTAGATTTTTACAAATTCACCGATTTTCTCGAAAAGTTGGGTTTAAAATGAGTTTCTAGTTTTGAATGACAAATACAAGTAAACTATATGAGCTACTAACTAATACATTCCTTTTGTAATCATCCACTACTGGCAAAGTTAGGGAGTACGGAAAAAGTTGAGAGTACTCAATTTTACAAAATTCACGATTTTCTCGAAAAAAGGGTTCAAATGGTTTTCTACGTTTTGAATGACAAATAAAAGTAAACTCGATTAGCCTGCTAGCTGATACATTCCATTTTGTAAGCATCCCACTATTGGCAGATTAGAGCACGGAAAGTTAAGATTACTCAATTTTTACAAATTCACGATTTTCTCGAAAAGTGGGTTCAAATTGAGTTTTCTAGGTTTGAAAGACAAATGAAGGTAAACTGGATGAACTACTAACTGATACATTGCTTTTTGTAATCAACCAATATGGCCAAAGTTAGAGGCACGGAAAAAGTGAGATACGCAATTTTTACAAATTCAACGATTTTCTCGAAAAGTGGGTTCAAAATGAGTTTTCTAGGTTGAAGGCAAATACAAGGAAACTATATGAGCTACTAGCTTGAACATTCCTTTGTGTAATCATCACACTATGTCAAAGTTAGAGCACGCGAAAAAGTTAAGATTACTCCAATTTTACAAAACTCACGATTCTCGAAAGTGGGTTCAAAATGAGTGTTCTACGTTTGATTGACAAATAAAACTAAACTCGATTAGCTGCTAGCTGATACATTCCCTTTTGTAATCATCCCACTATTGGCAGAGTAGAGCACGGAAAAAAGTAAGATTACTAAATTTTACAAATTAACGATTTTCTCGAAAAGTGGGTTCTAAAATGAGTTTTCTAGGTTTGAAATGGACAAATAATAACTAAAACTCGATTAGCTGCGAGCTGATACATTCCCTTTTGTAATCATCCCACTATTGGCAGGAGTTAGAGACGAAAAAGTTAAGATTACTAAAGTTTACAAATTCACGATGTCTCGAAAAAGTGGGTTCAAAATGAGTTTCTAGGTTTGAATGACAAATAAAAAGAAACTCGATGAAGCTACTTACTGATAACATTGCTTTTTAAAAATCATCCCACATATGGCAAAAGTTAGAAACGGAAAAGTTAAGATTACTCAATTTTAACCAATTCACGATTTTCTCGAAAGTGGGTTCAAATGAGTTTTCTAGGTTTGAATGACAAAATGAAAAGTAACTCGATGAGCTACTAGCTGATACATGCTTTTGGACGTCCAAATATCGGGCAAAGGTAGAGCACGGAAAAGTTAAGACTACTAGATTTTTAAAATTCACGTTTTATCGAAAAGTGGGTCAAAAATGAGTTTGTAGGTTTGAATGACAAATACAAGCTAACTATATGAGCTAGTAACTGATACATTCTTCTTTGTAATCGATCCCACTATTGCAAAGGTAGAGCACGGAAAAGTTAAGATTACTAATTTTACAATTCACGATTTCTCGAAAAGTGGGTTCAAATGAGGTTTCAGGTTTTGAATGACAAATGAAAGTAAACCCCCCCCCCCCCCCCTAGAGCTAATTACGATACATTGCTTTGTGTAATCACCCACTATGGCAAAGTTAGAGCACGGAAAAGCTGAGATTACTAAATTTGTACAAATTCACGATTTTCTCGAAAATGGGTTCAAAATGAGGTTTCTAGATTTGAAATGACAAATACAAGTAAACTAGATAAGCTAGGGGATAAGCAAAAGGGAAATAAATCAGTTATTTCCGTTTGTAATCATCCCAATATTGCGAAGTTAGAGCACGGAAAAATGGAGATACTCAATTTTTACAAATTAACGAATTTCTCGAAAAGTGGCTTCCAAATGAGTTTCTAGGATCGAATGACAAATAACTTGTCAATCTGTATGAGCTACTAGCTGATACATGCTTTGTGATCGTCCAAATATTGCAAAATTAGAGCACGGAAAAAGTTGAGATTACTCCATTTTTTACAAATTCACGTTTTCTCGAAAAGTGGTTCAAAATGAGTTTTATAGATTTGAATGACAAATTAAAGTAAACTAGATGAACTACTAACTGATAAAACATTCCTTTTGTAATTCATACCAAATATTGGCAAAGTTAGAGCACGGAAAATGTTGAGATTTACCAATTTTACAAATTCACGATTTTCTCGAAAAGGGGTTCAAAAATGAGTCTTTCTAGGTTGAATGACAAATGAAAGTAAAACTCGTGAGCTACTTACTGATACATTGCTATTTTTGTAACTCATCCCAACATTGCAAGTTTAGGAGAACAAAAAAATTAAGATACTCAATTTTACAAATTACACGATTTTCTCGAAAAGTGGGTTCAAAATGAGTTTTAGGTTTGAATGACAAATGAAGAACTCGATGAGCTACCTTACTGATACATTGCTTTTTGTAATCATCCCACTCTTGGCAAAGTTATGAGCACGGAAAAGCTGAGGATTACTCAATTTTTACAAATTCACGATTTTCTCGAAAAGTGGTTCAAAATGAGTTTTCTAGATTTGAATGACAAAATACAAAGTAAACTAGATAAGCTAGGGGGATAAGCCAAAGGAAAATAAATCCCGTTATTTCCGTTGTAATCATCCCAATATTGGCAAGTTTAGAGCACGGAAAAATTGAGATTACTCAATTTTTACAAATTCACGATTTTCTCGAAAAGTGGCTTCCAAATGAGTTTTCTAGGATCGAATGACAAATACTTGTCAACTGTATGAGCTACTAGCTGATACATTGCTTTTTGTGATCGTCCAAATATTGGCAAAATTAGAGCACGGAAAAGTTAAGATTACCAATATTTTACAAAATTCACGATTTCTCGAAAGGGGTCAAATGAGTTTCTAGATTGAAGACAAATTAAAAGTAAACTAGATGAAAACTACTAATGATACATTCCTTTGTATCATACCAATTATTGGCAAAGTTAGAGCACCCCTTTCTCGGAAAGTTGAGATTACTCACTTGTACAAATTCACGATTTTCTCGAAAGCGGCTTCCAAATGAGTTTTCTAGGATCGAATGACCAAACACTTGTCACGGTATGAGATTAATAGCTGATTACATTGCTTTTTGTGATCGTCCAAATATGGAAAAATTAGAGCCACGGAAAAGTCTAAGACTTCCAATATTTTACAAATCACGAATTTTCTGGAGAAAGAAGCATAATTAGGTTTCAAAATGAGTTTCTAGATTTGAATACAAATGTTAAAGTAAACTAGATGAACTACTAATTGATACATCTTCCTTTTTGAATCATCCCAAAATATGAGCAAGTTTAGAGCACGAAAAGTGAGATTACTCAATTTTTACAATTCACGATTTCTCGAAAAGGGGTTCCAAAGAGTTTTCTTAGGACGAATGACAAATACTTGTCAACTGTATGAGCTACTAACTGATGCATTCCGTTTAGTAATCATACCAATATTGGCAAAGTTAGAGCACGGAAAAGTTGAGATTAGTACTCACAATTTTTACAATTCACGATTTTCTCGAAAGTGGTTCCAAAATGAGTGTTCTAGGTTTGAATGGCAAATACAGGAAAACTATACTGAAGTACTAAATGATACATTCCCTTTTGTAATCAGCCCACTATTTGGCAAAGTTAGAGGCACGGAAAGTTAAGATTACTCAAATTTTTACAAATTCACGGATTTTCTCAAAAAGTGGGTTCACAAAATGAGGTTTTCTAGGTCTGACATGAGAAATGAAAGTAAATCTCAGAGAGCTACTAGCTGATACATTGCTTTTCTGTAATCATACCCAACTATTGCAAAAGTTAGAGTTACGGAAAAGTAGTAAGATACTCACAATATTTGTACAACTTCACACGATTTTCTCGAAAAGGGGTCAAAAATGAGGTTTTTAGGTTGAATGACACAATGAAGTAAAAACTCACGATGAGTCTACAACTATACTGACACATTGCTTTTGTAATAATCCCAACATGGCAAAAGTTAAGAGAACAAAAAAAGTTAAGATTACTCAATCTTTTACAAAATTCACTGGATTTTGATCGAAATCCCTAGGTGGTTCAAATTGAGTTTTCTAGGTTTGAATGACAAATGAAGTATAAACATCGATGAGACTACTTAATGAATACATTGCCTTTTTGTATATCTATCCCATTATTGCGCAAGTTAGAGCACGGGAAAAGCTGAGATTTACTCAATTTTTACAAAATCACGATCTTTCTCGAAAAGTGGGTTCAAAATGAAGTTTTCTAGATTTGAATGACAACTACACAGAAAACTAGACAACGCTAAGGGGGATAAGCAAAAGGCATGAAATCAGTTATTCCGTTTGTAATCATACCAAATTGGCAAGTTAGAGCCGGAAAAATATTGAGATTACCAATTTTTAACAAATCACGATTTTCTCGAAAAGTGGCTTCCAAATGAGTTTTCTAGGATCTCGAATAGACAAATATACTTATGTCAACACTGTATGAGCTACTAGCTGATAAATTATTTTGGGATCGTCCAAATATGCCAAAATAGAGCACGGAAAAGTTAAGATACCAATATTTTACAAAATTACGATTTTCTCGAAAAGGGGGTTCAAAATGAGTGTTTCTAGATTTGAATGACAAATACAAGTAAAATAGATGAAAACTACAACTGAACATTCCTTTTGATAATCATTACAATATGGCCAAAGTTAGAGCCGGAAAAGTTGAAGATTAATCAATTTTTACCCAAATTACGATTTTCTCGAAAATGGCTTCCAAATGAGTTTTTCTAGGATCGAATGACAATCATACATTGTCAACTGTATGAGCTACTAGCGATACATGCTTTTTGTGATCGTCCAAATATGGGCAAAATTAGAGCACGGAAAAAGGTTAAGATTACCAATATTGTTACCAAATTCACGATTTCTCGAAAGTGGGTGCAAAATGAGTTCTAGAATTTGAATGACAAATTAAGTAACTAGATGAACTACTCACGTGATACATTCCTTTTGTAATCATCCCAATATTGCGCAAGTTTAGAGCACGGAAAAGTTGAGATCTACTCATTTTTACAAATTCCACGATTTTCTCGAAAAGTGGTCCAAATGCGTTTTCTAGGATCGAATGACAAAACTGTCAACTGTATGAGACTACTAACGATGCATTCGTTTAGAATCATACCAATATTGGCAAAAGTTAGAGCACGGAAAAGTTGAGATTACTCAATTTTTACAAATTACACGATTTTCCGAAACGTGAGGTCAAAATGAGTTTTCCTAGGTTGAATGGAAATACAAGGAAAACTATATGAGCTACTAAACTGATAATTCCCCTTTTGTATCATCCCAAAATATTGGCCAAAGTTAGAGCACGGGAAAAGTTTCAAGATTACTCAATTTTTACACAATTCACGATTTCTCGAAACAAAATGGGTTCAAATGAGTTTCTAGATTTGAATGACAAATACAGTAACTATGATAAGCTAGGGGGATAAGCAAAAGGAACATAAATCAGTTATTTGCCGTTTTGTAATCATCCCAATATTGGCAAATTTAGAGCACGGAAAAATTGAGATTACTCAATTTTTACAAATTCACGATTTTCTCGAAAAGTGGGTTCCAAATGAGTTTTCTAGGATCGAATGACAAATACTTGTCAAAAACCGTATGGAGCAACAACTGATGACATTCCGTCAAGTTATCATACCAATATTGGCAAAGTTAGAGCACGGAAAAAGGTTGAGATTACTCAATTTTTACAAATTCACACGATTTCTCGAAAAATGGGTTCAAAATGAGTTTTCTAGGTGTTGAATGTCAATTACAAGGGAAACTATATGAGTTACTAACTGATACATTCCCTTTTAATGTATATCATCCCAATATTGGCAAAGTTAGAGCACCGAAAAGTTAAGATTACTCAATTTTTAAAAATTCACGATTTCTCGAAAAGTGGTTCAAAGGAGTTGTCTAGTTAGAATGGACAAGAAAAGTAAACTCGATGAGCTACTATGTTACATTGCTTTTTGAAATCATCCCACTATTTGCCAAAGTTAGAAACACGGAAAAAGTAAGAATTACTCCAATTTAAAACAAATTCACGATTTTCTCGAACAGGGTTAGGTTCAAAATGATGGTTTTCTAGATTTGAATGACAAATACAAGAAACTAATGAGCTACTAACGAATACATTGTTCTTTGTAATCACCCCAATATTGCAAAGTGAGACTACTGAAATTTTTACAAATTCACGATTTCTCGAAAAGTGGCGTTGCCAAATGAGTATTTTATAGGAATCGAATGACAAATAAAAACTAAACTCGATGAGCTAATTGCTGATAATTGCTTTTTGAAAATCATCCCACCATTGGCAAAGTTAGAACACGAAAAAAGTTAAGATAATCAATTGTAACCAAAATTCACGATTTCTCGAAAAGTGGCTTTCCAAATGAGTTTTCTAGGATCGAATGACAAATACTTGTCAACTGTATGAGCTACTAACTGATGCATTCCGTTTAGTAATCATACTAACCATACCAATATTGGCAAAGTTAGAGCACGGAAAGGTTGAGATTACTCCATTTTTACAAATTCACGATTTTCTCGAAAAGGGTTCAAAATGAGTGTTCTAGTTGAATGACAAATTACAAGTAAAAACTATATGAACTACTAACTGATACATTCCTTTTGTTGTACCACTATTGGCAAAGGTAGAGCACGGAAAAGTTGAGATTAACTCAATTTTACAAATTCACGATTTATTTCTCGAAAAGTGGGTTCCATGAGTTTTCTAGGATCGAATTGACAAATACTGTCAACTGTATGAGATACTAACTGATGCATTCCGTTAGTAATCATATTAACCATACCAATTTGGCCCAAAGTTAGAGCACGGAAAGTGAGAATTACATACCATTTTTACAAATCACGATTTCTCGAAAAGTGGGTTCAAAAGCAGTTTTCTAGATTTCGAATGACAAATTAAAGTAAACTAGAGAACTTACAACTGATACTTTCCTTTATTGTAAATATCATGACCAATATTGGCAAAGTAGAGCACGAAAAAGTTAAGATTACTCAATTTTTACAAATCAGATTTTCTCGAAAAGTGGGTTACAAAAATGGAGTTTTCTAGGTTTGAATGGACAAAATACAAGGAAAACTATATGAGTACTAACTGATTACATTCCTTTTTGTAAATCATCACACTATTGGCAAAGTTAGAGCACGGAAAAGTTAAGGATTACTAAATTTTTACAAATTCACGATTTTCACGAAAAGTGGGTTGAAAATGAGCTGGTTCTAGTTTGATTATAGACAAAATAAAACCTAAACTCGATTAGCTGCTAGATGATACTATCCCATTTGTATCTCGTCCCAATATTGGCAGAGTTAGGAGCACACGGAAAAGTTAAAGATGACCTAAATTTTTACAAATTCACGATTTTCTCGAAAAGTGGGTTCAAAATGAGTTTCTAGGTTGAATGGACAAATAAAAGTAAACTCGAGAGCTAACTTACTGATACATTGCACTTTTTGAAATCATCCCACTATTGCAAAGTTAGAACACCCCCCTGTGTTGAAACGTTAAGATACTCAATTTTGTTACAAATTCACGATTCCGAAAAAGTGGTGGTTCAAAATGATTTTCTGGGTTTGAATACAATGGAAAGTAAACTCGATGAGTACTAGCGATACATATGCTTGTTGTGATCGTCCAAATATGGCAAAAATTAGAGCACGGAAAAGTTAAGACTACTAGATTATTACAAATTCACGATTTTCTCGAAAAGTGGGTTCAGAATGAGTTTTCCAGGTTTGAATGACAAATACAAGTAACTAATGAGTACTAACGATACATTTTCTTTTGTAATCATCCACACTAATGGAAAGTTTAGAGCGACGCGACAAGTTAAGAGTACTCAATTTGTAAACAAATCACGATTTTCTCGAAAAGTGGGTTCAAAATGAGTTTCTAGGTTTGACTGGGACAAATGAAAGTAAACTCGATGAAGCTACTTACTGATACATTGCTTTTGTAATCATCCCCACTATTGGACAAAGGTTAAGCACGGAAAAGTTGAGATTAACTATCAAATTTTTACAAATTCACGATTTTCTCGAAAGTGGGTTCAAAATGAGTTTTCGAGCTTTTGAATGACAAATACAAGTCAAACTAGATAAAGTAGGGGGATAAGCAAAAGGAAATAAATCAGTTATTTCCGTTATTGTAAATTTCATCCCAATATTGGCAAGTTAGAGCACTGGAAAATGAGATATACTTCAATTCCTTACAAATTCACGATTTTCTCGACCCAAGTGGGTTAAACAAATGAGTTTTCAGGATCACGAATGACATAATACTTGTCAAACCGTATGAGCAACTAACTGATGCTTCCGTGTAAGTTATACAGTACCCAATATTGGACAAAGTAGAGCACGTGAAAGTTGAGATGTACTCAATTTTTACAATTCACGATTTTCTCACGAAAAGGGTTCAAAAATGAGTTTCTAGGTTTGAATGTCAAATACAGGAAACTATATGAGCTTACTAACTGAACAATTCCCTTTTGGTAATCATCCCACTATTGGCAAAGTAGAGCACGGAAAAGGTTAAGATTACTCAATTTTACAAATTTAACGATTTTCTCGAAAAGTGGGTCAAAAATGAGTTTTCTAGGTTAGAATGACAAATTTTTTTCAAAAGTAAATCCGATGAGCTACTTACTGTTACATTGCTTATTTTGAAATCATCCCACTATTTGCAAAGTTAAACACGGAAAGTTAAGATTACTCAATTTTAACAAATTCACGATTTTCTCGCACAGTGGGTTCAAAAATGAGTTTCTAATTTGAATGACAAATACAAGTAAACTAAGATGAGCTAATAAACTAATACATTGTTTTTGTAATCAACCCAATAATTGCCAAAGTTGAGATTACTTAATTTTACAACATTCACGATTTTCTCGAAAGTGGTTCCAATGATTTTCTAGGATCGAATGACAAATACTTGTCACGTATGAGCTACTAACTGTGCATTCACCGTTTAGTGATCATACCAATATTGGCAAACGTTAGAGCACGGAAAAGTTGAGATTACTCCCATTGTACAAATTCAACGATTTTCTGAAAAAGTGGTGTTCAAAATGGCGTTATTCTAGATTTGAATGACAAAATTGCCAAGTAACACTAGATGAACTACTAACTGTATACATTCCTTTATTGTAATCATACCAATATTGGCAAAGTTGTGTAGAGCACGAGAAAAGTTGAGATTACTCCCATTTTACAAAAATTCACGATTTTCTACGAAAAGTGGGCTTCAAAATGAGTTTTCTCATGGTTTGAATTGACAAATACAAGTAAACTAAGAATATGAGCTAACTTCTAATAACATTCCCTTTTGTATCATCCCAATATGGGGCAAGTTATAAGCACGGAAAAGTGAGATTACTCAAGTTTTACAACATATTCACGAGTTTTCTCGAAAAGCTGGGATTTCACAAAATGAAGTTTTCTAGGTTGATTGACAAATACAACGTCAAATTAGATGAGCTACTTACTAAAACATTCCCTTTTTGTAATCATCCCCAATATTGCACAAAGTTAAAGCACGGAAAGTTGAGATACACTCTCATTTTAACAAAATTCACGATTTTCTCGAAAAGGGGTTCAAATGAGTTTTTCTAGGTTTGATGACAAATACAAGTAAACTAGATGAGCTACTTACCCCTTTTTCAGAAAACAATTCCCTTTTGTAACTATCCACAAAATTATTGGCAAAGTTAAAGTCCTTTTCCCTCGGAAAAGTTGAGATACTAATTTTTACAAATTCCCACGATTTTCTCGAACAAAGTGGGTTCTAAAATGAGTTTTCTCAAGGTTTGATTGACACAAATACAAGTAAACTAGACATGAGCTTAACTTAGAAGAACCTACGAAAACCTTCCTCTTTGTAATCATCCCAAATATTGGCAAAGTTAAGCACGGAAAAGTTGAGATTAAATCAATTTAACAAATTCACGGATTTCTTTAAAAAGTTGGTTCAAAGTGAGTTTTCCTGTGATAGGTTTATGACAAAAGAAAGTAAACTTATATAGAGCTACTTATGATACAATCCCTTTGTAATCAGTCCAAATATGGCAAAGTTAGAGCACGAAAAACTTGATGATAACTCAACTTTATGGGTTCAAAATAAGTTTTTAGGTTTGAATCGACAAAATATAAGAAACTGAATGAAATACGTACTGATACATTGCTTTTTTGTAATCTCTACTATGGGAAATGTTGGAGAACGGAAAAAGTTGAAATTAAGGACATGATGAATGACAAATACAAGTTGAAACTGATGAGCTACTAACTGATACAGTACCTTTTGTAAATTAGTCCCAATCTGGCAAAGGTTAAAGCACGGAAAAGTTGAGAACTCCAATTTTACACCAATTAACGATTTTCTCGAATGAACCACACACGAAAGCACCCAAAAACAAAGTGGGTTCAAATAGAGTTTTTAGGTTTGATTGACAAAATACAAGTAAAACTAGATGAGCTACTTACTAAAACACATTCCCATTTTATAATCATCCCAATATGACAAAGTGTAGAGCACGGAAAAAGGTAAGATTACTCAATTTTACAATTCACGATTTTTCGAAAGGGGTTTCAAAATGAGTTTTCTAGATTTGAATGACAAATTTAAAGTCAAACTAGATGAAAACTAACATAACTGATCACATTGCATTTTGTAATCAACCAATATGGCAAAAGTTAGAACACGGAAAAAGTTGAGATTACTCAATTTTTACAAATTCACGATTTTCACGAAAGGGGGGGTTCAAATGAGTTGTATCAGTAGATCTAATGACAAATTAAAGTAAACTAGATGAACTAACTAACTGATAACACTCCTTTTGTACCAATATTGGCAATAGTTAGAGCACGAAAAGTTGAGATATCAATTTTTGGTCCTCCCAAATTCACGATTTTCTCGAAAATGTGGGTCCAAATGATTTTTTAGGATCGACTGACAATATCTTGTCAAAATTATGAGTTACTAAACTGAGCATTCCGGTAAAGAATCATACGGTAACCCATACCAATATGGCAAAGTTAGAGCAAGGAAAGGTTGAGATTAGACTCCATTTTTACAAATTCACGATTTCTCGAAAAGTGGGTTCCAAAATGAGTTGCTAGATTTAAATGACAAAATAAATAAACTAGATGAACTACTAAATGATACTTTCCTTTTTGTAATCATACCAATATGAGCAAAGTTAGGCACGGAAAAGTTCAAGATTCACTCAATTTTTACAAATTCACCGATTTTCTAAAAAGGGGGGGCAAAATGAGTTTTAGTTTGAATGACAAATACAGGAAATATATGAGCTACTAACTGATAAACATTCCTTTTTGTAATTCACCCCACTATGGCCAAAGCTTTATGAGCACGGAAAAGTTAAAGATTACTCAATTTTTAAAAACTCACGATGTTTTCTCGAAAAGTGGGTTACAAAATGAGTTTTCTACGTTGATGACAAATATAAACTAAACTCAATTAGTGCTAGCGATAATTCCCTTTTGTAAATTACCCACTATTGGCAGAGTTAGAGCACGGGACAGGGTAAGATTACTCAAGTTTACAAATTCACGATTTTCTCGAAAAGTGGTTATTGCAAAAGAGATTTGATAACTAAGAATTGAATGCACCAATACAATTCTAACATATATGAGATACTAACTGATAACATTCCCGTTTGTAATCATCCCATATTGGACAAAATAAAGAGCATCGGAAAAACTTAAGATTACTCAATTTTTACAACTCACGAATTTTATCTCGAAAAGTGGGTTCAAAATGAGGTTTTCTACGTCTGATTGACAGATATAACTAAAATCAAATTAGCTGCTAGCTGATAATTCTAACCAACCCTTGGTAAGCATTCCCACTATTGGCAGAGGTAAGGCACACGGAAAAGTGTAAAGATTAATCACTAATTTTTACAAATCACGATTTCTCGAAAAGGGATTCCCAAATGAGTTTTCAGATTGAAGGACAACATACAAGTAACTAGATATAAGCTAGGGGGATAAAGCAAACGAAATAAAATCATTAATCCGTTTGTAAATCATCCAATATGGCAAATTAAGAGAAGGAAAAAAAAATTGGACTACTCCAATTTTTCCAAATTCACGATTTTCCCGAAAAGTGGGTTCCAAATGAGATTTCTAGATTTGAATGACAAATAAAACTAAGACTCTCGCAGTAGCGCTAAGCTGATACATTCCCTTTTCGTAATATCCCAACTATGCAGAGTTAGAGCAACCGTGGAAAAGTTAAGATACTAAATTTTACAATTATCACACGATTTTCGTCGAAAAGTCGGGCATCAACTGAGTTTTCTAGGTTTGAATGACAAATAACATAACTCGATAGCGCTCAGATGCCACATTCCCTTTTTGTAATCATCCCCACTATTGGCAGAGTTAAGCACGGAAAAGTTAAGATTACTAAATTTTTACAATTCACGATTCTCGAAAAGTGGGTTCAAAATTGAGGTTTCTAGGTATTGAAATGACAAATAAAAGTAAACTCAGATAGAGGACGTATGAGACATTGCTTTTCAAATCATCCAACTACGTTGCGCAAAGTATAGAAACACGGAAAAGTTAAGATTATCATAAATTTAAACCCAATATCACCGATTTTTCTTTACCTGAAAAGTGGTTTCAAAATGAGTTTGTCTAGGTTTCGAATGACAAATACAAGTATAATAACGTATATGAGCCTAAAATAAACTGATACATTCCGATATTGTAATCATCCCTACTATTGGCAAAAAGAGAGCACACGGAAAAGTTAAGATTATCAATTTACAAACTCACACGATTTTCTCCCCGAAAAAGTGGGTTTTCCAAAAAATGAGTATTATAATCAAAGCTATTTGATTGACCAAATATAACAAAACATCAATTAGCTGTAGGCTGATACATTCCCTTTTTAAATCTACATCCCACTATTGGCAGAGTTAGAGCACGGAAAAATGGTAAGAGATAGCTCAATTTTTACAAATTGCACGACGATTTGTACTATCGAAAAGCGGGTGTGACACAAAATTGAGTTTATTCTAGATTGAATGACAAAATACTAAGATAAAACTAGAAAGCTAGAAGGGGATAAGCAAACGGGAAAAAATGCAGTTATATACGTATTTAGTAATCATCCCAATATTGGCAAATTAAGAGAACGGAAAAATTGAGATTACTCCATTTTTACAATTCACGATTTTCCGACAAGTGGAGTTCCAAATGAGATTTCTTAGGACTGTTTGGGAATGACAAATAAAACTAAACTACAGATTAGCTAGCTAGCTGATACCATTCCCTTTGTAATCATCCCACTATTTGACCAGAGTTAGAGACGAAAATTAAGATTATAAATTTTTAAAATTCACGATTTTCTACGAAAAGTGGGTTCAAAATGAGTTTCTAGTGTTTGAATGACAAATAAAACTCAAACTCGATTAAGACTGCTAGGCTGATACATCCCTTTTGGTACTCATCCCACTATGGCAGAGTTAGAGCACGAAAAAGTTAAGATTACTAATTTTTACAAATTCACACGATTTTCTCGAAAAGTGGGTTCAAAATGATGTTTTCTAGGTTGAATGACAACATAAAGTAAACTCGATGAGCTACTTACTGAACATTGCTTTTGAACAATCATCCCACTATGCAAAGTTAGAACACGAAAAGTAAGATTACCAATTTTAACCAATTCAAGATTTTCTCGAAAAAGTGGGTTCAACTGAGTCTTCTAGGTTGAATGACAAATGCAAAGTAAACTCGATGAGCTACTAGCTGTACCATATGCTTTTTGTGATCCGTCCCAAATATTGGCAAGTTAGAGCACGGAAAGTACGCACTACTAGACTTTCACAAATTCACGATTTTCTCGAAAACTGGGTTCAGAAATGAGTTTTGTAGGTTTGAATGAACAAATACAAGTTAACATAATGAGCTATTAAATGATACATTCTCTTTGTAAGCATCCCACTATGGCAAAGCTTAGAGCACGGAAAAGTTAAGATTAATCAGGATTTTTACAAATTCACGATATTTTCTCACGAAATAGTGGGTTCAAAGCGTTTCTAGGTTTGAAGGACAAATGAAAGTAAAACTCGAGGAGCTACTAGCTAGAACTAAATTGCTGTTTATTGTGATACGTCCACAATATATTGCCGAAAGGTAGAGACAACCTCCCCCCCTTGGCAAAAGTTAAGGAAACACTAGAATTTTTACACACAAAATTCACGATTTTTTCTCACGAAAAAGTGGGTTCAAACATTGAGTTTTGTAGGTTGAATGACACAATGTACACAAGTTAACTTAATAAATGAGCCTACCTAACTGATACATCTATCTATATGTGGTAATCATCCCACATATTGGCAAAAGTCTAGCAGCACGGAAAAGCTGAAGATTACTCAATTTTTACAAAATTCACGTTTTCTCGAAAAAGTGGGTTCAAAAGAGTTCATAGATTTGAATGACAAATACAAGAAACTAGATACGTAGGGGGATAAGCAAAAGGAAATAAATCAGTTATTTCCGGTTTGTAAGCATCCCAATATTGGGCCAAGTTTAGAGCACGGAAAAAATGAGATTACTCTAATTTTACAAATTCACGATTTTCTCAGAAAATGCTTCCCAAATGAGTTTTCTAGGATCGAATATGACAAATACTGGTCAACTGTATGAGCTACTAACTGAATATAGCATTCCAGGTTAGTGAGAACTCATACATAACCATAAACATATGGACAAAAGTTAGAGCACGGAAAGGTTGAGATTAACTCCATTTTACAAATTCACGATTTTCTCGAAAAGTGGTCAAAAGAGTTTTCTAGATTGAATGACAAAATGAAAAGTAACTAGATGGAAACTACTAACTGATACCTTCCTTTTGTAATCATACCAATATTGGCAAGTTAGAGCCGGAAAAAGTTGAGATTACCTCAATTTTTCACAAATCACGATGTTTCGAAAGTGGCTTCCAAATGAGTTTCTAGGATCGAATGACAAAACACTTGCAAACTGTATGAGCTACTAGCTGATACATTGACTAGTTTGGTGATCGTCCAAATGATATAGGCAAAATTAGAGCACTGAAAAGTTAAGATTACCAATATTTCAAATTTCCACGAATTTCTCGAACAGTGGGTGATTCCAAAAAGAGAGTTTTCTAGATTTGGAATGACAAAATTAAGTAAACTAGATGAACTACTAACTGATACATTCCTTTTTGTAGTCATCCCAATATTGGCAAGTTTAGAGCACGGAAAAGTTGAGATTACTCAATTGTTACAAATCACTAGCTTTTTTCGAAAAAGTGAGGTCCAATAGAGTTTTCTAGGATCGAATGACAAATACTGTTCAACTGTATGAGCATACAACTGATGCATTCCGTTTCGAATCATACAATATTGGCAAAGTTAGAGCACGGAAAAGTGAGATTACTCAATTTTTACAAATCACGATTTTCTCGAAAAAGTGGGTTCCAAAATGCGTTTTCTAGGTTTGATGCAAATACAAGGGAAAATATATGAGCTAGCTAACTGATACATTCCCTTTTGTATCATCCCACTATGGCCAAAGTTAGCGCACGGAAAAGTTAAGATTACTAAATTTTTACAAATTCACGATTTTCTCGAAAAGTGGGTTCAAAATGAGTTTTCTAGGTTTGAATGACAAATGAAAGTAACCTGATGACTAACTGCTGAGACATGTGCTTTGAAATCATCCCACTATGGGCACAAAGTGGGAAACGGAAAGTTAAGATTACTCAATTGTAAAAAATTCACGAATTTTCTCGAAAAGTGGGCTTCCAAATGAGTTTTCTAGGATCGAAGAACCAAATATTGTCAAACTGTATGAGCTACTAACTGATGCATCGTTTAGTAATACATACATAACCACTACCAATATGGCAAAGTTTAGAGCACGGAAAGGTTGAGATTACTCCATTTTTACAATTCACGATTTATCGAAAAGTGGTGCAAAATGAGTTTCTAGATTTGAATGACAAATTAAAGTAAAAAACTAGATGGAAACTACTAAACTGATACATTCACTGTTGTAACATACCAATATTGGCAAGTATAGAGCACGGAAAAGTTGAGATTACTCAATTTTTACAAATCACGATTTTCATCGAAAAAGTGGGTTCCAAAATGAGTGTTTAGGATCGAATGACAAATATTGTCAACTGTATGAGCTACTAACTGATGCATTCAGTGAAGTAATCATATTACCCTACCAATATGGGCAAGTAGAGCACGGAAAGGTTGAGGATTTACTCCATTTTTACAAATTTCACGATTTCTCGAAAGGGGGTTCTCCCCTCTCTCTCCCACAAATGAGGTTTTCTAGATTGAATGACAAATTAAAGTAAACTAGAGAACTACTAACTGATATTTCCTTTTGTAATCATACCAATATTGGCAAAGTTGAGCACGGAAGTTAAGATTACTCCATTGTACAACTTCACGATCTCGAAAGTGGGTTCAAAAGAGTTTTCTAGGTTTGAATGACAAATTACAAGGAAAACTATATGAGCTACTAACTGTACATTCACTTTTTGTAATCATCCACTATTGGCAAAGTAAGCACGGAAAAGTTCAGATTACTCAATTTTTACAAATTCTACGATTTCTCGAAAAGTGGGTTCAAAAGGAAGGTTTTTCTACGTTGATTGACAAATAAAACTAATCGATTAGCTGCTAGATGATACTTTCCCATTGTTTCGTACCACTTTGGCAGAGTTAGAGCACGGAAAAGTTAAGATACTAAATTCTTTACAAATTCACGATTTTTCTCGAAAAGTGGGGGTCAAAATGAGTTTCTAAGGTTGAATGACAACTAAAGTAAAAACTCCGATGCAGCTACTTACTAGATACATGCTTTTGAAATCATCCCACACTGATGGCCAAATTTCGAACACGGAAAAAGTTAAGCAGTACTCAATTTTTACAAATTCACGATTTTTCTCGAAAAGTGGGTTCTAAAATAAGTTTCTGGGTTGAATGACAAATGAAAGTTAAAACTCGATGAGTACTAGCTGATACATTGCGTTTGTGATCGTCCAAATGAGTGGCAAACTTAGAGCACTGGAAAAGTGTAAGACTAACTAGATTTTTACAAATTCCGATTTTCTCGAAAAGTGTGGGTTCAGAATGAGTTTTCCAGGTTTGAATGACAAATAAAGTTAACTATATGAGCTACTAATGATACATTTCTTTTGTAATCACTCCCACTATTGCCAAAGTTAGCAGCACGGAAGTTAAGATACTCCATTTTAAACAAATTCACGATTTCTCGAAAAGTGGGTTTCCAAATCGAGTTTCTAGTGTTTGAATGACAAACTGAAAAGTAAACTCGATGAGCTACTTACTGATAACATTGCTTTGTAATATCCCACTATTGGGCATAAAGTTCAGGAGCACGGACAAGTGGAGATTACTCAATTTTTACAAAATTCACCGATTTTCTCGAAAAGTGGGTCAAAATAGTTTTTCTAGATTTGAATGGACAATACAAGTAAACTAGATAAGATAGGGGGATAAGCAAAAGAAATAAATCAGTATATTTCCGTTTGTAATCATCCCAATATTGGCAAGTTTAGAGCACGGAAAAATTGAGATTACTCAATTTTACAAATTCACGATTTTCTCGAAAAGTGCGTTCAAATGAGTTTTCTAGGATCGATGACAAATACTTGTCAAACCGTATGAGCAACTATGATGCATTCCGTAAAGTTATCATCCCAATATGGCAAAGTTAGAGCACGGAAAAGTGAGATTACTCAATTTACAAATTCACGTTTTCTCGAAAAAATGGGTTCAAAGATGAGTTTTCTAGGTTTGAATGTCAAATACAAGGAAACTATATGAGCTACCTAACTGATACATGTCCCTTTGTTAATCATCCCCACTATTGGCAAAGGTAGAGCACGGAAAAGTTTAAGATTACTCATTTTAACAAATTCAGATTTCTCGAAAAGTGGGTTCAAAATGAGTTTTCTAGGTTAGAATGACAAATAAAAGTAAACTCGATGAGCTACTTACTGATACATTGCTTTTTGAAATCATCCCACTATTTGCAAAGTTAGAACACGGAAAAGTTAAGATTACCTAAATTTATGAACAAATTCACATTTTCTCGAAACAAGTGGTTCAAAATGAGTTTGTAGATTTGAATGACAAATACATAGTAAACGAGATGAGCTACTAAACTAATACATTGTTTTTTGTAATCACCCAATATTGCCAAAAGTTGAGATTATCCATTTTTTACAAAATTCACGATTTCTCGAAAAGTGGTTTCACAAATGAGTTTTCTAGGAGCGAATGACAAATAAAACTAAACGCGATGAGCTTAATTGCTGATACATGGCTTTTGAAATCATCCCACCCAGGCAACAGTTAGGAACACGGAAAAGTTAAGATAACTCAACTTTTAACAAATCACGATTTCTCAAAAGTGGTCCAAATGAGTTTCTAGGATCGAATGGACAAATACTTGTCAACTGTATGAGTACAACTGATGCATTCCGTTTATTATCATATAACCATACCAATATGTGTTGGCAAAGTTAGAGCACGGAAAGGTTGGCGTACTCCATTTTTACAAATTCACGATTTTCTCGAAAAAGTGGGGTTCAAAAATGAGTTTTCTAGATTTGATGACAATTAAGTAAAACTAGATGAACTACTAACTGATACATTCCTTTTTGTACCAATATTGGCACAAGTTAGAGCACGGGAAAAGTGAGATACTCAATTTTACAATTCACGATTTTCTCGAAAAGGTGGGTTCCAAATGAGTTTTCTAGAATCGAATGACAAATACTATTGTCAACTGTATGAGCTACAACGATGCCAATTCCGTTAAGTAACATTTACCATACCAATATTGGCAAAGTTAGAGCACGGAAAGGTTGAGATTACTCCATTTTTACAAATTCACGATTTTCTCGAAAAGGTGGGGTTCAAAAATGAGTTTTCTAGATTTTGAATTGACAAATTAAAGTAAACTAGATGAACTACTAACTGATACTTTCCCTTTTTGTAATCATACCAATATGGCAAAGTTATGAGCACGGAAAAGTTAAGGATTACTCATTTTTCAAATTCACGATTTTCCTCGAAAAGTGGGTTCAAAATGAGTTTCTAGGTTTGAATGACAAATAACAAGGAAACTATGATGAGCCTACTAAATGATGACATTCCTTTTCGTAATTCATCCCACTATTGGCCAAAGTTAGAGCACGGAAAAGTTAAGATTCACTCAATTTTACACACATCACGATTTCTCGAAAAGTGGTTCAAATGAGTTTTCTACGTTTGATTGACAAAATAAAAACTTAAACTCGCATTAGCTGCTAGCTGATACTTTCACTTTTGTATTTCGTCCCACTTTGGCAGAGTTAGAGCACGGAAAAGTTAAGATTACAAATTGTTACAAATTCACGATTTTCTCGAAAGTGGGTCAAAATGAGTTTTCTAGGTTTGAATGACAAATAAAAGTAAACTCGATGAGATACTTACTTGATACATTGCTTTCTTGAACTTCATCCACTATTGGCAAAGTTAGAACACGGAAAAGTTAAGATTACTCAATTTTTACAATTCACCGATTTTCGAAAAGTGGGTTCAAAAATGAGTTTTCTGGGTTTGAATGACAAATGAATGTAAACTCGATGAGCTACTAGCTGATACATTGCTTTTTGTGATCGTCCAAATATTGGCAAAATTAGAACACGGAAAAGTTAAGATTACTCGATTTTTACAAATTCACGATTTTCTCGAAAAGTGGGTTCAGAATGAGTTTTCCAGGTTTGAATGACAAATACAAGTTAACTATCTATGAGATCACTAACGTGATAACATTTTCTTTGTACTCATCCCACTATTGTGCAAATTAGAGCACGAAAAAGTTAAGATTACTCAATTTTAACAAAATTCACGATTTTCTCGAAAAGTGGGTTCAAAATGAGTTTTCTAGGTTTTAATGCCAAATGAGAGTAAACTGGATGAGCTACTACTGATACATTGCTTTTTGTAGTCATCCCACTATGGCCACAAAGATTAGAGACGGAAAATGAGATTAACTCCATATTTTTACAAATTCACGATTTTCTGCAAAAATGGGGTATCAAAATTGAGTTTTCATAGATTTGAATGACAACTACAAGTAAACTAGATAAGCGAGGGGGATAAGCAAAAGGAAATAAATCAGTTATTTCGTTTGTAATCTCACAAATATTGCAAGTTTGAGCACGGGGGAAAAAAAATGAGATTACTCAATTTTTACAAATTCACGATTTTATCGAAAAAATGTGGGTTCCAAATGAGTTGTCTAGGAGCCGAATGACAAATACTGTCAACCGTCTGAAGCAACTAACTATGCATTCCGTAAGTATCATTTACCAAATTTGCAAAGTTAGAGCACGGAAAAGTTGAGATACTCAATTTTTACAAATCACGATTTTCTCGAAAAGTGGGCTTCCAAAAATGAGTTTTCTAGGTTTGAATGTCAAATACAAGGAAACTATATGAGTACTAACTGGATACATTCCCTTTGTAATTCATCCCACTATTGGCAAAGTAGAGCACGGAAAAGTTAGATTACCAATTTTACAAATTCACGATTTTTTCCCCCTCGAAAAGGGGTTCAAAATGAGTTTTCTAGGTTAGAATGACAAATAAAAGTAAACTCGATGAGCTACTACTTTACATTGCTTTTTGAAATCATCCCACTATTTGCAAAGTGAAACACGGAAAAGTTAAGATTACTCAAATTGTAAACAAAATTCACTATATATTATCGAAAAGAATGGGTCAAAAGAGTTTTCGAGATTCGAACCTGACAACCTATACAAGTAAACTAGATGAAGCTACTAACTAATACATTGTTTTTTGTAATCACCCCAATATTGCCAAAGTTGAGATTACTTAATTTTTACAAATTCACGATTTTCTCGAAAAGTGGGTTCCAAATGAGTTTTCTTGGATCGAATGACAAATACTTGTCAACTGTATGAGCTACTAACTGATGCATTCCGTTTAGTTATCATACCAATATTGGCCCAAGTTAGAGCACGTGGAAAAGTGGAGATACTCCATTTTTACAAATTCACGATTTTCTCGAAAAGTGGGTTCAAAATGAGTTTTCTAGATTTGAATGACAAATTTAAGTAAACTAGATGAACTATACCGAACTTCCTATTTTGTAATACCATACCAATATGCCAAAAGGTTAGAGCACGGAAAAGTGAGATTACTCCATTTTTACAAAATTCACGATTTTCTCGAAAAGTGGGTTCAAAATGCAGTTTTCTAGATTTGAATAGACAAATTTAAGAAACTAGATGAACTGACTAAATGATACATTCCTTTTTGTAATCATCCCAATAATTGCAAAGTAGAGCACGGAAAAGTTGAGATAACTCATTTAAAACAACAAAAAAAAAAATTTTTTTCACGATTTTCTTTAAAAGTGGGTTCAAAGTGAGTTTTCTTGATTTTTTATGACAAATGAAAGTAAACTTTATGAGCTACTTACTGATACAATCCCTTTTGTAATCATCCCAATATTGGCAAA
This sequence comes from Drosophila nebulosa, assembly GCA_024703675.1. Taxonomy (NCBI): domain Eukaryota; kingdom Metazoa; phylum Arthropoda; class Insecta; order Diptera; family Drosophilidae; genus Drosophila; species Drosophila nebulosa. The sequence continues at coordinate 31,467 of JANFPS010000105.1, forward strand.
GTTAGAGCACGAAAAACTTGAGATAACTCAAATTTTGGGTTCAAAATAAGTTTTCTAGGTTTGAATGACAAATATAAGTAAACTGAATGAACTACTTACTGATACATGCTTTTGTAACTCATCTTACTATTGGAAAGTTGGAGAACGGAAAAGTTGAGATTAATGATGATGAATGACAAAATACACGTAAAGAGAGAGCTACTAAAATGATACATTCCCTTTGTAATCATCCAATATTTTGGGCAAAGTTAAAGCACGGAAAAGTTGAGATTAACTCAATTTACAAATTCACGATTTTCTCGAAGTGGGTTCAAAAGAGTTTTCTAGGTTGAGAACAAATACAAGTAACTATCATGAGATACCTTACTAAAACATTCCTTTTGAATCATCCCAATATGGAAAGTTAGAGCACGGAAAAGTTAAGATTACTCAATTTTTACAAGTCACGATTTCTCGAAAAGTGGGTTCAAAATGAGTTTTCTAGATTTGAATGACAAATTAAAGTAAACTAGATGAACTACTAACTGATACATTCCTTTTTTAATATCTACCAATATTGGCCAAAGTTTAGAGCACGGAAAAGTTGAGATTAACTCAATTTTTACAATTCACGATTTTCTCGAAAAAGTGGGTTCAAAAATGAGTTTTCTAGATTGGAATGGACAAATGTAAAGTAATACTAGATGAACTACTACACTGATACATTCCTTTTTGTAATCATACAATTGGCAAAGTTAGAGACCCTTGTAAAAGTTGAGATTACTCAATTATTTTACAAATTCACGATTTTCTCGAAAAGTGGGTTCCAAATGAGTTTTCTAGGATCGAATGACAAATACTTGTCAACTGTATGAGCTACTAACTGATGCATTCCGTTAAGTAATCATATTAACCTAAAAAAAAAAAAAACCAATAATTGGGCCCAAAAAAGGTTAGAGCACGGAAAGGTTGAGATTACTCCATTTTTAACAAATTCCGATTTTCTCACCGAAAAAAAACAAAAAAAAAAAAAAAAAAAAAAAAAAAAAAAAAGACCTCTTCCCCCTCCAAAAAAAAAAAAAAACAAAAACAAAAAAAAAAAAAAAAAAATAAAACAAAAAAAAAAAAAAAAAAAAAAAAAAAAACAAAAAATACAAAAAAAAAACAAAAAAAAAAAAAAAAAACTGTGGTTCAAAAATGAGTTCTAGATTTGAATGACAAATTAAGTAAACTAGATCAACTACTAACTGATACTTTCCTTTGTAATCATACCATATTGGCAAAGTAGAGCACCCGGAAAAGTTAGATTACTCAAATTTTTACAAAATTCACGATTCTCGAAAAGTGGGTCAAATGAGTTTTCTAGGTTTGAATGTACAACTGACAAGGAAACTATATGAAGCTACTAACTGCGATACATTCCTTTTGTAATCACCCAATATTGGCAAGGTTAGAAAGCACGGAAAAGTTAAGTTATTCAATTTTACAAAACTCACGATTTTTCTCGAAAAGTGGTTCAAATGAGTTTCTACCGTTTGATTGACAAAATATAACAAACTCAATTAGCTGTCTAGCTGATACATTCCCTTTGTATAATCATCCCACTATGGCAGAGTTAGAGCAAGGAAAGTTAAGATTACTCAATTTTACAAATTCACGATTTTCTCGAAAAGTGGGTCACAAATGAGTTATTCTAGAGAATATAGAACTAGACAAATAACAATTTAACTGATAGAGCTAACTAACTGAATACACATTCCACGTTTGTAATTATCCCCAATTCATTGGCAAAAAATAGAGAGCACGGAAAAGTTAAGATTACTCCATTTTTAAAAACTCGCGATTTTTTCGAAAAGTGGGGAGTCAAAATGAGTTTTCTACGTTTGATTGACAACTAATATAAACTAAACATCAATTAGTGCGAGAGGATTACATTCCCTTGTTGTATATCCAACTAGTGAGCAGAGTTAGAGCACGGAAAAGTTAAGATTACTCAAATTTATTACAAATTCACGATTTTCTCGAAAAGTGAGGTTCAAAATGAGTTCTAGATTTGAATGACAAAATACAAGTAAACTAAGATAAGCTAGGGGGATAAGCACAACGGAAATAAATCAGTTATATCCGTTGGTAAATTCATGCCCACATATTGGCAAATTGAAGAAGAACGGAAAAAATTGAGGATTACTCAATTTTTAAAAATTCACCGATTTCCCGAAAAGTGGGTTCCAAATGAGATTTCTAGATTTGAATGACAAATAAAACTAAGCTCGATTAGCTGCTAGCTGATACATTCCCGTTTGGAATAATCCCACTATTGGCAGAGTAGAGCACGGAAAAGTTAAGAGATTACTAAATTTTTAACGAAATTTCACGATTTTCTCGAAAAGTGAGCGTTCAAATATGAGTTTTCTAGGTTGGAAGACAAATAAAACTAAACTGATTAGCTGCTAGCTGATACATTCCCTTTGTAATATCCCACTATTGGCCGAGTTAGAGCACGGAAAAGTATAAGATTGACTAAAATTTTTACAAATTCACGATTTTCTCGAAAAGTGGGTTAAAATGCAGTTTCTTAGGTTGAAGACAAATAAAAGAAAACTCGATGAGCTACTCCGATGAGCTACTTTCTGATACATTGCTTTTTGTAATCATCCCACTATGGGGAAAAATTAGAAACGGAAAAGTTAAAATTTCTCAATTTTTACAAATTTACGATTTTCTCGAAAAGTGGGTTTAAAATGAGTTTTCTAGGTTTGAATGACAAATAAAAGTAAACTATATGAGCTACTAACTGATACATTCCTTTTGTAAAACATCCCAATATTGGCAAAGTTTGAGCACGGAAAAATTTAAAATTACTCAATTTTACAAAATTCACGATTTTCTCAAAAGTGGGTTCAATGAGTTTTCTAGGTTTTAATGACAAATGAAAAGTAAACTATGACTACTTATGATACATTGCTTTTTGTAATCATCCCATATTGGCCAAAGTTAGAGCACGGAAAAGTTAAAATTACTCAAATTTTACAAATTCACGATTTTCTCGAAAAAATGGGTTCAAAATGAGTTTCTAGGTTTGATGACAAATATGTAAAACTTTATGAGCTACTAATGATCATTCCTTTGTAATCATCCCAATTGGCAAAGTTAGAGCACGGAAAAGTTAAGATTACTCAATTTTTACAAATTCACGATTTTCTCGAAAAAATGGGTTCAATGAGTTTTCAGTTTGAAGACAAATAAAGTAAACTAGATACTTACAACTGATACATTTTTTTGTAATCATCCCAAAAATTGGCAAATTAGAGCACGGAAAATTGAGATTACTAATTTTTTCAAATTCACGATTTTCTCGAAAAGTGGGTTCAAATGAGTTTTCTAGGTTGAATGACAAATAAAGTAAACTCGATAGCTACTTAAATGATACATTCTTTTTTTAATTCATCCCAATATTGGCAAAGTTAGACACGGAAAAGTTAAGATTACTCAATTTTACAAAAATTTAGATTTTCTCGAAAAGTGGGTTCAAAATGAGTTTTCTAGATTTGAATGACAAATGAAAGTAAACTCGATTTAGCTACTTACTGATACATTCTTTTTTTAAACATCCACTATTGGCAAAGTTAGAGCACGGAAAAGTTAAGATTACTAATTTTTACAAATTCACGATTTTCTCGAAAAGTGGGTTCAAAATGAGTTTTTTAAGTTTTTAATGACAAATAAAAGTAAACAAATAGCTACTAACGATACATTCCTTTTGTAATCATCCCACTATTGGCAAAGTTAGAGCACGGAAAAATTTAAGATTACTCAATTTTACAAATTCACGATTTTCTCGAAAGTGGGTTCAAAATGAGTTTTCTAGGTTTTTTAATGACAAATGAAAGTAAACTCATGAGCTACTTACTGATACATTGCTTTTTGTAAACATCCCACTATTGGCAAATTAGAGCACGGAAAAGTTTAGATTTCTCATTTTTACAAATTCACGATTTTCTCGAAAAGGTGGGTTCAAAATGAGTTTTTTAGGTTTGAATGACAATAAAGTAAACTATGAGCTACTACTGAACATTCTTTTTTTAATACCCATATGGCAAAGTTAGACCACGGGAAAAGTTAAAATTACTCAATTTTTTTCAAATTCACGATTTTCTCGAAAAGTGGGTTCAAAATGAGTTTTCTAGTTGAATGACAAAAAGTAAACTGATGAAACTACTAATGATACATTCCCCTTTTTTTATCATCCCAATATTGGCAAATTAGAGCACGGAAAATTAGATTACAAATTTTACAAATTTACGATTTTCTCGAAAAGTGGGTTCAAAATGAGTTTTCTAGGTTTGAATGACAAATAAAGTAAAAATGATGAGCTACTAAATGATACATTCTTTTTTTAATCATCCCAATATTGCAAAGTTAGAGCACGGAAAAATAAGATTACTCAATTTTTACAAATTCACGATTTTCTCGAAAAGGGGTTCAAAATGAGTTTTCTAGGTTTGAAAGACAAATAAAGTAAACTGAAAGAGCTACTAAATGATACATTCCCCCTTTTTAATCATCCCACTATTGGGAAAGTTTTGAACAGGAAAAAATTAGATTACCTAATTTTACAAATTCACGATTTTCTCGAAAAGTGGGTTCAAAATGAGTTTCTAGGATTTGAATGACAAATTAAGTAAACTATGAGCTACTAACTGATACATTCCTTTTTGTAATCGTCCCAATATTGGCAAAGTAAAAGCACGGAAAAGTTAAAATTACTCAATTTTTACAAATTCACGACTTTCTCGAAAAGTGGGTTCAAAATGAGTTTTTGAGGTTTGAATGACAAATAAAGTAAACTAGAGCTACTTAAATGATACATTCTTTTGTAATCATCCCACTATTGGCAAAAATTAGAGCACGGAAAGTTAAAATTACTAATTTACAAATTCACGATTTTCTCGAAAAGTGGGTTCAAAATGAGTTTTCTAGGTTTGAATGACAAATAAAGTAAACTGATGAGCTACTACTGATACATTCTTTTTTTAATCATCCATATTGGCAAAATTAGACACGGAAAAGTTTAAAATTACTCAATTTTTACAAATTCCGATTTTTTCGAAAAGTGGGTTCAAAATGAGTTTTCTAGTTTGAATGACAAATGAAAGTAAACTCGATGAGCTACTATGATACATTGCTTTTTTAAACATCCCATATTGGCAAATTTTGACACGGAAAAAGTTTAAAATTTCTTAATTTTTAACAAATTCACGATTTCTAAAGTGGGTTCAAATTGAGTTTTCTAGGTTTGAATGACAAATGAAAGTAAACTCGATGAGCTACTTACTGATACATTGCTTTTTGCAATCACATCACTATTGGCAAAGTTAGAGCACGGAAAAGTTAAGATTACTCAATTTTACCCAAATTTACGATTTCTCGAAAAGTGGGTTCAAAATAAGTTTTCTAGGTTTGAATGACAAATGAAAGTAAACTCGATGAGGGTACTTACTGATACATTTCTTTTGCAATCACATCACTATTGGCAAAGTTAGAGCACGGAAAAGTTAAGATACTCAATTTTTACAAATTCACGATTTTCTCAAAAGATGGGTTCAAAATGAGTTTTTTAGGTTTGAATGACAAATACAAGTAAACAATATGAGCTACTAAAATGATACATTCCCTTTTGTAATCATCCACTATTGGCAAAGTTAGAGCACGGAAAAGTTAAGATTACTCAGTTTTTACCCAAAATTTACCCATTTTTCGAAAAGTGCGTTCAAAATTAATTTTTAGGTTTGAAAGACAAATGAAAGTAAACTGGATGTGCCACAATCTGATACATTGCTTTTTTGATCTTCCCAATATTGGCAAAGTTAGAGCACGGAAAAATTAAGACTACTTTATTTTTAAAATTCACGATTTCTCGAAAAGTGGGTTCAAAATGAGTTTCTAGGTTGAATGACAAATGAAAGTAAACTCGATGAGCTACTTACTGATACATTGCTTTTTGTAATTATCCCACTATTGCCAAAGTTAGACCACGGAAAAGTTGAGATTACTTAATTTTGACAAATTCATGATTTTCTCGAAAAGTGGGTTCAAAATGAGTTTTCTAGATTTGAATGACAAATACAAGTAAACTAGATGAGCTACTAACTGATACATTCCCTTTTGTTATCATCCCAATATTGGCAAATTTAGAGCACGGAAAAGTTAAGATTACCTAATTTTAACAAATTCACGATTTTCTCGAAAAGTGGGTTCAAAATGAGTTTTCTAGGTTTTAAAAGCAAATGAAAGTAACTCGATGAGCTACTTACTGATACATTGCTTTTGTAATCATCCCACTATTGGCAAGTTAGAGCACGGAAAAGATAAGATTGCTCAATTTTTTTCAAATTCACGATTTTCTCGAAAAGTGGGTTCAAAATGAGTTTTCTAGGTTTGAATGACAAATACAAGTAAACAATATGAGCTACTAACTGATACATTCCCTTTTGTAATCATCCCACTATTGGCAAAGTTCGAGCACGGAAAAGTTTAGATTACTCATTTTTTACAAATTCACGATTTTCTTGAAAAGTGGGTTCAAAATGAGTTTTCTAGGTTTGAAAGACAAATGAAAGTAAACTCGATGAGCTACTAGCCGATACATTGCTATTTGTGATCGTCCAAATATTGGGAAAATTAGAACACGGAAAAGTTAAGATACTCAATTTTTACAAATTCACGATTTTCTCGAAAAGTGGGTTCAAAATGAGTTTTCTAGGTTTGAATGACAAAAGAAAGTAAACTCGATGAGCTACTTACTGATACATTTCTTTTTGAATCATCCCACTATTTGGGAAAATTGAGCACGGAAAAGTTGAGATTACTTAATTTTGACAAATTCATGATTTTCTCGAAAAGTGGGTTCAACATGAGTTTTCTAGATTTGAATGACAAATACAAGTAAACTAGATGAGCTACTAACTGATACATTCCCTTTTGTTATCATCCCAATATTGGCAAATTTAGAGCACGGAAAAGTAAAGATTACTCAATTTTTACAAATTCACGATTTTCTCGAAAAGTGGGTTCAAAATGAGTTTTCTAGGTTGAATGACAAATAAAAGTAAACTCGATGAAGCTACTTACTGATACATGCTTTTTGTAATCATCCCACTATTGGCAAAGTTAGAAAACGGAAAAGTTAAGATTACTCAATTTTAACAAATTCACGATTTTCTCGAAAAGTGGGTTCAAAATGAGTTTTCTAGGATCGAATGACAAATACTTGTAAACTTTATGAGCTACTAACTGATGCATCTCCTTTTGTAATCATCCCAATATTGGCAAAGTTAGAGCACGGAAAGTTGAGTACTCAATTTTTACAAAATTTACGACTTTCTCGAAAAAATGGGTTCAAAATGAGTTTTTT
>JANFPS010000106.1:0-38841 GCA_024703675.1 Drosophila nebulosa
ACAAAAGGTTTTTTTCGAAAAAGGGGGGGTTTAAAAGAGTTTTTTTTTGGGTTTTAAAAAGACAAAAGAAGGTTTTAAAACCCTGAGCTACTTATGATACATTCTTTTTTTAATTCCCCAAAATTTTTCAAAGTTACAGCACGGAAAAAGTTGAGATAAACCCATTTAAAAAATATTCACGATTTTCTCGAAAAGTGGGTTCAAAATAAGTTTCTAGACTTGAATGAAAATACAAGGGAAAAGTGAGTTTTTCTAACTGATACATTGCTTTTTTTTAATCACCCAAAATAGCAAAGTTAGAGCACGGAAAGTTTGATAATTAATATTTACAACTTCACGATTTTCTCGAAAAGTGGGTTCAAAATGAGGGGTTTTTAGCTTTGAAAGACAAAAACAAGTAAATAGAGAGTACTAACTGATACATTGCTTTTTTGTAATCATCCAAAATTAGAAAAAGGTTTTTGGGGCGGAAAAGTTGTGATAACTTAAAATTTACAAATTTACGATTTTTTGAAAAGTGGGGTTCAAAAGAATTTTATAGATTTGATTTTACAAAAAAAAAGTAAAGGGGTGAGCTACTATGATACATTGTTTTTTTGATCGTCCCCCTTAGGCAAAGTTTTTGACACGGAAAAAAATTTAGATAATCATTTTAACAAATTCACGATTGTTTCGAAAAAATGGGGTTTTTAAAATGATTTTCTTGATTTTAATGACAAATGAAGTAAATTGATGAACACTTACTGATACATTGCTTTTGGACGTCCCAATAAAGCAAGTTTAGAGACGGAAAAAAAATTGAGATTATTAATTTTGAAAAAATTAGATTTTTTTTGAAAGTGGGTTGAAAAAGAGTTTTTAGGTTTGAAGCAAAAAAAGTAAATCGATGATACTTTTGATAATTGTTTTTTTATACCCAAAATTTGGGGAAGTTAGAGCACGGAAAAAAAAATTAAGATATCAAAATTTTGACAAATTCAAGATTTTCTCGAAAAAAAATGGGTTCAAAATGAGTTTTCGGTTTGAAGACAAATAAAAGTAAAAACGATGAGTATTACTGATACATTGCCCTTTTTTTATCATCCCAATATGGAGAGGGTTTGAGACGGAAAAAAAATTTGACTACCAATTTTGACAAATCAAGATTTTTCGAAAAGGGGTTTTTAAAATAGGGTTTTTTCTGGTTTGAATGACAAAAAAAAAAACCGATGAGCTACTAACGATACATGCTTTTTGTGATGTCCCTTTTGGCTAAGTTAGAGAAAAGAAAAGTTGAATTACTCATTATTTCAAATTCTCTTTTTTTCGGGGAAAAATGGGGTTCAAAATGAGTTTTTTGGTTTTAATGACAAAAGAAAGTAAACTGGAGAGTACTTACTGATACATTGCTTTCTTGTTCGTCTCAATATTGGCTAAGAAAAACACGGAAAAAATTGAGATTACTCAAATATTACAATTTCACGTTTTCTCGAAAAAATGGGTTTTCAAAATGAGTTTTCTAGGTTTGAATGACAAATGAAAAATAAACTCGCGAGGGGACTAACTGATCAGTGTTTTTTTTTTAAAATCCCCCCCTATTGGCAAAGTTAGAACACGGAAAAGTTAAGAGACCAATGTTAAAAAAATTCACGATTTTTTCGAAAAAAATTTGGGTTCAAAAGAGGGTTTTTTTAGGTTTTTAAAAGACAAATAAAAGTAAACTCGATGAGCTAATTACGATACATTGCTTTTTAAATCATCCCAAAATTGGCAAATTAGAGCAAGGAAAAGTTGAGATTATTCAAATTTTTTCAAATTCATATTTTTTTAGAAAAAATGGGTTCAAAATGAGTTTTCTAGATTTGAATGCAAATACAAGTAAACTAATGACTACAATGTTACATTCCTTTTGTTTTCATCCCAATATTGGAATTTAGAGCACGGAAAAGTTGAGATTACTCAATTTTTTCAAATTCACGATTTTCCCCGTTTAAAATGGGTTCAAAAAAGAGTTTTCTAGGTTTGAATAAAGACAAATGAAGTTAAACTCGATGAGCTACTTACTGATACATTGCTTTTTGTAATCATCCCAATATTGGCAAAGTTACAGCACGGAAAAGTTGAGATAACTCCATTTTAACATATTCACGATTTTCTCGAAAAGTGGGTTCAAAATAAGTTTTCTAGACTTGAATGACAAATACAAGTAAACTAGATGAGTTACTAACTGATACATTGCTTTTTGTAATCATCCTAATAATAGCAAAGTTAGAGCACGGAAAAGTTGTGATAACTTAATATTTACAACTTCACGATTTTCTCGAAAAGTGGGTTCAAAATGAGTTTTCTAGACTTGAATTTACAAAGACAAGTAAACTAGATGAGGGTACTAACTGGATACATGCTTTTGTAATCATCCTAACATTAGAAAGGTTAGAGCGCGGAAAAGTTGTGATAACTTAATATTTACAAATTGACGATTTTCTCGAAAAGTGGGTTCAAAATGAGTTTTATAGATTTGATTGACAAATAAAAGTAAACTGGATGAGCTACTAACTGATACATTGCTTTTTGTGATCGTCCCAATATAGGCAAAGTAAGAGCACGGAAAAAGTTGAGATTACCCTTAAATTTTGGGCAAAATTTACGATTTTCTCAAAAGGGGTTCGAAAATGAGTTTTCAGGTTTAAATGAAAAAATAAAAGAAACTCGATGAGGGTCCCTTTCTGATACATTGCCCTTTTTATAATCCCTCCCCAATATTTGGCCCGAGTTAGAGCACGGAAAAGTTAAGATTAAAATTTTCAATTTTGAACAAAAATTTAAGGTTTTTCCCCGAAAAAAATGGGTTCAAAAAAGAGTTTTCTAGGTTTGGGAAGGGGCAAATAAAAATTTAAAAATCGTGACTACTAACTGATACATTTTTTTTTGGATGTCCCAATATTGGCTAAGTTAAAAAACCCGGGAAAAATTTAAAAAGTTTCTCAATTTAAAAAAATTCACCGGGTTTTTTTTTTTCTAAAAATTTGGGGTTTAAAATGGGGGTTTTTTAGGTTTTTTAAAAAGAAAAAATAAAAAGTAAAAATCCCCTGAGCCTTTCTTACTTTTTAAAACATTGCTTAAATTAAAAATTTATCCCAATATTGGCCAAAATTGAGCAAGGAAAAGTTTAAGATTATTTTAATTTTTTCAAATTCCCTGATTTTTTAGAAAAGTGGGGTTCAAAAAGAGTTTTTTAGGTTTGAATGACAAATGAAAAATAAAACTGGATGGGGCTTAATTACCCGATACATTTTCCTTTTTTTGTTGTCTCAATATTGGCTAAGTAAGGGGAAAGGAAAAAAAGTTTTAGATTACCAAATATTACAATTTAAAGATTTTTTCCGAAAAAGGGGGGTTCCCAAAAAAGGGGTTTTCTTAAAAGGTTTTTAAAAAGACAAAATGAAAGTAAAACTCGCTTTAGGTGGGGGAAAAAATTCCCGTGTTTTTTGTTTTAAACATTTCCCCCTATTGGGGAAAAAATTTTTGGAACACGGAAAAGTTAAAGTACTCAATTTTTTAAAAAATTCCCCGATTTCTCGAAAAAAATTTGGGTTTTAAAAAAAAGGTTTTTTTTAGGTTTTAAAAGAAAAAAATTTTAAAAGGTTAAAAAATTTGATGAGGGTAATTACTGATACCCCTTGCTTATTTTTAAACAACCCAAATTTTGGCCAAAAATTAGAGCCCAAGGGGAAAAAATTAAAAATTTAAATTTAATTTTTACAAATTCATGATTTTCTAGGGAAAAAAGGGGGTTTAAAAAAGAGGGGTTTCCCAGATTTGAAGACAAATTTCAAAAATTAAATAGATGAGAAAATTTAAATTTTTCATTTTCCCTTTTGTAATAAACCCAATTTTGGCAAATTTAGAGGCACGAAAAAGTTGAGATTACTCAATTTTACAAATTCACGATTTTCTCGTAAAGTGGGTTCAAAATGAGTTTTCTAGGTTTGAATAATGACAAATGAAGTTAAACTCGATGAGCTACTTACTGATACATTGCTTTTTGTAATCATCCCAATATTGGCAAGTTACAGCAGGAAAAAGTTGAGATAACTCCATTTTAACATATTCACGATTTTCTCGAAAAGTGGGTTCAAAATAAGTTTTCTAGACTTGAATGACAAATACAAGTAAACTAGATGAGTTACTAACTGATACATTGCTTTTTGTAATCATCCTAATAATACCCAAAGTTAGAGCACGGAAAAGTTGTGATAACTTAATATTTACAACTTCACGATTTTCTCGAAAAGTGGGTTCAAAATGAGTTTTCTAGACTTGAATGACAAAGACAAGTAAACTAGATGAGCTACTAACTGATACATTGCTTTTTGTAATCATCCTAAAAGTTGTGAGCCGGAAAAGTTGAGATAACTCAATTTTAACAAAATTCCACGATTTTTCTCTAAAAGGTGGGTTCAAAATGAGTTTTCTTGATTTTAATGACAAATGAAAGTAAACTTAATGAGCTACTTACTAATACATTGCTTTTTGTAATCATCCCAATATTGGCAAAGTTTACAGCACGGAAAAAGTTGAGATTACTCCAATTTTTATAAATTCACGATTTTTTTCGAAAGAGGGTTCAATGGTGTTTATAGGTTTGATGACAATGAAAAAAAACTGTAGAGCTATAACTGATACATTCCCTTACGTATTGTCCCAATATTGGGCAAACTTAGAGCACGGGAAAAGTTGGATTACTAAATTTATAACAATTCCCGAATTTTTCCAAAATGGGTCAAACTGACGATTTTCTAGGTATTTGACAATGACCAAATGAAAAATAAAACTCGATGAGATTACTTTACTGGACATAATTGCTTTTTGTAATCATCCCAATATTGGAAATGATGCCACAGCAAAGTCCCAATTACTCATTTTTACAGAACCTATCTACCTTTTTTTCGAAAAGTGGGTTCAAAATGATTTCTAGATTTCTGAGTGACAAATAAAAGTAAACTGAAGAGCTACAACAACTGATACAATTGCTTTTGTGATCGTCCCAAATAATTGGCAAACAGTTAGAACAAGAAAAGTTAAGAAGTACTCCAATTTTTAACAATTCACGATTTTCTTAAGAAAATTGTTTTCAAAATGAGTTTTTTCTAGGTTTAAAATAACAAATGTAAAAACTATAAACTCATGAATGAGCTAAACTTACTGATACATTGCTTGTTGTAACTCAATACACCACTATTGCAAAGTTAGAAAGTGCAACGGAAAGTTAAGACATTACTCAATTTTTACAAATTCAACGAATTTTATCATGAAAAGTGGGTTTCAAAATAGAGTTTTCTAGATTTAACTGACAAAATACATAGTAAAACTAGATTAGCAACTAACACCTGATACAATTCACCTTATGTAATTATCACACACATATGGAGGAAAACATTAGAGCACGGAAAGTTTGAGATTACTAAATTTCATACGGACTTCACGATTTTTTTCCTAAAGTGGGTTCAAATGATTTTCGTACGGTTTGAACATGACACAAATGAAAGTTAAAACTTCGATGAATCTGCTACCATAACTGAAACATTGCTTTTTGTAAGCATCCCACTATCTGCAAAGTTAGAACACGGAAAAAGTTAGGAGTCTCAATTCAAGAAAATTCACACTATTATTCTCTAAAACGTGGTAGTTCAAAAATGTTCTTTCTAATAGTTTAATGACATATGTGAAAGTAAACTAGACAATGAGCTATCACTAACTTATTACAGTTGCTTTTTGTGATCATCCACATATTGGGCAAAAGATATGTGCACGGTAAGTTAAGATTTAACTCAATTTTATTTTTACAACAAATTCCGATTTTCTCGAAAGTGGGTATCAAAATAGAGTTTCTATAGTTTAAACACATTGAACAAATGAAAAGTACAACTACGATGAGCTCTATACTAGACTACATTTGCTTTTTGGTAATCACCACCTATTGGCAAATTTAAGAGCACGGAAGTTAAGATTACTCAATTTTGTACAAATATCACGATTTTCTCGAAGTGGGTTACAAAATGAGTTATTACTAGATATGAAGGACATAACATACACCTGAACGAATGTAGATGAGATCAACTAAGCTAAATACATCCCTAATGTAAATCTTATCCCCATATTGGCAAACTTAAGACTGCACGGAAAGTTGAGAATTACTAAATTTTACGGACTTCACGATTTTTTCGAACAAGTGGGTCAAAATGAGATTATTCTAGGTTGTGACATGACAAATGAAAGTAACTCGAATGAGCTACTAACTGAAAACCTTGCTTTTTGTAACATCATAACGCACTATTGGCAACAGTTAGAACACGGAAAGTGTATAGTGGAGTACTCATTTTAAGAATTATAACGACACTTTTCTCTAACAGTGTGTTCAAAATGAGTTTTCCTAAGGTGTAAATGACAAATAAAATAGTCAACATGCGATGAGCTCTTACTGTATAACAAAAATTGTCTTTTTGTACATCATACACCACTATTGGCAAGTGTTTAGAGAAAACGGAAAAGTTAAAGCTTACTCAATTTTAACAATTCACAATGATTTTCCGAAAAGTGGTTCAAACAATGAGATTTCACTTACGGTTTGAATGACATAATGAAAGAAAACCGATGAGCTACTATACTGATACAATTGCCTTTTTATAAAATCCATCCCAAATAATTGGAACAAAGTTGAGTGATTACTCAATTTTTACAAACATTCATGATTTTCTCGAAAAGTGGGTTTAAATGAGTTTTCTAGGTTTGAATGACCAAAATACAAGTCAAACTTGTAATATAGCTACATAAGAATTATTACCAATTTTAACCAATTCACGATTTTCTCGAAAAAGTATGGGGTTTAAAACATGAGTTTATATAGGTTTTGAATGACAATGAAAGTAAACTTTGGAATGAGCTACTTACTGTACAATTGTGCTTTTGTAATCATCCCAACTATTGAGACAAAGTGAGCAACACGAAAAGTTAAATTGCTCAATTTTTAACAAATATCCCAGATTTTTACTCGAAACAAGATGGGTATTAAAATGAGTTTTCTCGATTTGAATACACAAATAAACAAATGTCAACTAGATGAGCTAAACTACTAATACATTGCGTTTTTGGTAATTATAATCACCAATATATGGCAAAAGTGATTGCAGATTACTCAAATTTTTACCAATTTACAGATTTTCTCGTAAAAAGTGGGTTTTTTCAAATGATTTTCATACAGGTTTTGTTGACTGACAAAGTGACAAGTAAACTGTATGAGGCTACTATCTTAATTACTCCAATTTTTACAAATTCAACATGACATTTATCTCGAAAAGTGGGTTCAAACAATGAATTTATCATTAGGTTTGAATGACAAATGAAAGGGTAAACTCGATGAGCTACTTAATCATGATACATTGCTCTTGTATTCATCCCACTAATTTGGCAAAGTTAGAAACGGAAAAGTTACAAGAGTACTCAATTATTAACACAAATTACACGATTGTCCTCGAAAAGATGGTTCAAAATGAGATATTATCTAGGTTTTGAATGACAATATGAAAGTAAACTAACGATGAATCGACTTACTGATACAAATTGCCTTTTACTGACAATCAATCCCAATAATTGGCAGGTTAGAGCACGGAAAAGTTGATATTGGCTCCATTTTTACAGATTCCCCGATTTTTTCGAAAAGGGGTTCAAAATGGAAGTTTTCCATAAAGATTTAATTCACAAATTCCAAGTAAAACTCGATGAGCTACTTACACTTGAGACATTGCTTTTTGTACATCATACCCACTATTGACAAACAGTTAGACAACACGAAAAGTTACAGATTACTACAATTTATAACAAATTCACGATTTCCTCGAAAAGTGGGTTCAAAAATGAGTTTTTTAGGTATTTATGAATGTGACAAATGAAAGTAAAGTCGATGAGCTACTTACTGTGATACATTGCTTTTATAATCATCCAATATTGGCAAAATAGTTGAGATTACTCAATTTTTCACATATTTGACCATCGATTTTCTCGAAAAGTGGATTAAAAATAGTTTTCTAGTTTAAATGACAAATACCAGTAAACTGTACGATGCAAATAATTTATTAACTACTAAATATTTAATTAACTCAATTTTAAACAAATTCACACGATTTTCTCCGAAAAAGATGGGTTTATAACATACGAGTTTTTCTCGATTGAATCACAAATACAAGTAAACATAGAAATGAGCATACTAAACTAATACATTGCTTTTTGTAATTACCATCCCAATTTGAGCAAAGTTGAGACATTACTCATTTTTACAAATCACTGCATTTTCTCGACAAAGATGTGATTCAAAATGAGTTTTCTGTTTAGAATGTACACACTGAACAGTAAACTCGATGAGCTACTTAACTGAAAATAACAAATTGCTTTTTTGTAATCAATACCCACTACTTAGGCAAAGTATACAAACGGAAAAGTATACAATCATTACTCAATTTACATATTCACGATTTTCTCGGAAAGTGGTGATTCCAACCATGAGATTTTCTAGATTTGATGACAACTAACAAATGTAAACATGGTTGAGCTGCTAACTGATAAATTGCTTTTTAGTAATCTCCCACTATTGTCAAAGTTAGAGCACAATAAAGTATAAGATTACTCCGATTTTTACGACAACTATCACACAGATTATTTTCGAACAACAGGTGGGTTCACACTGGTTTTTTCTGTTTTGAAATTGAAAATAAAAGTTAACATCGATAAGCTTTTTAATTTTTTTCTTACTAGATACCAATTAGCATTTAATAAAAAAAAAAAAAAAAAACAAAAAAAAACAATCATCCCAATATTGTGACAAAGTTATAGCCCGGGAAAAGTTGGATTGCTCAATTTATTCAGATTCACGATTATTCTCGAACAAAGTGGTAGTTCAAATGAGTTTTATTCATAGGTTTGAATGAAAAATAAAACGTAAACTCGAATGAGACTACTTACTAATACAAATATGCTTTTTGAAACCAATCCACTACTTGAGCAGAAAGTTTAGAAGCCCAGAAAAAGTTGACAGATATACTCAAATATTTAACCAACATTCACTGATTTTTCTCGAAAGTGGGAATCAAACATGAATTCTAGGTTTTGTGAATGACACGAATGAAAAAGTAACCTATATGACCACATACTAACTGTTAATACAATTCCCTATGTAAATTTATACCGCAATAATTGGCACATTTAGAGCACGGGCATAAGTTAAGATTACTCAAATTTTCCAAATTCACGATTCTCGAAAAGTGGGATTCAAAACTTAGTTTTCTAAAGGTTTGAAGAATAATGTAGCTCTTACTGATACATGCTTTATGTCATCATACCCACTATTAGGCTAAAAAGTATTTAGAGCACGGAAATTTAGAGATTACTACCAATTTTAACACAACACATACTCACGATTAATTTTTGAAACAATTGGGTTCAAAACGGAAGTTGTTCCCTGGTTGAATGACAATGAAGTAAAACTGGATGAGCATACATTACTGTAAAATTGCTTTTGACAAACCCTCCAACTATTTGGCTTAAGTTAGAGCACAAGAAAGTTGAGATAAATACTTAATTTTAACAAATATCACGAATTTTCTCGAAAGTGGGATTCCACAAATGCTGTTCTAGAGATTTGAATGACAGAATGAAAGTACAACCTAGATGACTACTAACTATAAACACTTCCCTTAATAGTTATTATCCCAATATTGGCAACTTAGAGCACGGAAAAGTATGAGATATACGACAAATTTTTACAAATTCACGATTTTCCCAAAAAGTGGGTTCAAAATGAGTTTTCTAGGTTTGAATGACAAATGAAAATAAACTCGATGAGTTACTTACTGATACATTGCTTTTTGTAATCATCCCAATATTGGAAAAGTTAGAGCACGGAAAAGTAAAAATTACTCAATTTTTACAACTTCACGATTTTTTCGAAAAGTGGGTTCAAAATGAGTTTTCTAGATTTGAGTGACAAATAAAAGTAAACTGGATGAGCTACTAACTGATACATTGCTTTTTGTGATCGTCCCCATATTGGCAAAGTTAGAGCACGGAAAAGTTGAGATAACTCAATTTTTACAAATTCACGATTTTCTCGAAAAGTGGTTCAAAATGAGTTTTCTTGATTTTTAATGACAAATGAAAAGTAAACTTAATGAGCTACTTACTAAAACATTGCCCTTTTGTAATCATCCCAATATTGCAAAGTAAGAGCACGGAAAAGTTAAGATTACTCAATTTTTACAAATTCACGATTTTTTCGAAAAGTGGGTTCAAAATGAGTTTTCTAGGTTTGAATGACAAATGAAAATAAACTGAGTGAGCTACTAACTGATACATTGCTTTTTGTGATCGTCCCAATATTGGCAAAGTAAGAGCACGGAAAAGTTGAGATAACTCAATTTTAACAAATTCACGATTTTCTCTAAAAGTGGGTTCAAAATGAGTTTTCTTGATTTTAATGACAAATGAAAGTAAACTTAATGAGCTACTTACTAATACATTGCTTTTTGTAATCGTTCCCGAATTGGCAAAGTTATAGCACGGAAATGTTGAGATTACTCAATTTTTACAACTTCACGATTTATTCGAAAGTGGGTTCAAATGAGTTTTTCTAGGTTTGAATGACAAATGAAATAAACTATGAGCTACTCACTGATACATTGCTTTTTGTGATCATCCAATATTGGCAAGTTAGAGCACGGAAAAGTGAGATATACTCAATTTTTAAAAACTTCACGATTTTTCGAAAAGTGGGTTCAAAATGAGTTTTTCTAGTTTGAATGACAATTAAAAGTAAACTGGATGAGCTACTAACTGATACATTGCTTTTTGTGAACTTCCCAATATTGGCAAAGTAAGAGCACGGAAAAGTTGAGATTAACTCAATTTTAAGAAATTCACGATTTTTTCTAAAAGTGGGTTCAAAATGGTTTTCTTGATTTTAATGACAAATGAAAGTAAACTTAATGAGCTACTTACTGATACATTCCCTTTTGTAATCATCCCACTATTGGCAAAGTTAGAGCACGGAAAAGTTGAGGGTTCTTAATTTTTACAACTTCACGATTTATTCGAAAAGTGGGTTCAAAATGAGTTTTCTAGATTTGAGTGACAACTAAAAGTAAACTGGATGAGCTACTAACTGATACATTGCTTTTTGTGATCGTCACAATATTGGCAAAGTAAGAGCACGGAAAAGTTAAGATAACTCAATTTTAACAAATTCACGATTTTTCTCTAAAAGTGGGTTCAAAATTAGTTTTCTAGATTTTAATGACAAATGAAAGTAAACTTGATGAGCTACTTACTAATACATTGCTTTTTGTAATCATCCCAATATTGGCAAAGTTAGAGCACGGAAAAGTTGAGATTACTCAATTTTTACAACTTCACGATTTATTCGAAAAGTGGGTTCAAAATGAGTTTTCTAGATTTAAATGACAAATAAAAGTGAAATGGATGAGCTACTAACTGATACATTCCCTTTTGTAATCATCCCAATATTGGCAAAGTAAGAGCACGAAAACGGTGAGATAACTCAATTTTTATACTTTTCTCGAAAAGTGGGTTCAAAATGAGCTTTCTAAGGTTGAATGACAAATGAAAGTAAACTCAATGAGCTACTAATTGAAACATTGCTTTTTGTAATCATCCCACTATTGGCAAAGTTAGAATACGGAAAAGTTAAGAAAAAGGAAAAGTTTTGGGTTCAAAATGAGTTTTCTTGATTTTAATGACAAATGAAAGTAAACTAGATGAGCTACTTACTGATACATTCCCTTTTGTAATCATCCCACTATTGGCAAAGTTAGAGCACGGAAAAGTTAAGATTTCTTAATTTTGACAAATTCACGATTTTCTCGAAAAGTGGGTTCAAAATGAGTTTTCTAGGTTTGAATGACAAATAAAAGTAAACTAGATGAGCTACTTACTAATACATTGCTTTGTGTAATCATCCCAATATTGGCAAAGTTAGAGCACGGAAAAGTTGAGATTACTCAATTTTTACAAATTCACGATTTTTTCGAAAAGTGGGTTCAAAATGAGTTTTCTAGGTTTGAATGACATATGAAAGTAAACTGAATGAGCTACTAACTGATACATTGCTTTTTGTGATCGTCCCAATACTGGCAAAGTTAGAATACGGAAAAGTTAAGAGTAGTCAATTTTAACAAATTCACGATTTTCTTGAAAATTGGGGTTCAAAAAAGAGTTTTCCTAGGTTTAAATGACAAATGAAAGTAAACTCGATGAGCTACTAATTGAAACATTGCTTTTTGTAATCATCCCACTATTGGCAAAGTTAGAATACGGAAAAGTTAAGAGTACTCAATATTAACAAATTCACGATTTTCTTGAAAATTGGGTTCAAAATGAGTTTTCTAGGTTTAAATGACAAATGAAAGTAAACTCGATGAGCTACTTACTGATACATTGCTTTTTGTAATCATCCCAATATTGGCAAAGTTAGAGCACGGAAAAGTTGAGATTAACTCAATTTTTACACTTTACGATTTTTTTCGAAAAGTGGGTTCAAAATGAGTTTTCTAGATTTGAGTGACATCTAAAAGTAAAAACTGGATGAGCTACTAACTGAACATTGCTTTTTTTTGATCGTCCCAATATTGGCAAAGTAAGAGCACGGAAAGTTGAGATAACTCAATTTTAACAATTCACGATTTTCTCTAAAAGTGGGTTCAAAATGAGTTTTCTTGATTTTAATTTACAAATGAAGTAAACTTAATGAGCTACTTACTGCTACATTCCCTTTTGTAATCATCCCACTATTGGCAAAGTTAGAGCACGGAAAAGTTTAAAATTTCTTAATTTTGACAAAATTCACGATTTTCTCGAAAAGTGGGTTCAAAATGAGTTTTCTAGGTTGAATGACAAATAAAAGTAAACTCGATGAGCTACTTACTGATACATTGCTTTTTGAAATCATTCCACTATTGGCAAAGTTAGAGCACGGAAAAGTTAAGATTTCTTTAAATTTTTACAAATTTCACGATTTTCTTGAAATGTGGGGTTCAAATTAGTTTTTCTAGGGTTTGAATGACAAATAAAAGTAAACTAGATGAGCTACTTACTAATACATTCCCATTTGTAATCATCCCAATATTGGCAAAGTTAGAGCACCGAAAAGGTGAGATTACTCAATTTTTACAAAATTCACGATTTTCTTGAAATGTGGGTTCAAAATGAGTTTTCTAGACTTGAATGACAAATACAAGTAAACTAGATGAGCTACTTACTAATACATTCCCATTTGTAATCATCCCAATATTGGCAAAGTTAGAATACGGAAAAGTTAAGAGTACTCAATTTTTTAAAAATTCAAAGATTTTCTGAAAAATTGGGGTTTTAAAAAGAGTTTCCAGGTTTAATGACAAAAAAAAGTAAACTCGATGAGCTACTTAAATTTAAAAAATTTTCTTTTTTTAATTTATCCCCATTGGGAAAGTAGAATACGGAAAAATTAAAGGGGTACTCAATTTTTAAAAAATTCCCCGATTTTCTTGGAAAAATTGGGGGGGGTTTAAAAAGATTTTTTAGGTTTTTAAAGAAAATGAAAATAAACTCGATGAGCTAATTCAACATTGCTTTTTTAATCCCTCCCAAAAATTGGCAAAGGTTTGAGGGGACGGAAAAGTTAAGACTACTAATTTTTACAAAATTTACGATTTTTTCGAAAAATGGGTTCAAAATTAGTTTTTTTGAAATTAACGACAAATGAAGTAAACTTGATGAGCTACTTCGGGTACATTTTCTTTTTTAAACACCCATATTTGGAAAATTTTGAGCACCCGGGAAAAATTGAGATTTTCTCATTTTTTTTAAAATTTACGTTTTCTCGAAAAATGGGTTTTAAAAAGATTTTCTTTGGGTTTTAATAAAGCCCAAAGAAGGAAACTCGATAGCTACTTTCTGGGGGGGGGTAAAACTGCTTTTTTTTAATTCCCAATATAGGCCCAAAATTTTTAGCACGGAAAAATTGAGATAATTCCATTTTTTAAAATATTCACGATTTTTTTCGAAAAGTAGGTTTAAATGAGTTTTCTAAAATTTGATGACAAATAAAAGTGAACTGGATGAGCTAATAACGGGTACATTTTTTTTGTGATCGTTTCCAAAAAAATTTTGGGAAAGTTAGAGCACACAAAAAATTTAGATAACCCCAATTTTAACAAATTCACGATTTTTTTGAAAGTGGGTTTAAAAAGATTTTCTTTTATTTAATTTAAAAAATGAAAAAAGGGGAAACTTGATGAGCTTCTTTCTGATACTTCCCTTTTGTAAACATCCCAATATTGGCAAAGTTAAACACGGGAAAAATTGAGATTTCTTAATTTTTGACAAAAATTTCCGGGTTTTTCTCGAAAAGTGGGTTTTAAAAAGAGTTTTCTAGATTTTTATTTACAAAGACAAGGGGAAATGATTGACCTAAAATGAAAACATTGCTTATTGTGATCGTTTTTAATTTTGCAAAAGTTAGAGCCGGGAAAAATTAAAACTACTCAATTTTGACAAATTCAGAATTTTTTTTTAAAAATGGGGGTTTAAAAAGAGTTTTTTTGATTTAATGACAATGAAAGTAAAAATGAGCTACTTACTGTACATTGCTTTTTGTAACATCCCAATTTTTTTGGGTAAGTTAGAGCACGGAAAGTTTGGGGTTACTCAATTTTTTTCAAGTTTACGATTTTTTCAAAAGTGGGTTTTTAAAAAGAGTTTTCTAGGTTTAAAAGCAAATTCAAGTAAAATCGATGAGCTACTTTCTAATACAAATTTCTTTTTTTTAATCATCCCAATATTGGCAAAGTTGAAATTAACCAAATTTTTTCAAAATTTACGATTTTTTTCGAAAAGTGGGTTTAAAAAAAAGTTTTTTAGGTTTTTAATGACAAAAACAAGAAACTGTATGAGCTACTATTTATTACTCAATTTTTTTAAATTTTACGTTTTTTTCGAAAAATGGGGTTTAAAAAGATTTTCGAGGTTTGAATGACAAATAAAAGTAAAATCCCATGAAACTACTTACTGATACATTGCTTTTTGTAATCACCCCCTATTGGGAAAAATTTTGGGAAAACGGAAAAGGGGGGGAAAATTACTCAATTTTTAAAAAATTCACGATTTTCCCCGAAAAAAAATGGGGTTTTTTAAAGATTTTCCTCAATTTTTAATAACAAAGGTAAACTAGATGAGCTGCTAAATAATACATTGCTTTTTGTAATTATCCCCCCTATTGGCAAATTTAAATTACTCAATCTTTACAAATTCCGATTTTTTTTCGAAAAGTGGGGTTTAAAAAGAGTTTTTTGATTTTTTAAAGACAAATTTAAAAATAAACTTGATGAGCTACTTACTGATACATTCCCTTTTGGAATCATCCCAATATTGGCAAAGTTAGATCACGGAAAAGTTAAGATTACTTAATTTTGACAAATTCACGATTTTCACGAAAAGTGGGTTCAAAATGAGTTTTCTAGGTTTAAATGACAAATAAAGTAAACTCGATGAGCTACTTACTGATACATTGCTTTTTGTAATCATCCCAATATTGGCTAAGTTAGAGCACGGAAAAGTTGAGATTACTCAATTTTTACAAGTTCACGATTTTCTCGAAAAGTGGGTTCAAAATGAGTTTTCTAGGTTTAAATGACAAATGCAAGTAAACTCGATGAGCTACTTACTAATACATTGCTTTTTATAATCATCCCAATATTGGCAAAGTTGAAATTACTCAATTTTTACAAATTCACGATTTTCTCGAAAAGTGGGTTTAAAATGAGTTTTCTAGGTTTGAATGACAAATGAAAGTAAACTTGATGAGCTACTTACTGATACATTGCTTTTGTAATCATCCCCTATTGGAAAGTTAGAACACGGAAAAGTTAAGATTACTCAATTTTAACAAATTCACGATTTTCTCGAAAAGTGGGTTCAAAACGAGTTTCCTCAATTTGAATAACAAATACAAGTAAACTAGATGAGCTGCTAACTAATACATTGCTTTTTGTAATTATCCCAATATTGGCAAAGTTGAAATTACTCAATCTTTACAAATTCACGATTTTCTCGAAAAGTGGGTTCAAAATAAGTTTTTTAGGTTTGAATGACAATAAAGTAAACTAGATGAGCTATATATTATTACTCAATTTTTACAAATTCACGATTTTCTCGAAAAGGGTCAAAATGAGTTTTCTAGGTTTTAATGACAAATAAAAGTACACTCGATGAGCTACTTACTGATACATTGCTTTTTGTAATCATCCCACTATTGGAAAAGTTAGAACAC
The DNA here is from genome assembly GCA_024703675.1 of Drosophila nebulosa. Classification (NCBI taxonomy): domain Eukaryota; kingdom Metazoa; phylum Arthropoda; class Insecta; order Diptera; family Drosophilidae; genus Drosophila; species Drosophila nebulosa. Next base: position 16,349 of record JANFPS010000106.1, read on the forward strand.
GGAAAAGTTAAGATTACTCAATTTTAACAAATTCACGATTTTCTCGAAAAGTGGGTTCAAAACGAGTTTTCTAGGTTTGAATGACAAATACAAGTAAACTGTATGAGCTACTATATTATTACTAAATTTTTAAAATATTCATCATTTTCTCGAAAAGTGGGTTCAAAATGAGTTTTCTAGGTTTGAATGACAAATAAAAATAAACTCGATGAGCTACTAACTGATACATTGCTTTTTGTAATCATCCCAATATTGGCAAGGTTGGAGCACGGAAAAGTTGATATTAATGATATGATGAATGACAAATACAAGTAAACTATATGAGCTGCTAACTGATACATTCCCTTTTATAATCATCCTCATTTAAGCAAAGTTAGAGCACGGAAAAGTTGTTATAACTTAATTTTTACAAATTCACGATTTTCTCGAAAAGTGGGTTCAAAATGAGTTTTCTAGATTTGAATGACAAATAAAGTAAACTGGATGAGCTACTAACTGATAAATTGCTTTTTGTAATCATCCCACTATTTGCAAAGTAAGAACACGGAAAAGTTAAGATTACTCAATTTTAACAAATTCACGATTTTCTCGAAAAGTGGGTTCAAAATGAGTTTTCTAGATTTGAATGATAAATGAAAGTAAACTCGATGAGCTACTAGCTGATATATTGCTTTTTGTGATGGTCCAAATATTGGCAAAATTAGAGCACGGAAAAGTTAAGACTACTACATTTATACAAATTCAAGATTTTCACGAAAAGTGGGTTCAAAATGAGTTTTCTAGGTTTAAATGACAAATACAAGTAAAACTCGATGAGCTTTCTTACTGATACATTGCTTTTTGTAATCATCCCAATATTGGCTAAGTTAGAGGGACGGAAAAGTTGAGATTACTCAATTTTTACAAGTTCACGATTTTCTCGAAAAGTGGGTTCAAAATGAGTTTTCTTGATTTTAATGACAAATAAAAGTAAACTTGATGAGCTACTTACTGATACATTCCCTTTTGTAATCATCCCAATATTGGCAAAGTTAGAACACGGTAAAGTTGAGATTACTCAATTTTTACAAAATTTACGATTTTTTTTTTTCGAAAAGTGGGTTAAAATGAGTTTTCCAGGTTTGAATGACAAATGAAAGTAAACTGGATGAGCCATACTGATACATTGCCTTTTGTGTTCGTCCCAATATTGGCAAAGTTAGAGCACGGAAAAGTTGAGATTACTCAATTTTAACAAATTCACGATTTTTTCGAAAAGTGGGTTCAAAATGAGTTTTCTAGGTTTAAATAATGACAAATGAAGGTAAACTCGATGAGCTACTTACTGATACATTGCTTTTTGTAATCATCCCAAAATTGGCAAAGTTACAGCACGAAAAAGTTGAGATAACCACATTTTAACATATTCACGATTTTCTCGAAAAGAAGGTTCAAAATGGTTTTTTTAGATTTGAAATATATTCCCTTATGTAATCATCTCAATATTGGCAAATTTAGAGCACGGAAAAGTTGAGATTACTCAATTTTTACAAATTCACGATTTTCTCGAAAAATTGGGTTCAAAATGAGTTTTCTAGGGTTTGAATAAAGACAAATGAAGGTTAACTCGATGAGCTACTTACTGATACATTGGTTTTTTGTAATCATCCCAAAATTGGCAAAGGGTTACAGCACGAAAAAGTTGAGATAACCCCATTTTAACATATTCACGATTTTCTCGAAAAGTGGGTTCAAAATGAGTTTTCTAGGTTTGAATGACAAGTGAAAGTAAACTAGATGAGCTAATAACTGATACATTGCTTTTTGTAATGATCCTAATATTGGCAAAGTTAGAGCACGGAAAAGTTGTGACAACTTAATATTTACAAATTCACGATTTTTTCGAAAAGTGGGTTCAAAATGAGTTTTCTTGATTTTAAAGACAAATGAAAGTAAACTTGATGAGCTACTTACTGATACATTCCCTTTTGTTATCATCCCAATATTGGCAAAGTTAAAGCACGAAAAAGTTGAGATTACTCAATTTTTACAAATTCACGATTTTCTCGAAAAGTGGGTTCAAAATGAGTTTTCTAGGTTTGACTGACAAATGAAAGTACTTACTGATACATTGCTTTTTGTAATTATCCCAATATTAACAAAGTTAGAGCAAGGAAAAGTTAAGATTATTCAATTTTTACAAATTCATGATTTTCTCGAAAGTTTTCTAGGTTTGAATGACAAATAGATGAGCTACTAACTTATACATTGCTTTTTGTTTATCGTCCCAATATTTGGGAAAGTTAGAGCACGGAAAGTTGAAATTACTCAATTTTTACAAATTCACGATTTTCTCGAAAAGTGGGTTCAAAATGAGTTTTCTAGGATTGAATAATGACAAATGAAGGTTAACTCGATGAGCTACTTACTGATACATTGCTTTTTGTAATCGTCCCAATATTGGCAAAGTTAAAGCACGGAAAAGTTGAGATAACTCATTTTCAAATTCACGATTTCTCGAAAAGTAGGTTTAAAATGAGTTTTCTAGATTTGAATGACAAATGAAAGTAAAATGGATAAGCAACTAACTGATACATTGCTTTTTGTGATCGTCCCAATATTGGCAAATTTAGAGCACGGTAAAAGTTAAGTGACTACTAATTTTTACAAATCATGATTTTCTCGAAAAAGTGGGTTCAAAATGAGTTTTCTAGTTTGAATGACAAATAAAGTAAACTGAGATGAGCTTTACTAATACATTGCTTTTTGTAATCATCCCAATATTGGCAAAGTTAGAGCACGGAAAAGTTAAGAGTACTCAATTTTTCCAAATTCACGATTTCTCGAAAGTGGGTCAAAATAAGTTTCTTGATTTATGAATATGAAAGTAAACTGATGAGGACTTCTGATACATCTTTTTTGTAATCATCCCCAATATGGCAAAATAGAGCACGAAAAGTTGAGATACTAATTTTTGGACAAATTTCCGATTTTCTCGCAAAGGGTTCCAAAATGAGTTTTCTAGGTGAATGACAATTAAAAGTAAACTAGATGAGCTACTTACTAATACATTCACTTTGTAATCATCCCAATATTGGCCAAGTAGAGCCACGGAAAATTGTGATAACTTAATATTTGCAAATTCACGATTTCTCGAAAAGTGGGTTCAATGAGTTTTATAGATTTGAGTGACAATAAAAATTAAACTAGATGAGCTACTTACTGATACATTGCTTTTATAATCATCCCAATATTTTGACAAATTAAGAGCACGGAAACGAGAGATTACTAATTGACAAAAATTCATGATTTTCTCGAAAAGTGGGTTAAAATGAGTTCTAGATTGAATGACAAAATACAAGTAAACTAGATTGAGCTACAAACTGATACAGTCCTTTGTAACATCCCAATATTGGCCAAAGTTGCAGAGCACCGCGAAAAGTTGTGATAACTTAATATTACAAATCACGATTCTCTCGAAAAGTGGGTTCAAATGAGTTTTCTAGATTTTTCGGACAAATAAAAGTACATGGATAAGCTTACTAACTGATACATTGCTTTTTGTGATCGTCCCAAATCATTGGGCCAAATGTTGGAGCACAACGGAAAAGTTAACACATACCCAATTTTTGACAAATTCACGATTTTTTCGAAAAGTGGGTTTCAAAATGAGTTTTTCTTGATTTAAAGACAAAGAAAGTAAACTTGATGAGCTATCTTACTGATATATTTCCTTGTGTAATCATCCCTAATATTGCAAAGTTTAGAGCACAGCCAAGTTGAGTATTTACTTAATTTTGACAAAATTCATCGATTTTCTCGAAAAGTGGGTTCAAAATGAGTTTCTAGGTTTGAATGACAATAAAAGAAACTAGAGAGACTACTTACATGAAGATTCCCTTTTGTGATCGCTCCCAAATTTGGCCAAAGTTAGAGCACGGCAAAAGTTGAGATTACTTAGTTTTGACAAATTCACGATTTCGCACGAAACGTGGGTTCAAAATGAGTTTCTAGGTTTAAATGAACAATAAAAAGTAAACCGATGGCTACTTACTGATACATTGCTTTTTGTAATCATCCCAATATTGTGGCCAAAGTTAGAGCCACGAGAAAAGTTGAGATTTCGTAATATTGACAAATTCAGATTTTCGCGAAAAGTGGCTTCAAATTGAGTTTTCTATGATTTGACCCCCAAATTGAATTGACAAAACAAGTAAACTAGATGAGCTATAACTGATACATTCCCTTTTGTAATATCCCAATATTGGCCAACTTTAGAGCCACGAAAAGTTAAGATTACTCAATATTTACAAATTCACGATTTTCTCGAAAAGTGGGTTCAAATTGAGTTTTATAGGTTTCAAAAATGACAAAGAGGTAAACTCGATGAGCTTACTTACTACCTCATTGCTTTTGTTAATCATTACCAAATTGCAAAGTTACCGAACCACGCGCAAAGTTCAGATAAAACTCCACTTTAAACATATTCACGGATTTTCTCGAAAAGGTAGCGTTCAAAAATGAGTTTTCTAGATGTTGAAATGACAAAGCAAGCTAAAATGTTGATGAGCTACTTACTGATACATTGCCTTATAAATCATACCAATATGCAAAGTGAGAGCACCGAAAACGTTGAGACTACTTAATTTTTATCAAATTCATGATTTTTCTGTCGAAAAGTGTTGTATATAAAAAATTGAGTTTTCTCGATTTGAATGACAAATACCCCAAAGATAAATAGATGAGACCTACCTAAACTGATACATCCTTTTGTAATCATCCCAATATTGGCAAAGTTAGAGCACGAAAAGTTGTGATAACTAATATTTACAAATTCACGATTTTTTCGAAAAGTGGGTTCAAAATGAGTTTTCAGATTTGAGGACAAATAAAAGTAAACTGGATGAGCTACTAACTGATACATTGCTTTTTGTGATCGTCCCAATATTGGCAAAGTTGGAGCACGGAAAAGTTAACACTACCCAATTTTGACAAATTCACGATTTTTTCGAAAAGTGGGTTCAAAATGAGTTTTCTTGATTTTAAAGACCACAAAGAAGTAAACTTGATGAGCTAGTACTGATACATTCCCTTTTGTAATCATCCCTATATTAGTGGCCAAAGTTAGAGCACAGCAAAAAAGTTGAGCATTACTTAATTTTGACAATTCACGATTTGCTCGAAAAGGGCGGTTCAAAATAGTTTTTAGGTTTGAAGAACAACATAAAAGCTAAACTCGATGAGATATTACTAATACATGCTTTTTGTAATTCATCCCAATATTGGCACCAAAGTAAGCAGCACGGCATCAAAAGTTGTGATAACTTAATACTCCTCTACAAAATTCCACGATGTTTCTCGCAAAAGGTGGGATTCCAAAATGAGTTTTCTAGATTTGAGTGACAAAATAAAGTAAAACTGGATGAGCTACTAACTGATACATGCTTTTTGTGATCGTCCAATATTGCAAAGTTAGAGCACGGCAAAAGTTAAGCACTAATCAATTTGTGACAGATTCACGATTTTTCTTTGGAAAAGTGGGTTCAAAATGAGTTTTCCTAGCGTTTGAATGACAAATGAAAGCTAAACTTGATTGAGCCTACTTACTGATACATTATTTTGTAATCATCCCAATATTGGCAAAGTTAGAGCACAGAAAAGTTGAGATTACTTAATTTTGACAAATTCACGATTTTCACGAAAAGTGGGTTCAAAATGAGTTTTCTAGCTTTAAATGACAAATGGAAAGTACCCCACTTGAGAGCCCTACTTACTGATACCTCACTTTTGCTAAATCAATATTGACAAAGCTTAGCAGCACGGAAAAGTGAGATTACTAAATTTTTACAAATTCACGATTTTCCTCGAAAACGTGGGTTCAAAAATGAGTTTCCCGCGTTTGAATGACAAATGAAAGTAAAACTTGATGAGCACTTACTCGATACATTCCCTTTGTAATCATCTCAATATTGGCAAAGTTAGAGCCCCCCCCCCCCATAAAAGTTGAGCGTACTTAATTGTTGACAAACTCACGAGTTCACGAATAAGATGCGCTTCAAAATGAGATTTTCTAGGTTTAAATGACAAATGAAAGTAACTTGAGAGCCTTACTTATCTGATACATTTCCCTTTTGTAAATTCAATATTGCAAACTTAGAGCACGGAAAAGTGAGATTACTAAATTTTTACAAATCACTATTTTTCCGAAAAGTGGCGTTCAAAAATATGAGTTTTCTTGATTTTAAAGAAAAATGAAAGGCTAAACTTGATGAGCTACTTACTGATACATTCCATTTGTAATCATCCCAATATGGCAAAGTTAGAGCACAGCAAAAGTTAAGCATTAATTAATTTGACAAATTCACGATTGCCTTCGAAAAGTGCCGGCTTCAACCTAAGAGTTTTCTAGTTTCAAATGACAAACCTCCCCCCCCCCCCCCCACAAGTAAACTACGATGAGCTACTTACTGATACATTGGTTTTTAGTTAATCATCACCAATATTGGCATAGCTTAGAACACGGAAAAGTGATTGATACTCAATTTTAAAAAATTCACGATTTTTCTCGCAAAAATGGTTCAAAATGAGTTTTCTAGGTTTTGAATGAACAAATAAAAGCAATAAACTAGATGAGCTAATTACGAATACATTGCCTTTTTGGAATCATACCAATATTGCCAAAGTTAGGCGCACGGCAAAAGTGTGATAACTAATATTTGCAAATTCACGATTTCTCGCAAAAGGGGTTCAAAATGAGTTCTAGATTGAGGTTAGAAATAAAAATAAACTGGATGAGCTACTTACTGATACATTGCTTTTTATAATCATCCCAATATTTGCAAATTAAGAGCACGGAAAAGAAGAGATTACTTAATTTTGACAAATTCATGATTTTCTCGAAAAGTGGGTTAAAATGAGTTTTTCCTAGATTTGTGAATCGACAAAAACAAGCTAAAATAGATGAGCTACTAACTGATACTTCCCTTTGTAATCATCCCAATATATGGCAAAGTTAGAGACACGGAAAAGTCTGTGATAAACTAATATTTACAACATCACGATTTTCCGAAAAGTGGGTCCAAAATGAGTTTTCTAGCATTTGAGTGACAAATAAAAGTAAACTGGATAAGCTACAACTGATACATGCTTTTTGTGATCCGGTCCCAATATTGGCCAAAGTTGGAGCACGGAAAAGTTAAACACTACCCAATTTTGACAAATTCACGATTTTTTTCGAAAAGGGGAGTTCAAAAGAGTTTTCTGATTTTAAAGCCAAATGGAAAGTAAACTTGATGAGCCTACTATGAATATATTCCCTTTGTAATCATCCCAAATTGCAAAAAAGTTAGCAGCACAGAAAAAGGAGATTACTTAATTTTGACAAATTCACGATTTTCCCGAAAAGTGGGTTCAAAATGAGTTTTTCTTCAGGCTTTGAAGACAAATAAAAGTAAAACTAGATGAGCGGGGGGGGGGGGGTGGGGGGGGGTGGGGGGGGGGGGCGGGTACGTTACTGACTAAATTCCCTTTTAGTGATCGTCCACGATTGGCAAAGGTTAGAGCACGGAAAATTTGAGATTACTAGTTTGACAAATTCACGATTTTCCACGCAAAAGTCGCTTCAAAATGATGTTTTCTAGGTTTAAATGACAAAAATAAAGTAAAACTCGATGAGCTACTTACTGAACATGTTCTTTTAGATCGAATCAATCCAATATTGGCCCCAAAGTTAGAGCACGGAAAAGTTGCCGATTTTCGTTAATATTGCCAAATTATGATTTTCCGAAAGTGGTTCAATTGGTTTTTAGATTTGAATGACAAATAAAGTAAAAACTGATGCGCTACTAACTGATACATTCCCTTTGTAATCATCACAATATGGCAAATTTAGAGCACCGGAAAAGTTAAGATACTCATTTTACAAATTCACGATTTTTCTCGAAAAGTGGGTTCAAATTGAGTTCTAGGTTTAAAAAAAATGACAAAGAATGGCTAAACTCGATGAGCTACTACTGATACATTGCTTTTAATCATCCACTATTGGCCAAAAGTTACAGCACGTCAAAGTTCATGATAACTCACTGTAACATACTCACGATTTCTCGAAAAGTAGGTCAAAAGAGTTTCTAGATTTGAAGACAAAGACAAGTAAACGGATGAGCTAACTTACTGATACATGCCTTTATTAATCATCCCAATATTGGCAAAGTGAGGCACCGAAAGTGAGATACTAATTTTACAAATCAGATTTTCTCGAAAATGGGTTAAAAATGAGTTTTTAGATTTGAAATTGACAAATTACAAGTAAACTAGATGAGTACAACTGATACATCCTTTTGTAATCTCCCATATGCAAAGTAAGAGCACGGAAAAGTGAGCATTAATTAATTTGATAACTCATGATTTCTCCTGGAAAGTGTGTTCAAAATGCGTTCTAGATTTGAATGACAAATACAAGTAAACTAGATGAGCTACAACTATACATCCCTTTTGTAATCATCCCAATATTGGCAAATAGAGCACGGAAAAAGTGAGAAACTCAATTTTTACAATTCACATTTTCCGGAAAGTGGGTTTAAAATGAGTTTCAGGTTGAATGACAAATAAAGTAAACTAATGAGCTGCTAATGATATCATTCCTTTTTATAATCATCATAATATAGCAAAGTATAGAGCACGAAAAAGTTGAGATAACTTAATTTTACAAATCACGAGTTTCTCGAGAAAAGGGTTCAAAATGAGTTTACAGGTTTAAATGGACAAAGGAAAGAAAATCGAGAGACTTAATGATACATTGCTTTTTTATAATCATCCAATATTGGCAAAGTTAGAGCACGGAAAAAGTGAGATTCTAATTTGACAAATTCATGATTTCCGAAAAAGTGGGTTCAATGAGTTCAAGATTTGAATGACAAATACAAAGAAACTAGAGGAGCTACTAACTGATACATTCCCTTTTGTAATCATCCCATAATTGGAATTTAGAGGTCACTTGAACAGTGGATTACTCAACATTTTTACAAAATTCACGATTTTCTCGAAAAGTGGGTCAAATTGAGTGTTCTAGGTTTCAAAACTACAATGAAGTAAACTCGATGAGCTACTACTGAATACATGCTTTTGTAATCATCCCAATATGGCAAAGTTACAGCACGTAAAAGTGTTGAGATAACTCCACTTTAACTATTCACGATTCTCGAACGGGGGTACAAAAATGAGTTTCTAGATTGAATGACAAAGACAAGTAAAAACGGAGAGCTACTAAGAACATGCTTGTAATCCATCCCAATATGCCAAGTGACGGAGCACGGAAAAAGTGAGACTATAATTTACAAATTCATGATTTCTCGAAAGTGGGTTAAAAATGAGTTTTCTAGATGAATTGAAAAATACAAGTACTAGATGAGCCACTAACTGATACAATTCCCTTTTGTAATCAGCCCAATATTGGCAAAGTTTATGAGCACGGAAAGTGTGATAACTTAATATTTACAAATTCTACGATTTCTCGAAAAGTGGGTCAAATGAGTTTTCTAGATTGAGTGACAAATAAAAAGTAACGGATGAGCTATAACTGATACATTGCTTTTGTGATCGTCACAAATGGCAAAGTTGGGAGCCACGGAAAAGTTAACATTACCTAATTTTGACAAATCACGTTTTTCGAAAAGTGGTTGCAAAATGAGTTTTCTTGATTTCTAAAGACAATGAATTAAACTTGATGAGCTAGTTACTGATACATTCCTTTTTAATCATCCCCAATACTGGCAAAGTTTAGAGCACAATAAAAAGTTGAGATTACTTATTTTGACAAATTCACGATTGCTCGAAAAAGTGGTTCAAAATGAGTGTTTAGGTTTGATGACAAAGAAAAGTAAAATAGATGAGCTACTTACTAATACATTGCTTTTTGTATCATCCAATATGGCAAAGTTAGAGCACGGAAAAGTTGGATAAACTTAATATTTACAAATCACGATTCTCGAAAAGTGGTGCAAATGAGTTTCTAGATTTGAGGACAAAATAAAGTAAACTGACGAGCTACTAACTGATGACATTGCTTTTTGTGATCGTCCCAATATTGGACAAAGTTAGAGCACGTGAAAGTTAGACTACTCAATTTTGACATATTCACGTGTATTTTTTTGAAACGTGGGTTCAAAATGAGTTTTTCAGTTGAATGACAACTGAAAGAAAATTGATGCGCTACTTACTGAACATTACTTTTGGAAAATACCTAATATTGCAAGTAGAGCACAGAAAGTTGAGATTACTTAATTTTGACAAAATTCATGATTTTCCGAAAAGTGGGTTCAAATTGAGTTTATAGATGTAATGACAAATAAAGTAAAACTAGATGAGCTACTTACTAATACATTGCTTTTTGTAATCATCCCAATATTGGCAAAGTTAGAGCACGGAAAAGTTGTGATAACTTAATATTTACAAATTCACGATTTTCTCGAAAAGTGGGTTCAAAATGAGTTTTCTAGATTTAAGTGACAAATAAAATTAAACTGGATGAGCTACTAACTGATACATTGCTTTTTGTGATCGTCCCAATATTGGCAAAGTTAGAGCACGAAAGTTAAGGGACTACTCAATTTGACAGATTCAGATTTCCCCCCGAAAAAGTGGGTTCAAAAGAGTTTTCTTGATTAATGACAAAGAAGTAACTTGATGAGCTACTACTGATACATTCCTTTTGTAATCATCCCATATTGGCCAAGTTTAGAGCACGGAAAAGTTGAGATTACTTAATTTTGAACAAATCACGATTTTGTCGAAAGGGGTGAAATTGAGTTTCTAGATTTGCAATGACAAATACAAGTAACACTAGATGAGCTATTTCATACTACATTGCTTTTTGTAAACATCAATATTGGCAAGTTAGAGCACGGAAAAGTTGTGTACTTAATAATGTTACAAATTCACGATTTCGCGAAATGGGTTCAAAATGAGTTTCTAGATTAATGACAAATAAAAGTAACTGGAGAGTTAAACTAAAACTGATACATTGCTTTTTGTGATCGTCCAATATTGGCAAAGTTAGAGCACGGAAAAGTAGACTACTCATTTGACAGATTCACGATTTTTGAAAAGTGGGTCAAAATGAGTTTCTAGTTTGAATGACAAATGAAAGTAAACTTGCTGAGCTACTACGATAATTCCCTTTTGTAATCCAATATTGGCAAACCTTAGAGCACGGAAAAGGAGATTACAAATTTTACAAAATTCACGATTTCTCGAAAAGGGGGTTCAAAAATGATTTCCCCCGGTTGAATGACAAAATGAAAGAAACTTGATGAGAAAACCACTACTGATACAATTCCCTTTGTAATCATGCCCAATATGGCAAAGTTTAGAGCACAGAAAAGTGAGCTACAATGGACAAACTCACGATTTCACGAAAAGTGCGTTTCAAAATGAGTTTTCTAGTTAGAATGGCACAAATGAAGTAAACTTGATGAGTACTTACTGATACATCCCTTTTGTAATCAATATGGCAATAGAGCACGGAAAGTGAGATTACTAAATTACGAATTCACGATTTTTTCCGAAAAGTGTGTTGGGGCTGAGGTTCAAAATGAGTTTCTGATTAAGACCAAATGAAAGTAAACTTGATGAGCTACTTACTGATACATTCATTTTGTAATAATCCAATATGGCAAAGTTAGACGCACAGAAAAGTAAGATTACTAATTTGACAAATTCAGATTTTCTCGAAAAGTGGGTTCCCCAAAATTGAGGTTTCGAGGTTTGAATGGACACTAAAAAGTAAACTAGATGAGTGCTACTAAACACGCTTTTGTAATCATCCCAATATGTGCAAAGTTAGAGCACGGAAAAAGTTGTGATAACTTAATATGTACAAAGTCACGATTTTCTCGAAAAGTGGGTTCAAAATGAGTTTCTAGATTTAAGTGACCAATAAAAGTAAACTGGGATGACTAATAAACTATACATGCTTTTTGTGTCTGTCCCAATATTGGCAAAGTTATTTTTTTTTTTTGAGCACGGAAAGTTAAGAACTACTCAATTTGACAGATTCACGATTTTCGAAAAGTGGGTTCAAAATGAGTTCTTGATTTTAATGACAAAGAAGTAAACTGATGAGCTACTTACTGATACAGCCCGTTTGTATATCATACCAATATTGGCACAGTAGAGCGGAAACAGTGAGATCTTAATATTGACCAATTCATGATTTTCTCGAAAAGTGGGTTCAAATTGAGTTTTCTAGCTTGAAAGACAAATACAATAAAACTAGATGAGCACTAACTGATACATTCCCTTTTGTAATCATCCCAATATTGGCAAAGTAAGAGCACGGAAAAGTTGAGATTACTTAATTTTGACAAATTCATGATTTTCTCGAAAAGTGGGTTCAAAATGAGTTTTCTAGATTTTAATGACAAATACAAGTAAACTAGTGAGCAACTAACTGATACTTCCCTTTTGTAATCATCCCAATATTTGGGAAATTTAGAGCACGGAAAAGTTGAGATTACTCAATTTTACAAAATTTACGATTTTCTCGAAAGTGGGTTCAAAATGAGTTTTCTAGGTTTGAGTGACAAATGAGAGTAAACTGAATGAGCTACTAACTGATACATTGCTTTTTGTCATCGTCCCAAAGTTAGAGTACGGAAAAGTTAAGACTGCTCAATTTTGAGAAATTCACGATTTTTTTGAAAAGGGGGTTCAAAATAAGTTTTCTTGATTTTAATGACAAATGAAAGTAAACTTGATGAGCTGCTTACTGATATGTTCCCTTTTGTAATCATCCCAATATTGGCAAAGTAAGAGCACGGAAAAGTTGAGATTACTTAATTTTGACAAATTCACGATTTTCACAAAAGTGGGTTAAAAATGAGTTTTCTAGGTTTGAATGACAAATAATAGTAATCTGGATGAGCTACTTAACTAATACATTGCTTTTTTGTAAATCATCCCAATATTGCAAAGTTAGAGCCGGAAAGTTGTGATACTTACTATTTACAAATTCACGAATTTTCTCGAAAAGGTGGGTCAAAATGGTTTTCTAGATTGAGTGCAATAAAAAGTAAAACTGGATGACTTCTAACTGATCCATTGCTTTTTGTGATTCGTCCCAATATTGGCAAAGTTAGAGCACGGAAAATTTAAGACTACTTCATTTTGACAATTCACGATTTTTTCGAAAAGTGGTTCAAAATGAGTTTTCTAGGTTGAATGACAATAATAGGTAACTAGATGAGCCTACTTACTATATATTGCTTTTGTAATCATCCCAATATTGGCAAATTAGAGCACAGAAAAGTTGAGATTACTTTCTTTTTTTTTTGACATATTTCACGATTTTCTTTTCGAAAGTCGGTTCAAATGAGTTTTTCTAGATTTGAAGACAATACAAGTTTACTGGATGAGCTACCTACTGATCGGAAAGTATGAGATGTACTAACTAGATGACTCACTAACTGAAAATGTGGGTTGTGTGTTAAATTTTCCCAATATTGGCAAAGTTAGAGCACGGAAAAGTGTTAAGATTACTCATTTTTTACAAATTCACGATTTTTCTCACAAAGTGGGATTCAAAATGAGTATCTAGGTTTGAGTGACAAATGAAGTAAACTGTAATGCAGCTACTACCTGATACTATGCTTTTTGTAATCATTGCATATTCTGGTTCAAGCACGAAATGATAAGATTTTGCTGGGATCGAACTTAACTCGTGACAGATTTCACATTGCTCTTTACACAGTTCACGAATTTCCTCGAAAAGTGGATTCAAAATGAGTTTTCTAGGTTGAATGACACATACAAGTAAACTAATGAGCTACTAACTGAGGACATTACCTTTGAATTATCCCAATCTTGGCAAAAGTAGAGCACGGAAAAGTTGAGAATTATTCAATTTTGACAAATTCACGATTTCTCAAAAAGGGGTTCAAATTGAGTTTCTAGGTTGAATGACCTATACAAGTAAACTTGATGAGCTACTTACTATACATTGCTTCTTGTAATCATCCCAATATTGGCAAGTTGAGCATGGAAAAGTTAAAATTACTCAATTTTTACAAATTCACGATTTTCTCGTAAAGTGGGTTTAAAATGAGTGGGGGGGTTTTTTCTAGGTTTGAGTGACAAATGAAAGTAAACTGATGGGAGCTACTAATGATACATTGCTTTTTTGTAATCATGGCAATATTCAACATGTTCAGCACGGAAATGATAAGATTTTGCTGTGATCGAACTCTAACTTTGCCAGATTTTTCACATTGTTTACAAGTTCACGATTTTCTCGAAAAGTGGGATTCAAAATGAGTTTTTTTCTAGGTTGAATGACACATACAATAACTAGATTGAGGCTTAACTAACTATACATTACCTTATGTAATTAGCCCAATAGTGCAAAAGTAGAGCACGGAAAAGTTGAGGGGATATTCAATTTTGACAAAGTCCCGATTTTCTCAAAAAGTGGGTTCAAATTGGTTTTCTAGGTTTGAATGACAAATATAAGTAAACTGGATGAGCTACTTACTTATACAGTGCTTCTTGTATCATCCCAATATTGGCAAAATTAGAGCGCGGAAAGGTAAGATTACTCAAATTTTTACAAATTCACGATTTTTCTCGAAAAGTGGGTTCAAAATGAGTTTCTAGTTTGCGTGACATGAAAGTAAGCTGTATGAGCTACTAACTGTCACATTGCTTTTTGTAGTCATTGCAATTATCACATGTTCAGCACGGAACATGATAAGATTTTTGCTGGATCGAACTTAACTTCGCCAGATTTCACATTGTTTACAATCACGATTTTTCTCGAAAAGTGGATTCAAAATGAGTTTTCTAGTTTTGAATGACACCTACAAGTAAAGGGCTGCGGGTGAGCGTGAGTCTACTAACAGATACATTACCTTATGTACTTTATCCCAATATTGGCAAAAGTGAGCACGGAAAAGTTGGATTATTCAATTTGACAAATTCACGATTTTTCTCAAAAAGTGGGTTCAAATTGAGTTTTCTAGGTTTGAATGACAAATATAAGTAAACTAGATGAGCTACTTACTAATACATTGCTTCTTGTAATCATCCTTATATTGGCAAAGTTAGAGCACGGAAAAGTTGAGATCACTCATTTTTACAAATTCACGATTTCTCGAAAAGTGGGTTCAATATGAGTTTTCTAGGGTTGAATGACAAATGAATTAAACTGTATGAGCTACTAACTGATAAGAAAAAACTTGCTTTTTGTAATCATTGCAATATTCACAATGTTCAAGCATGGAACATGATAAGATTTTGCTGGGATCGGGAACTTAACTTCGCCAGATTTCCACATTGTTTTACAAGTTCACGATTTTCTCGCAAGTGGATTCAAAATTGAGTTTTTCTAGGTTTGAATTGACACCTACAAGTAAACTGAGAGAGCTACTAACTGTACATTACTTATGTAAATTATCCAATAGTGGCCAAAAGTAGAGCACGGAAAGTTGAGATTATCATTTTGACAAATCAGATTTTCTCAAAAAGTGGGTTCAAATTGGAGTTTTCTAGGTTGTTGAATGACAAATATAAGTAAACTAGATGAGGCTACTTACTTATCATTGCTCTTGTAATCACCCAATATTGGCAAAGTTGAGCACGGAAAAGTTGAGATTCCTCAATTTTTACAAATTCCGATTTTCTCGAAAGTGGGTTCCAAATGAGTTTTCTAGGTTTGGTGACAAATGAAAGTAAACTGGATGAGCTGACTAACTGGATACATTGCTTGTTTGGTAATCATGTGCAGATATTCCACAATGTTCAAGTCACGGAAATTATAAAGAATTTTGCTGGGATCGAACTTACTTCGCCAGATTTCCATTGTTTACAAGTTTCACGATTTTCTCGAAAGTGGATTCAAAATGAGTTTTCTAGTTTTGTAATGACCCATACAAGTAAACTAGATGACTACTAACGATACATTACCTTAATGTAATTATCCCAATATTGCAAAAGTAGAGCACGAAAAGTTGGGATTTTCAATTTTGGGACAAATTCACATTTTCTCAAAAAGTGGGTTCAAATTGAGTTTTTCTAGGTTTGAATGACCATTATAATAAACTAGATAGCTACTTCTTATACACGCTTTCTTGTAATCATCCCAAATATTGGCAAAGTTAGAGCACGGAAAATTTAAGATTACTCAAATTTTTACAATTCACGATTTTTCTCGAAAAGTGGGTTCAAAATAAGTTTTCTAGATTTGAATGCCAAATACAAGTAAACTAGATGAGGGGCTACTAACTATTACATTCCCATCGTAATCATCCCAATATTGGCAAGTTAGAGCACTGAATAAGTGAAGTTATTTATATTAACAAATTCACGATTTTCTCGAAAGTAGGTTAAAATGAGTTTTCATTGATTTAATGATAATGGAAAGTAAACTCGAGAGGCCGACTTACTATACATTCCCTTTTGTAATCATCCGAACACTGGCAAGTGAGAGCACGGAAGTTAGATTACTCATTTTTTGCAAATTAACGATTTTCTCGTAAAGTGGGTTCAAAATGAAGTTTTTTCTAGGTTTGATGACAAATGAAGTAAACTGAATGACTACTAACTGATACATTATTCTGTAAATTACCCAATATTGGCAAAGTTAGAGTCACGAAAAAGTTGAGATACAGAATTTTTTTTAAATTCACGATTTTCTCGAAAAGTGGGTTTAAAATCAGTTTTCTGAGGCTTGAATGACAAATGTAAGTAAACTGGATGAGCTACTAACTGAAACATAGCTTTTTTAAATTGTCCCAATAATGGCTAAATTAGAGCACGGAAAAGTTTGGATACTGAATTTTTTACAAATTCACGATTTCTCGAAAAGTGGGTTCAATATAGTATTCTAGGTTTGTATGACAAAAGTAAGTAAACTGAATGAGGCTACTAATTGGGATACATTGTTTTTTTTGTGATCGTCCCAATTGGCAAAGGTTAGATCACGGAAAACATGAGATTACTCAAGTTTTCAAATTCACGATTTTCTCAAAAAGTTGGGTTTCAAAATGAGTTTTCTATGTTGAATGACAAATGAAAGTAAACTCGATGAAATACTTACGATACATTGGCTTTTTGTAATCATCCCAATATTGGCAAAGTGAGAGCACGGAAAAGTTGAAATTACTCAATTTTAACAAATTCCCCGATTTTTCCGAAAAGTGGATTCCAAATGAGTTTTTCTAGGTTTTGAATGACAAAACTAAAGTTAACTAGATGAGCTCTATTGATACATTCCCTTTTGTAATCATGCCAATATTGGCAAAGTTAGAGCACGAAAAGTTGAAATTATTTATATTCACAAATTCCACGATTTTCTCGAAAGTGGGTTCAAAATGAGTTTTCTAGGTTTATAAAAAATTTAAAGTAAACTATATGCCTCTACTAACTATCACATTCCTTTCGTAATCATCCCAATATTGGCAAAGTTAGAGCACGGAAAAGTTGAAGTTTATTTTAATATTAACAATTCACGATTTTCTCGAAAAGTAGGTTCAAAATGAGTTTTTTTCTTGATTTTAATGAAAAAATGAAAGTAAATTCGATGAGGCGACTATTATACATTCCCTTTTGTAATCATCCGAATATTGGCAAAGTTAGAGCACGGAAAATTTAAGATTACTCAATTTTTACAAATTCACGATTTTCTCGAAAAGTGGGTTCAAAATGAGTTTTCTAGGTTTGAACGAAAATTGAAAGTAAGCTAGATAAGCTACTTACTATTACATTCCCTTTCGTAATCATCCCAATATTGCAAAGTGAGAGCACGAAAAAGTTGAGATTACTCAATTTTTACAAATTCACGATTTTCTCGAAAAGTGGGTTCAAAATGAGTTTTCTAGGTTGAGTGACAATGAAAGTAAACTGTATGAGCTACTAACTGATACATTGCTTTTGTAATCATTGCAATATTCACAATGTTCAAGCACGGAATGATAAGATTTTGCTGGGATCGGAACTTAACTTCGCCAGATTTCACATTGTTTACAAATTCACGATTTTCTCGAAAAGTGGGTTCAAATAGTAGTTTTTCTAGGTTTGAATGACACATACAAGTAAACTAGATGAGCTACTAACTGATACATTACCTTATGTAATTATCCCAATATTGGCAAAAGTAGAGCACGGAAAAGTTGAGATTATTCAATTTTGACAAATTCACGATTTTCTCAAAAAGTGGGTTCAAATTGAGTTTTCTAGGTTTGAATGACAAATATAAGTAAACTAGATGAGCTACTTACTTATACATTGCTTCTTGTAATCATCCCAATATTGGCAAAGTTAGAGCACGGAAAAGTTGAGATTACTCAATTTTTACAAATTCACGATTTTCTCGAAAAGTGGGTTCAAAATGAGTTTTCTAGGTTTGAAAAACAAATGAAAGTCAACTGTATGAGCTACTAACTGATACATTGCTTTTTGTAATCATTGCAATATTCACAATGTTCAAGCACGGAAATGATAAGATTTTGCTGGGATCGAACTTAACTTCGCCAGATTTCACATTGTTTACAAATTCACGATTTTCTCGAAAAGTGGATTCAAAATGAGTTTTCTAGGTTTGAATGACAACTACAAGTAAACTAGATGAGCTACTAACTGATACATTGCCTTATGTAATTATCCCAATATTGGCAAAGTAGAGCACGGAAAAGTTGGGATTATTCAATTTTGACAAATTCAGATTTCTCAAAAAGTGGGTTCAAATTGAGTATTCAAGGTTTGAATGCCAAATAAAAGTAAACTGGATGAGCTACTTACTTATACATGCTTCTTGTAATCATCCCAATATTGGCAAAGTTAGAGCACGAAAAGTTAAGATTACTCAATTTTTACAAATCACGATTTTCTCGAAAAGTGGGTTCAAAATAAGTTTTCTAGATTTGAATGCCAAATACAAGTAAATAGATGAGCTACTAACTATTACATTCCCTATCGTAATCATCCCAATATTGGCAAAGTTAGAGCACGGAAAAGTTGAAGTTTATTAATATTAACAAATTCCACGATTTTCTCGAAAAGTAGGTTCAAAATGAGTTTTCTTGATTTTAATGAAAAATGAAAGTAACTCGATGAGCGACTTACTGATACATTCCCTTTTGTAATCATCCGAATATTGGCAAACTTAGAGCACGGAAAAGTTAAGATTACTCAATTTTTACAAATTCACGATTTTCTCGAAAAGTGGGTTCAAAATGAGTTTTCTAGGTTTGAACGAAATTGAAGTAAGCTAGATAAGCTACTTACTATTACATTCCCTTTCGTAATCATCCCAATATTGGCAAAGTGAGAGCACGAAAAAGTTGAGATTACTCAATTTTTTTCAAATTCACGATTTTCTCGAAAAGTGGGTTCAAAATGAGTTTTCTAGGTTTGAATGACAAATGAAAGTAAACTGTATGAACTACTAACTGATACATTGCTTTTTGTAATCATTGCAAATTCACAATGTTCAAGCACGGAAATGATAAGATTTTTCTGGGATCGAACTTAACTTCGCCAGGGTTTCACATTGTTTACAAATTCACGATTTTCTCGAAAATGGTTCAAAAGAGTTTTCTAGGGTTTTAATGACACATACAAGTAAACTAGATGAGCTACTAACTCATACATTACCTTTTGTAATCATCCCAATATTGGCAAAAGTAGAGCACGGAAAAATTGAGATTATTCAATTTTGACAAATTCACGATTTTCCCCAAAAGTGGGTTCAAATTGAGTTTTTTTAGGTTTGAATGACAAATATAAGTAAACTAGATGAGGGTACTTACTTATACATTGCTTTTTGTAATCATCCCAATATTGGCAAAGTTAGAGCACGGAAAAGTTGAGATTACTCATTTTTTACAAATTCACGATTTTCTCGAAAAGTGGGTTCAAAATGAGTTTTCTAGGTTTGAATGACAAATGAAAGTAACTGTATGAGCTACTAACTGATACATTGCTTTTTGTAATCATTGCAATATTCACAATGTTCAAGCACGGAAATGATAAGATTTTGCTGGGATCGAACTTAACTTCGCCAGATTTCACATTGTTTACAAGTTCACGATTTTCTCGAAAAGTGGATTCAAAATGAGTTTTCTAGGTTTGAATGACACATACAAGTAAACTAGATGAGCTACTAACTGATACATTACCTTATGTAATTATCCCAATATTGGCAAAAGTAGAGCACGGAAAAGTTGGGATTATTCAATTTTTGGCAAATTCACGATTTTCTCGAAAAGTGAGTTCAAAATGAGTTTTTTAAGTTTGAATGACAAATATAGTAAACTGGATGAGCTACTTACTTATACATCGCTTCTTGTAATCATCCCAATATTGGCAAAGTTAGAGCACGGAAAAGTTAAGATTACTCAATTTTTACAAATTCACGATTTTCTCGAAAAGTGGGTTCAAAATAAGTTTTCTAGATTTGAATGCCAAATACAAGTAAACTAGATGAGCTACTAACTATTACATTCCCTATCGTAATCATCCCAATATTGGCAAAGTTAGAGCACGGAAAAGTTGAAGTTATTTAATATTAACAAATTCACGATTTTCTCGAAAAGTAGGTTCAAAATGAGTTTTCTTGATTTTAATGATAAATGAAAGTAAACTCGATGAGCGACTTACTGATACATTCCCTTTTGTAATCATCCGAACACTGGCAAAGTGAGAGCACGGAAAAGTTGAGATTACTCAATTTTTACAAATTCACGATTTTCTCGTAAAGTGGGTTCAAAATGAGTTTTCTAGGTTTGAGTGACAAATGAAAGTAAACTGAATGAGCTACTAACTGATACATTACCTTATGTAATTATCCCAATATTGGCAAAGTTAGAGCACGGAAAAGTTGAGAATACAGAATTTTTTTTAAATTCACGATTTTCTCGAAAAGTGGGTTTAAAATCAGTTTTCTAGGCTTGAATGACAAATGTAAGTAAACTGGATGAGCTACTAACTGAAACATAGCTTTTTTAAATTGTCCCAATAATGGCTAAATTAGAGCACGGAAAAGTTGAGAATACTGAATTTTTACAAATTCACGATTTTCTCGAAAAGTGGGTTCAAAATGAGTATTCTAGGTTTGTATGACAAAAGTAAGTAAACTGAATGAGCTACTAATTGATACATTGTTTTTTGTGATCGTCCCAATATTGGCAAAGTTAGAGCACGGAAAACTTGAGATTACTCAAGTTTTCAAATTCACGATTTTCTCAAAAAGTGGGTTCAAAATGAGTTTTCTAGGTTTGAATGACAAATGAAGGTAAACTCGATGAATACTTACTGATACATTGCTTTTTGTAATCATCCCAATATTGGCAAAGTGAGAGCACGGAAAAGTTGAAATTACTCAATTTTTACAAATTCCCGATTTTTCCGAAAAGTGGATTCAAAATGAGTTTTCTAGGTTTGAATGACAAAACTAAGTTAACTAGATGAGCTACTAATTGATACATTCCCTTTTGTAATCATTCCAATATTGGCAAAGTTAGAGCACGGAAAAGTTGAAATTATTTAATATTAACAAATTCACGATTTTCTCGAAAAGTGGGTTCAAAATGAGTTTTCTAGGTTTGAATAAAAATTTAAAGTAAACTAGATGACCTACTAACTATAACATTCCCTTTCGTAATCATCCCAATATTGGCAAAGTTAGAGCACGGAAAAGTTGAAGTTATTTAATATTAACAAATTCACGATTTTCTCGAAAAGTAGGTTCAAAATGAGTTTTCTTGATTTTAATGAAAAATGAAAGTAAACTCGATGAGCGACTTACTGATACATTCCCTTTTGTAATCATCCGAATATTGGCAAACTTAGAGCACGGAAAAGTTAAGATTACTCAATTTTTTTCAAATTCACGAGTTTCTCGAAAAGTGGGTTCAAAATGAGTTTTCTAGGTTTGAACGAAAATTGAAAGTAAGCTAGATAAGCTACTTACTATTACATTCCCTTTCGTAATCATCCCAATATTGGCAAAGTGAGAGCACGAAAAAGTTGAGATTACTCAATTTTTACAAATTCACGATTTTCTCGAAAAGTGGGTTCAAAAGAGTTTTCTAGGTTTGAGTGACAAATGAAAGTAAACTGGATGAGCTACTAACTAATACATTGCTTTTTGTAATCATTGCAATATTCACAATGTTCAACACGGAAATGATAAGATTTTGCTGGGATCGAACTAACTTCGCCAGATTTCACATTGTTTACAAATTCACGATTTTCTCGAAAGTGGTTCAAAATGAGTTTTCTAGGTTTGAATGACACATACAAGTAAACTAGATGAGCTACTAACTGATACATTACCTTATGTAATTATCCCAATATTGGCAAAAGTAGAGCACGGAAAAGTTGAGATTATTCAATTTTGGAAACAAATTCACGATTTTCTCAAAAAGTGGGTTCAAATTGAGTTTTCTAGTTTTATGACAAATATAAGTAAACTAGATGAGCTACTTACTAATACATTGCTTTTTTTAATATCCCAAATTGGCAAA
>JANFPS010000107.1:0-38472 GCA_024703675.1 Drosophila nebulosa
AAAAGAAAAAAAACCCCAAAAAGTGGACGAACACAAAAAAAGGAAAAATAATCAAAATCTTTTCTCATCCTCCTCCCCCTCCTCCTCCTCCTCCCTGTCGTCGTCCCTTTTAACTGACTTAATGTTGACACTTTCATATCTCATATCATTGTCATCATTATCTTCATCATTAAAGGACTAAGACAAGCAGGCAGGAGCGGCTTGTCTAGGAAGATGGAAATGAATGTTGAGCTATTTGAGTTGTGGCTCGGGATAGATGATGATGATGGCAAGCGATGGCAAAGTCGAAATGAATATAAATATCAAATAATTGCTGTATAAAAACTTTAAAAAAATTGGATCCGAATCGCAGATCTAGACTATATATAAATAATATCTTTGTAGGAAAATTCAGTTTGCCTTTTAAAAGTAAAAATCTTTTTCTTTCTTCTACTGATTTTTCCCCAAAAACAACTCCTTCCCACAAGGACTCTTCTTTTTGCCTCACAAATATCTTTACTTCCGGGCAAACCCCCAAAAAAAAAAAAACCAAAAAAAAAGTAAAGAAAAAAACCCAAAAAACCCAAAAGGAAATTTAATTTAAGGCTTTTTTTTGTTTTGCAATTTTTGACCCAACAGCGGGGTTAAGTTAAACCTTCGCCGACTCTGATGTTTTTGTTGTTATTCTTTACGCAATACAATAGCAACAAAAATTTGAAAATTAAGCCCTGCAGCTAAACAACAACAAAAACCCCAAGGGTTGCTTAAATGGGCTGGGCGGAAGAGGGAGGACAGAACGATGACCCAACCAAAAACAGCGACTCGCTTTGGAAAGTCCCCATTCCCATTCCATTTGGGCGGGTGTTAAATTGCCTTGCCCCTTTTTAGTTGCCTCTAAAAAGGACCATGGCGCACTCAGAACAACAAATCCTGCCAAAACATGCAACATGCGAGCTGACAAGCCCAAAGGCAGACAAGGCAAATTTTGCGTGCAAACAGCGCGCAAGAAAAAAAAGGGGGAAATATACATACAAAAAACATTTTTTTTTGTTTTCACCCCCACCCCCCCACCCCTTTCACCCTTTTACCGCTCTCTTTCAAAAAATTTTTCATTTTGCTGTTCTGTCCCCACTGTTTGCCCCAAAACAAAAATGACAAAAATAAAGTGTAAAAAATTAAGTGGATTTTGTTTTTTTTTTTTTAATTTTTTTTTTTCTGTTCTGTTGTTGTTGAAGTGACAACAAAAAACCTGAAAATTTTCTAAAGGAGTGTGAAAGGGGGGATGCGGGGGGGGGATGGGGCTAACCAAAAAGTGCAAATCAGCGTTCTAAACAATAAAAAATAAAAATTTTTTTTTTTGGTTTAAATCCACCAAAATCAGGCAGAGAGCAGCAGCAAGCGAAGACTGACGACTGACGACAAAGGCCCCCCCCTTCAGATTAAAAAGGGGAAGAGATAACGGATTCAAATATGCCCAAAAATCCAATTAAAGGGTATTTTCCTTTTTTTATCCCGCTGAGTTGAACCAAAAAAACCCCAAAAGCACAATTGCTAAGATTTTTGTAAACTTAAATCAAATTTGATTTTATTGGGTGTGGTGTGGTATGTTGTTTATTTGTGTTTCTTTTATTGTTGATTCAAGGCCCCAAACCAACAACAACTTTGACGAGAGTGCAACAAAAAACAAGGAGGTTTTTTATTTTCATTTGTTTAAATGTTGCTTAGAGTTTTTTTAGCCCCAACAAAAGAAGAAAAAAAAACTTATCAAAAAATTTTTCCCCCATTCTCCCCGTTGCTGCTGCTGTGCTGCTGCCCCGCCCCTGTGGCCCCCCCCCAAGAGTCCCTTCTTTTTGCGGTTATGACTTTATTAAATTAGCATAAAGATTTTTTTTTAATTTGCCATTGAAGAGAGGCCATCTCTGCCACCTTTTTGCTTTATACTCCCCCCCGCCCTGTTCTTCACCTCCCCCATCGACGCCCCTTTGCAGCGCCGCCAAAAAATTACAAAATAATGAGCGGGGAGCAAAATCAGGGATTTTTTTTTTTTTTTTCTCTCTTTTTTTTTTTTTTGTTTCAATTTTTTATATATACATATAAAATTCGCGGGGGTTTTTTTTTTTCATTTTTCGTAAAATTTACATGGAAACACTTATGGGCCGACTATTATTTTTTTTTATATAATATGCGTTTATGATGGCGTATTTAATTGATTCTGTATTCTCTTTCTCTGTCCAACCACCAGTCTCTCTCTCTTTCTCTCTCGTCTGTTTCTGTCGAGCCTCTTCCATGGATTCTTCGTCGGTGAACAACAATGTATTTTAATTGCACTCTAAAATTTTATATTAAATGGTCGGCACACATGTAGAGAGATCCAAATGCTATAATGCTTTGGACAGTGAGCGAATGAGAGTGGTGACGGGGGGTGAGTGGGTGACGTGGGGTGAAGAGAAAACAATTTTCACTTAAATTGGCATTTATGGTTGCAGAGTTTGATGCATTATAAATTCAATATTATCGACAGCTTAAACATGTTAAAACCTACTAAGGAAAAAATATTTCACCCCAAGACAGGATACGCACGCTCTCCATAAAGGATACATATAGTATAAGCCTAGAAATTAAAAAAAAAATGTGCCAAACCTTAAGTCTAATTTTGGATTTTCGAACTCTCATTTTCAGGCTGCGCTTTCGTAAATTCGGTCCGAACAGAGGCTCAATCAGCAATAACCAATTTACACGGAAGTCAAACTATGCCGGTAAAGTATCCATGACACTTTTTTTTTGTTATTCGCTCCTATCAATCTTATCAATATTTATCAAAAAAAAAAAAAACAAATTCACTGTTGTCCAATTCTCACGCTGATTTTGCGTAAAGAATTCGTCTACTCTCTCACTCTCATTGAAGGAGAAAATGAAACCTGAAAAAGTATTAACAAACTTGAGTTAAGCTACAAGTGCCGACCCGCCCCCTTCAATTCAAGCGAACTTTTTATGTTATAAATAAAATTAGAATTAAATAAGGAAAATCAAGAGACGGACGAGACGAAAAGAGATCGTTCTCAGACCCAATTTTTTTTTTCGCCTCTCAGCAGATATTGTTGCTGTTGGCGCGCTGACTCATTCCTGATGCCGCTTCCTTCTATAGACACAGATTTTCAAGCGGAAATACATATTCTTCTATCTTTGCTTTCGTTTTGTTTCGGTTTATTTTTTGGTTGGTTTGGTCCCGTTTTCTTCGTTTTGCTTCGTGAAAAATAAATGAAATTTGCATGACACTTGAGTTATTTTGCACGTAAATGCTTCTTTGACAAACAAACAAGCAAATAGCAAGGCCTACGGATAGAGAAGAAAGATGAAGGATGAATGAGCGGGGGTCTTCTGCCATCGCTGGGGCATTGTTGTATTTTCGGTGTTTACAGCAGTGCAGCAATCCCAAGTCTCTTATTCCCACTCTCTTTCTCTCTCTTTCTGCTAACGCTTACTACTTCTTATCGACTCTTAGTGGAAAACGAATTTTACATTTTCGGTTTTGTGTGTGTGTGTGTGTATGCTTTCGCTCCCGCTCTCTTTCACACACTTACTCAAACTGTTGTCGTCGCTCGTTGCACGTGCATTTTAAATTCAATTCAACTATTGTGATGAAATTTGTTGCTTAATTTCGCAATTTAGATTGCGTTTTAAAACAACGCACAGAGAAATCATGTGTTTACTTAGCGAGGTGATGCGAGTGATGCTGATGATGCTGATGATGGAAGGATGAAGGACAAACCAAGAGTTGAGCGTTAATTACACACTGAAAGTCTTCTATTCTGGGTGGGAAAATCGATGTGTCTTGCCTGAGGATATTTTCAATTTTTTTTTCAACAGTTAAATTCTGTTTTCCTTTTTTTGTTGTATTTTTTTTGAAAAAAAAAATATCAACCAATCAACGAGGGTCAATCAATGCAGTTCACGAGATACTAAAATTTGTACAAGTCATCACTTGGAATAACCCTCGTAGACAACATATATTAGTGGTATGGCTGGGATCTCCCCGAAGTCGCTGCTATTGGCTGTTGCTTGCAAATATCTAAGGCAACAAACAAACTTCAAAACATAGCTAAAGTAAGCGCGCAAACTACACAAAAACCCACACAGAGACCGACAAACAACTTTGACCAATTCCAAAACCAAGCCAAACATTTTAGCCTACAGCTTAAGCTCAAGTCGATTTTTATTATTTATTTTACGTTTGTGTTGTTTTTTTCTCTTTCCTCTATCTCTCTTTCTCTCCTCTATCCGCTTCTCTCTTTTGCTGTGTGTCACATTTTTACAGTTGATTGCAGTCAATATAGAGCACCCCCCCCCCCCCAGCTAACCAGAGGCTATTATCTTTACATATACAAATCTGTAAAAAAGGTTGTCTTGATTAACAGAGAAAGTCCTCAGCAGTCTCAGCTAAGGGGACAATAAGGCAAAATACAGGAACCCCCCATAGAGAAGAGTAGTCCCTCTTTGGAGGCAAAGTGTTAATAACCACCTTTTTTTCCCCCCTTCTCTTTGTTTTTACCCTTTTTTCTTTTGTGTCAGTTGGATCATTTGTGTGTCCTCTAGGTTGACATGCACATTAACATTAAACCATGCAAAAACTGATATGCCTGAAGGCTACAGCACTGACACTTACTCAATTATAGCCACGCCTACCACTCTCGTCGCTCACCTGGGTTCAGCTCAGCTTCTCGCTCTCTAAGCGCCCCTAAGGCGTACCACGCTTGGAATGGTCCAAACTGGTTTTTTTTTTGTTTCGAGGAGAGAAGAGGAGAGAGAGGGAGTGGGAATAACAACGACAGCTGCAATTTTTCACCTGGCCAATTTTTTAAGATGAAACGTAGAAGACTTCGCCAAATTGCTAGCTATGAAACACAGCAAATAAGGGATGGGATGTGGAGGGGCGAGAGGTTTTTGTACTTGATACTTGTTATTTTTTTTACTTTTATTTTATATTTTAAAATTTTCTCTTTTCTTTCTCTTGTGCGCTCTTTTTATTGCATGCGCCTGACGCCTGTGCCTGGAAGCATTAACTTTTAATGTCAGTTTGGCCCCTATTTTTTTTTTTTGGTTTTTTCGTTGTCTGTTTTCGCGGCTCAGTTTGTAATTGCATTTGGCAATTACGAGTCTCGGTATCATGGCTCCCTTCTTCTTTTGCCCGACTCTCTCACCTGCTATCTGGCAGTGTTTTACTTTTCTGTAGTCAGGTATTAGCGCAAAAATGATGCAGTGGCATGCTCCTTCGAACCTACGACCCTGCGCTGCGCTGCTGCTTCTGTGTGTTGTTAAGTTTAAAATTTGTTAGCTGCATTACTTTATTATATGGCCCCAAGTGTGGCTGCCACTGCGGAAATCAGGTAGTATGTGGGTAGGAATCCAGTGGGGTAAAAAGTGATTGCTACCTGAAGGCGTGCAAAGTGCAAACCGCAAGTTAATTTCAAGCTTAACAAAACTTTCTGCTGTCCGTTTCGCCATTTGTTATGGTTTCATTTTGATCGTACCAGAGAACAGCTTTTAAACAACAAAAAAAAAAAACGACCAGAAAACGAAAAATTTGTTTCTCCTTTTTTTGCCGTTTTTCTTAAGCAGTTATGAGCGCTCATTAAAAAGGAATTTACAGGCCAAAAATGAGAGAGGAGAGAGAGACTGGACTAGGTAAAAGACCACAGGAGAGAGAGAGAGAGAGAGAGAGTCACTTGAACATGGTTACCGGGATGATGGGTCCTGGGGTCCCACCAACTCTCTACTCGATGGCCGTCACACGTTTCGTTGTTAATTCTTGGCACTCCAAATGTTATAAGTCGCTTTTAGTGCGGTTTCTAAAATAAAAAAGCCAAAGCAAAGCGCGCTGGTCCACAAAAAAAAGGGAAATAGGTACCTAGAAACAGAAACGGGTGGGGTCAGGTGGCGGCATGTGTGTCGTGGTGTGGTGAGGACATATGGGGGAGAGGATAAGAGTAACAGGAAAAACCAAGCTAAAAAGAAGAGAATGCTGAAAAAAAAAACGTAGAAAAGTTACAGTTTACAGTTGTAAACAATAATTTCGATTCACTCAACACACAAACACCCACACACACACACTCACCACTCACACCACACACACACACACCAAACACTTAGCACATACATTTGAAAGCCGCTGATGCGATTTTTCTTTTTCTGTTTTTTGTTTTTTTTTTGTTTGTAGGAACATACAGCTTAGATGTGGGCGTGGCCTTGCTGAAAAGGTTGTTAATTTTGAAAGTGCGAGCATGCATTAAAGCTTGTTCGTTACTTCTCGCTCTCGCTCCGTTCTCGTCTCTTTCTCTTCGCGTTTTTTTTATTTTTATTTTGGAGCAACTGTCTTTTGATTGACGAAGCGCAAAAGCGACAAATGGAAAGTAGAAAGAAAGAAGGGTCTAAGAGACTTTTGGGCGGGAGCCTGACCCAACTTCCTCTCTCGTGTTTATATAAATAAATATTCAGAATTACAAAACAAATGTGAGTTTCCAGTCCCTGTTAGTGCTGTTGTTGTGTGGTGGTTGGGAATAAATTAGGCAATTAGCATTTTGGGTAAATTGTTTGTCAAAATATACGTTTTATAGTCGGATGCCTATTTGAATAGGCCAGCCAGCCAGCGAGCAGTGTCTAAAGTCTAAAAGTCATGAGTCACCACACAAATCGCCTCACCTCAGTGGGAGATGATACATGCATATATATATCCTCATAATCCTAAATAATATTTAGGTAACTAAAAAACTTGTTTCTTAAATTTGATTAGTTATTATGCGGCTTTATAATGTTTAAATGTATTCGCCTGGTGGCTTAAATGCGCTCATAAGTAGTGCTATCAGAAACGAACGAACGAACGACAATAAGGAAAGAAAATGAAGAGAAAACATCCACGAAAGGAATGAAAGACACACAATACACACGTATTCAAACAACAACAACAACAACAACAACAACTAACAACAAACAACAGAGAACAAGCGGACCCAAAAAACAATCAGGTTTCGCGATCAGCAAGGCCCTCCTTCACGCCCCCCTTCCCGGCTGCCATCATCTGCATGCTGCTGTTCGCACCTGAACTTCCTTCTAGTTTGTCCCAAAACAAACAAACCACCCCTTTGCGCCATTTCATTTTTTTTTTTTTTTTTTTGCTATTGTTAGCAGCTGCTGCAACATTAGAAATTCAACTTCCTCTACGTCTACTTTTAGGCGCTGAGCCAACATGCGTGTGAATTAAATAGAAATGCAAGCCAAGCAGCCGTCCCTTTCGTCCGTCTATAAGGCGCAAGGTGCTATGCGGAATGTGTGGGGCGTTGACTCAAGCGTTAAGAAGACTTCTTCTACATCTTGCCTCGTCACTCACTCTCCCCCAAAAAAACTTGGAGCCATATGCCCGCCATTTTTGTCAAGTCGCATTAAGGCGACAGATAGTTCGCCTCGTCTGCTCGTCTGCTGTTCTGTTCTCGTCGACAGCCAAATTGAACGGCCAGCAGAATGAAATTGTGTATAAATAAAAGCATAATTGATGCGAGCGGAAAGAGACAGAGCAGAGTGGAGGTGAAGTGGGAGATGAGTGGGAGATGGAGTGGGTGTTGGAAAGACAGAAAGAGAAAACAAACAACATTCGCTATGTTGGCGCCAGTCAGCCATGCAGCAGCCGCACAGGCGAAAACAAAAAAAAAAGAAAACAATAGCGCAACCAAAAAAATAAACGAGAGAAGTCTTTTGCATTTTTACGGCGTTCGCTCGCTCACCGCTCGCTTCTGCGAAATGGACTGTGAAAAAGGTTCGCATCTCATTTTTTCGTCTTCTCTTCTATTCTCCTTCCCTTCCCTTCCATCGTTGGCATTTTTCTTCTTTTTGTTTTGCTTTTTTTTGCACTCGTATTTACTTTGCACTGTGTTCCCATCTTCTTTTAGTGCGCATCTGAGTATGTGTGTGTGTGTGTTGTCAGCTTGCAGATTTCTTTATACTTGCTATACATATATATAAAATTCTTCTTCTCTGCTGTTTTTTTTTGTTCTTACAAAATGGCGAGAAATTAATTTGAAATTTAAATGCGCATGAGCACAAAGACGCGTCTTTGATGATGATTGAGAGCTGAACAGGTTTTTTTATTCCTAGCTGCTGCTCCTGCTCCTGCCCTGGAACATGGTTTTCCCTCTATCGTTATTACAACGCGCCATATAAGGAGAGGGCGTGAACAGAAACCTCACTCAACACACACACACACACATAATTTGTCTGTTGTGGCATACTTTTCGTTTAGATAGCATTTAAAGTTATTGTCAAGTTACGCTACAGGTTAGGTAAGCCATGTCCTTGAATCAGATTTTGATGTAATGAATGTCTTAAGAATCTTCTTCTAGCTTCTGCAGAGTAGAAACTTTTACCCATTCATTCAAATGTTCTTTTTCCTGTTTCTTTAAAAGTTACTTAAATTCGTTTAATCCTAAAGTTATTACCGACTTTTTCACAAAAAGTTTTTTCTGTCTTCTCGTTTTATGTTATCCATTTTTTTTCTTTTTCGGATCATTCACAAGAAACTTGAATCTATTTTCAATCAAAAATTTGCATCAAAAGGATAACGCTTCCGGGAATTCCAGAAAATTAAACCCATTCTTCGTTTAAGTGAATTCAAAAATAATATCTTCTGCTTAGGGTCAAAAGGACTTTCTAGCCCCGGAATCGCTAAAAGGTTGCGTCCAGCGATCGGCGTTGAAAACTAGTTAAAACCCGATATAAGTGGTCGTTAGATGTCTAGGCCAGCGATATTATCTTCTGCTTGTGTGTTCTATATATATTGTCTATTGCCCTTGAGTTCTGGTAGTTTCCAAATGACGCCGCATCAAATCTTATAGTGTTTGAATTTAAAACAACTATAAAGAATCTGGTAAGCTTAAATTATCGTCTTTGACCTTCTTGTTGTTATAATTTTGTGATTTGCATTTCGAATCGAAGCCAAGATGTTTTCAAGATCAATGTCGTCAAATGGATCCTTAAAAATTTCTGCAAATAAAAACAAGAAAAATGCGTTAAATTGGGAGGAGCTGGCTGCCCTTCGTTTGTAGCAAAATTTTACTTCTTCAACTAAAATGTTTATTATAGTTAATCTCGTATTTGATTTTCCTAATTCTTGAATCTAAATGGCAAACAAATAGATTCACTTAGAGGACTAATCATATAAATGGCTCACTTCAACTAATTTACCACTACTGAACACTTTTGCGTCTTGGATATAGCCAATGGAAAATGGCAAATCGGTTCCACAAATTCATAAATCTTGCCAGTAGCCAACTCTGCCGCCCTCCTTTTGTAAGTAATTTGTTGATGTTTAGCCATATTAGCATGGCACTCATTCACTATTCACTGACTGGACTCATCTTGCATGCGTTGCCTCCTCCCTTTGAGACAAAATAGCCATTGATATGGAATTTGGTGGAAGTTTTGTGGCAATATCCACTTGGCCAAATTTCAGCCTCTCCACAATTTCAATTTTGGTTCAAACGCGCCGTACAAGTCAAATCCAACTAACGCCTGCCACATACCAATTTTAGGTCTGCCCCGCAACCACAACAAGTGGTGCGGGCGGGTGGTGGGGGGGGGTTAGGTCGCTCCATCAGGCAAGGCATTTCTTTTTGGTAAACTAATTTTCTTCTCAATATCTTCACAGATCACCAA
Source organism: Drosophila nebulosa (assembly GCA_024703675.1). Classification (NCBI taxonomy): domain Eukaryota; kingdom Metazoa; phylum Arthropoda; class Insecta; order Diptera; family Drosophilidae; genus Drosophila; species Drosophila nebulosa. The sequence goes on from JANFPS010000107.1 coordinate 9,679, forward strand.
ATTGGCACACGGCTGCAAGATTGGCAATCAAATCACTTCTGCCACCCTCTTGAATAAAACACACACACACACACACAAACACACAACACAACACAGCACACCTTTAGCTAGAATACTTTTTTGTGCTTGATACCTGCTTGACTATTGACTCACGGTCGATTAAGACAAAAATTAACTTTATTTTTCTTCTCTTCTTTTTTTGGGGGGGTGGCGGGCGGAGGGTTTACCAAAAAATTAAGAAAATTTCTTGATCTAAAAAGTCTGTAGGCACATTCCCTGCGGGGTCCATAAACAAGATCATTTCGAAATGCCTCATCAAAAAGCAGATATAGTCTGCTTTTTGCTGTTTACTTTATAAATTTGCAGTTTCAGTTGTTTGCCCCTTTTACAGTTGCTGTTTGTTGTTGTTGTGTTTCATTTTGCTCGTATGTCCATTAAAAAAGTAAAAAAAATAAAAAAAAAAAAACACCCAAAAAAACCACACAAAAAAAAAAAAAAAAAAAAAAAAAAAACACACACTTAAAAACAAAAAAAAAAAAAAAAAAATGACATCAGTCATTCACCAATGACATAAAAAAAGTCCTACAGACTGCCCTCAACAATTTGTTGCCTTCTTCTTTTAATAGACTTGCTTAAGGCAAACATTTTTTGCAGCAAGGTGGACAACAATGTCTTTGCCTACGTTTTGCTCTGACGCCGTTTGCGTTTGCCGTTTCTCGAGTTTTTTTTTTTTTTCTTCGGATTTACTCTTATTTCGTTCTCAGAGGGAACGGTCTGTGCTCTGTCTACAGCTACGTGATGCAACTGCATTTCGAGCTGTCCCAATGTGGCGGTTATTAATCTTATGCACGTCGGTTGCATAAAACCCAACCTTATTGAATCGACGAACAGCGACGGAGAACGGCGAACGGAGAACGGAACGAACGCATCATCAATGTAGGGCACGTCTCAGTTGATGAGCAAACTTCAATTCGCTTGCCAACGGAGACCGTCCGTCCATCGTCGATGTCGGAAGCAGAAGGAGTTTCGAGAGAGAGTTCCAGTTTTCCGACTGCAAGCATAAACTTTAATGAGCCGCACGAACTCTGGACAGAAGTAGCAGTAGCAGCAGCAGCAGACGTGGAAATGAGACCAACTGAGGGGACTGATGACGCCGGACGGACGAACTGACAGCAGCCGCCAGCAAGAGAAATTGAAATGCGACGTGATTTGGCACAAATTGTTGCATTTCTTTTTTTGTTTTTTTTTTTTTTTTTTGGGTGAGTGAAGTGAAAATTGATGTGATGATGTCTTTGAGAGCAAACAATGGCAAGAACGAATAATGTTTAAATTAAAGAGCTAATAGACTGTTAAATATAATAGGCCATTCAGTTTACCATCAAACGCTGGAAATAGATTTGTTTTGATTTCCTAAAGCTGCTTTAACTCATTTTCTTTTCTCTCTGTCTCGGTTCTCTCTCTCTCTTCTCATTCTTTGGATTTGTCAAGTATTATACTTGAAATGTTGTCAATTTCCGTGTTCGTTTCTTGCGATAAAACTTCTTTGTCAACTGTTGGGGAAAAGTTTCTTTTGTTTGCTTCATTCATGGCATACTTGAGGCGTTTTTTTTGTTTTTTTTGTTTGTGGCTTTTGCTTTTACTTAATATGTTGCACACCACACACAAATCGAGACTTAAAGGTCTAGAAGAAACCACACTTTTTTAGATTTTTTATCACACAGCCAAAGAGCGAGACAAAGAGTGACAGAGGGGGGGAAGCACTTCAAGCTAACAGGGGAAGGCAGCCTTTTTGTCGTTTTTACGTAGCAATGATGACAATGGTTGTTCTTTCTTTAGATCGACAGGCTTCGATCCTTTTTCTTCTATTTTCGTTTTTTGTCTTGTTCTTATATTTTTGCTCTGTTTGCTTTCTTGGTTTTCTGGGTTTTTTTTTTTTTTTTTGGTTGTGTTTGTTTGCCAAGTCGTCGGAGTCGTCGTAGTCGGAGTGGAGTCGTCGTCGTTGTGCACAGTTTTTGTTCCCCCCCCCCCCCCCCCCCCCCCCCCCCCCCCTTCCCCTCCCCACCGCTTGTCTACAATTTCAATAAAATTTTATTTACACGAATTCCGCGGCGAATGGTCGGCGAACGGAATCGGCGATGACAAGCAAGAGGACTGGCTTTTTTTTTTCTTTTGGGCTTGGCTGGGAGGAAAAAACAGAACCCGAATCGATATTATTATTACAATAACAACGAGCTAGAGGAGGCAGGGCAGGCAGGCAGAACGGACAGGGACAGGATAGGACAGGAAAATGGGAATGAAACTGGACGAGACTGGGATGGCGGGTCGGTCGGATGGCGGCGGTAGCAATTGCCCTTTTTTCTATAGCATTGTAATTGTCGATTTTGCAGCTTACTTTGCTGGCATGCATACTTTTTAAAGGCGCTTTGACAATTCTTTTATCTGCGCCAGGACACACGATGGCGCAAGGACTTGGTTGTTTGTTTAGTTCATTTACGCGCCTTACCCCCGTACCACTCACTCACTCACTTACTCTCTTCCCATCTTGGCGAAGTGAAAGCCCGCAGATTCAATCTCAATGGCCGCAGCAGTTTTTCTTTCCTTTCTTTATAATGGCAGCGTTTCCGATACGTCGCGCCGCCGCCGCTGACGCCACTCAAAAAAACCCCCCCCCCCCCCCCCCCCAATGCACGCCGTCTTCTTACTCTCCCCCCCCCCCCCAAAAAAAAAGAAAAAAACCCCCCCCCGAAAGAAAAAAGTTGACATCAATTTTGTGTTAAAATTTTATTATTTTCATTTTATTCATTTTCACAGTACCCCGAAAATCTATAATTGTATTTATGTCACTTTTATCCTCGGAGGAGAAAAGTGACATAAATACAATTATAGATTTCGGGGTCCTGTGAAAATGAAGATGAAAATAATAAAATTTGAACACAAAATTGATGTCAACTTTTCCCGTTTCGGTTTTTTTTAGTGGGTTTTTTTTTTTTTTTTTTTTGGGGGGGCGGGGGAGGGGGGGGAGAGTAAGGAGACCCGGCAGTGGCGAGCAGCGGGCGGAGGCGCGACGTAGCTTCAAACCGCTGCCATTAGAAGAAAGGAAAGAAAAACTGCTGCGCCATTGCGAATTGAACTGCTGCGGCTTTCAACTTCGCCAATATGGGAAGAGAGTAAGTGAGTGAGGGAGGGACTGGGGGTAAGGCGGCGTAAATGACAACAAACAAGCCAAGTCCTTGCGCCATGTGTGTCTGGCGCAGATAAAAAGAATTGTCAAAAGCGCAATTAAAAAGTATGCAAGGCCAGCAAAGTAAGCTCCAAATCGACAAGTACAATGTGACAGGCAATTGCACCGCCGCATCCGACCCGACCGCCATCCAGTCTCAGTCCAGTTCATTTCTCATTCCCATTTTCATGTCCTATCCTGTCATGTCCCGTGTCCTGCTGCCTACCTGCCTGCCTTCTAGCTCGTTGTTATTGTAATAATAATATCGATTCGGGTTCGGGTTTCCTCCAGGCTTCAAAGCCAAGCCAGTTCTTCTTGCTTGTCATCGCCGATTCGTCGCGAACCATTCGCCGGAAAATCGTAATAAAATTTTATGAAATGTGAAAAGCGGCGAAAAACTCGTGCACAACGACGGACACTCCAACTCCGACGACACGACGACGGACGACGTGCAAACAAAACAAAACAAAAAAAAAAAAAACCCACCAGAAAACCAAGAAAGCAAAACAGATGCAAAAATAGAAGAACAAAAAATAAAACGAAAAAACAATATGAAAATCACCCCCTTACAAATCGAAGCCTCGTTCTAAGAAGAAAAACAATTGTCATCATTGGCACGTAAAAAGAACAAAAAAGTGGGCCTTCCCCTTTTAGCTTGAAGGCTTTCCCCCACTCTGTCAAACTCTTTGTCTCGCTCTTTGCTGTGTAGATAAAAAACTAAAAAGGGTCTTCTAGACTTTAAAGTCTCGATTTGTGTTGATGGGTGGTGCAACACTATTAAGTTAAAAGACAAAAGCCACAAACACAAAAAAAAAAAAAAAACGCCTCAAAGCGTATATGCATGAAATGAAGCAACAAAGAAACTTTTCCACAAACAGTTGACAAAAAGTTTTTCGCAAGAACGAACACGAAAATTGACAACATTTCAGTATAAATACTGAACAAATCCAAGAATGAGGAAGAGAGAGAGAAAACAGAGACAGAGAGAAAGAAAAGGAGTTTAAAGCAGCTTTTAAAGAAATCAACAAAATCTATTTTCCCGAGCATTTATGGTAAACTGAATTGCCTATTATATTTAACAGCTTAGCTCTTTTATTTAAAACATTATCGTCTTGCCATTGTTTGCCCTCAAAGACATCAACACATCAAAATTTCACTTGACTCAACCCAAAAAAAAAAAAAAAAACACACAAAAAAGAAATGCTAACAAATTTTGTGCCAAAATCACGTCAGCATTCAATTTGTCTTGCTGGCGGCTGCTGTCAGTTTCGTCCGTCCGTCCCGTCAGTCATTCCCCTCGTTGTCTTCATACCACGTATGCTGATGCGCTACTGCGTTACTTCTGTCAGAAGTTCGTGCGGCTCATTTAAAGTTTATGTTGCAGTCTGAAAACTGTAATAACTCTATCACGAAACTACCTTATGCTTCGACAGTCGACGATGGACGGACGGATCTCCGTTTGGCAAGCGAATTTGAATTCGCTCATCAACTCTTCTGAGAACGTGCACCATACATGATGAGGGTCGTTGCCGTTCTCCGTTCGCCGTTCTCCGTTCGCTGTTCGTTTCGCTTCAATAGGTTTGGGTTTATGCAAACAGACGTGCAGTAAATTAAGTAGCCGCCACATGACAGCTCGGCATGCAGTTGATCACGTAGCCGTAGACAGAGCCAAGACCGTTCCACTCTGGAGACGAAATAAGAGTAAAAACGAAGGTGAAAAAAAAAAAAAACTAGAACCGGCAAACGGCAAACGGCGTCAGAGCAAAACTGTAGGCAAAGACATGTTTGCCCCACCTTGATGACAAAATGTTTGCCCTTAAGCAAGGCTATTAAAAGAAAGAAGCCAACAAATGTTGAGCAGCTGTAGCATTTTTTAGTCATTGGAGACATGACTGGTGTCACTTTTAATGACATACGAGCAAAAGAAACAACAACAACAACAAGAACAGCAAATGTAAAAGGGCAAACAAATGAAAACAACTGCAAATTATAAGTAAAACAGCCAAAAAGCAGACTACATCTGCTTTTTATGAGGCATTTCAAATGAATCTTGTTTATGGACCAGCAGGGAATCGTGACTACCAATTTTAGAATTCCAAGAAATTTCTTATTTTTTGGCGGGGTTAAAAACCCTCCCCCCGCCCACCCCTCCAAAAAACAAGAAGAGAAGAAAAATAAAGTTAATTTTTGTCTTAAGCTCGAACGTGATGTCAATAGTCAAGCAGGTACCAAGCACCAAAAAGATGCTAGGCTAAAGGGTGCCTGTGTGGTTTGTGGTTGTGTGTCGTGTGTGTGTGTTTGTATTCAAGAGGGTGCGAGGAGTGCGTTGATTGCATCTTGCAGCGCTTTGTGCCAATTTGTTGATCTGTGAAGATATTGAGCAAGAAAATTACGGTGTTACCCAAAAAGAAATGCCTTTGCCTGATGGAGCAACAACCCCCCCACCACCCGCCACCACCTTGTGTGGTTGCGGGGCAAGACTAAAATTGCTATGTGGAAGGCGTTATTTGGATTTGACTGGTACGGCGGTTGAACCAAAATTGAAAATGAGGAGAGGCGCTGAAGTTGGCCAAAGTGGATTGCCACAAAACTCCACAAATCAATATTAATTGGGCTATTTTGAGCTCAAAAGGGATGAGGCAACAGCCAGGCAAAAAGATGAGTCAGTCAGTGAATGAACGTGCAATGAGTGCCTATGTCTAATATGCCTAAACATCAACAAATTACTTACAAAGAGGCGGCAGAGTTCGGCTACTTTCGGGCAAGATATGAATGTGTGGAAACCGATTTAGCCATTTCCAATTGGCATAATGCCAAGACGCAAAAAGTGTTAAGTACGTGAGTAAATTAGTGTGAAATGTGAGCCATTTATAAATGATTAGTCATCTAGTGAATCTTATTTTTGCCATTTCAGAATTCAAGAATAGAGAAACAAATAAGAGATATACTATGAACATTTTAGTTGAAGAAGTAAATTTGACTACAAAACGAAAAGGGCAGAGCTACTCCAATTAACGCATTTTTCTTGTTTATTTGCAGAAATTTTTAAAGGATCCCAATTGACGACAATTGATCTTGAAACCATCTGTGATTCGATTCGAAATGCAAAATCAACAAATTTAACACATGAAGTCAAAGACTAATTAATCTTAAACCAATTCTTATAGTTGTTTTAAATCAAACCACTATAAGATGATGCTGCGTCATGGAAACATACACAGAACTCAAGGGAATAGACCAAATATATATAGAACACACAAGCCCGAAAGAAAATATCCGGGCCAGACATCTAACGACCAACTTATATCGTTTAAATAGGTTCAACCGCCGATCGCTGGGACGCAACCTTCTTTTAGCGATACTAGAATAAGATCCTTTGACCCTAAGCAGAAGATCATTTAATTTCTGAATTCATCTCTAAACGAAGAATGGGTTTTTAATTTCACTCGGAATTCCCGGACAAACGCTTATTCAATTTGATGCAAATTTTATTGAAAATAGTTTCAAGTGCTTGTAATGGACCAAAAGAAAAAAAAAATTGATAAACAATAAAACGAGAAGACAGAAATTGTGTGAAAAAGTCGGTAAGAACTTTAGATTAAACTGAATTTAAGTTACTTTTAAAACAGACGAAAAGAACATTTGATATGAATGGAGTAAAAGATTTACTCTGCCAGAGAAGCAGAAGAAGCTCCTTAAGAAATTCATTACAATTCAAAATCTGATCAAAGGAATGGCTAAACTAACCTGTAGCTGTAAATTGACATTAAAAGCATTAAATGCATATCTAACGAAGTATGCCACAACAACAAAGTTATGTGTGTGTGTGTGTGATGAGTGAGGTTTCTGTTCACGCCTCTTCATATATGCTCGTGTATACGATAGAGGGAAACACATGTTCCAGGAGCAGGAGCAGGAGCAGCAGCTAGGAGAAAAAACTGTTCAGGCATCTCATCATCATCAAAGACGCGTCTTGTGCTCAATGCGATTTAAATTTCAAATTAATTTCTCGCCCATGTGTAAGAACAACAAAAACAGCAGAGAAGAAGAATTTATATATATGTATAGCAAGTATAAAAGAAATCTGCAAGCTGAAAACACACACACACACATACTCAGATGGGCAATAAAAGAAGATGGGAACACAGTGCAAAAGTAAATACGAGTGAAAAAAAAAGGCAAAACAAAAAGTAAGAAAAATGCAACGATGGAAGGAAGGAAAAGAGAAGAGAAGAGAAGACGAAAAAAATGAATGCGAACCTGTTTTTCACCGTCATTTCGCAAGAAGCGAGCGAAGTGAGCGAGCGAAACGCCGTAAAAATATGCAAAAAGAATTCTCTCGTTAATTTTTGTGGTGGCTCTGTGTTTTCTTTTTTTTTTGTTTTCGCCTGGTGCGGTCTGCTCATGGCTGAATTGGCGCAACATATGCGAAGTTGTTTGTTTCTCTTTCTCTGTCTTTCCAACACCCACTCCATCTCCCACTCCATCTCCCACTTCACCTCCAATTGCTCTGTCTCTTTCCGTCGCATCAAATTATGCTTTTATTTATACAACAATTCATTCTGCTGGCCGGTCAAATTTGGCTGCGACGAGAAACAGACGAGCAGACGAGCAGACGAGAGAACGAACTGTCCGGCCTTAATGCGACCTTGAAAAAAATGGGTCAATATGGCGCCAAGTTTTTGCGAGAGTGCCAGGACGAGGCAAGATGGGAGAAGAAGTCTTCTTACCGCTCTGAGCAACGCCCAACACATTCCGCATAGCACCTTGCGCCTTATAGGACGGGACGGAACGGACGGGTGCTGCTGTTGCTTGCCTTTCATTTTAATTCACACGCATTGTTGGCTCAGCGCCTAAAAAGTAGGACGTAGAGGAAGTGAATTTCTAATGTGAGCAGCTGCTAAAAATAGCAAAAAAAAAAAAAAAAAAGAAATGCGGCCAAAGGGGTGTTTGTTGTTTGGGACAACTAGAAGGTAAGTGCAGGCGAACAGCAGCAGGCAGATCGGGATGGAGCCGGGGAAGGGGGCCGGGGAAGGAGGGCATCTGGTTGTAGCGCAGAAAACCTGATGGTTTTGCCGGTTGTTATCCTGTGTTTTGTGTTAGTTTGTTGTTTGTTGTGGTTGTTGTTCGGTTGAATACGTGTGTATTGGTGGGGGTTTTTTTCTTCATTCTTTCTGTGAGATGTTTCTCATTTCATTTTCTTTCTTTATTTCGTTCGTTCGTTCGTTTCTCTATAGGCCCACTTATGAGCGCCATTTAAGCCAGCCAGGCGAATACATCTTAAAACATTTATAAAGCGCATAAATAACTAATCAAATTTAAGAAAAAAAAGTTTATTAACCTAAATATATTTAGATATATGGAAGATATATATATTCAGTTCATTCTCCACTGAGGGAGCGATTTGTGTGTGACTCATGGACTTTAGACTTTAGACAGCTGCTCGTTGCTGGCTGGCCCTATGCAAATAGGCATCCAGACTATAAACGTATATATTTGACAACCAATTTACCCAAAAATTCTAATTTCCTATTTATTCCCCAACCCAACAACAACAACAGCGGAATAACAGGGACCTGACTCACCATTTTGTTTTGGATCTGAAATATTTATTTATATGAAACACAGAGAGAGAGAGAGTTGGGTAGGCGCCACGCCCAAAGTCTCTTAGCCCTCTTTCCATTTCTACTTCCATTTGGGGCTTTGCGCTTGTCAATCAAAAAAGCATTTAGCTCAAAATAAAAATAAAAAAAACCGAAGAGAAAGAGAACGAGAACGATGAGCGAGGAGCGAGAAGAACGAACAAGCCTTACTGCTGCTCGCACTTTCATTAACAAACATTTTCAGCATAGCCACGCCCACATCTAAGCTGTATGTTCCGACAAAACAAAAAAAACCAAAACAACAGAAAAAAAAAGAAATCGCATCAGCGGCTATGCAAATGTTATGTGCTAGTGTGTGTGTGATTGGTGTGTGTAGGGTGTGAGTGTGAGTGTGTGTGTTGTGGGTGTTGTGTGTTTGAGTGAATCCGAAATATTGTTTACAACTGAAACTGTAAACTTTTCTACGTTTTATTTTCGCATTCCCTTTCTTTTTAGCTTTGGTTTTTCCTGTTACTCGTACCTCTCCCCCCAATGCCCACACACACACAACACCTATGCCAGCCACATACCCACCCGTTCTGTGTCTATTTACCCTATGTTCCCTTTTTTTTGTGGACCAGCGCGCTTTGCTTTGGCTTTTTATTTTTAGAAAACCGCACTAAAAAGCGACTTATAACATGTTGGAGTGCCAAGAGATTAACAACGAAACGTGTGACGGCCACCCCCGGAGAGGATCGAGTGGGTGGGGACACCAGGACCCATCATCCCGTGTAACCATTTCAGGACTCTCTCTCTCTCTCTCTCTCTCCTGTGGTCTTTTACCTAGTCCGTCGCTCTCTCCCTCTCTCAAATTTTTGCCTGTAAAATTCCTTTTTAATGAGCGCTCCATAAGCTGCTTAAGGAAAACGCAAAAAAAAGGAAGAAACAAATTTTCGTTTATGCGTCGTTTTTTTTTTTTTTGTTAAAAGCTTCCTTGGTACATCAAATGAAAACCAGGAAACAAAATGGCCCGAAGAAAACGGACAGCAGGAACAGTTTGTTAAGCTTGAAATTAACTTGCGTTTGCAACTTTGACGCCTGCAGGTAGGCAATCAATTTTACCCACTGATTCCTAACCACATACTACCGGATTCCAGCAGGCAGGGCCACACTTGGGGCCATATAATAAATGTAGGCAGCTAAAAAATTTATAACTTAACAACACACAGAAGCAGCAGCAGCAGCAGCAGGAGTCGTAGGATTCGAAGGAGCAGCAGCTGCATAATTTTTGCGCTAATTACCTGACTACAGAAAAAGTAGAAACACTGCCAGAGAGGCAGAGTGAGAGAGCAGGGGCAAAAGAAGATTAGCGGAGGCCATGATACCGAGAATCGTAATCCAAATTGCAATTACAACTGAGCAGAGAAAACAGGACAACGAAAAAAAAAAAAAAAACAAAAAAAAAAAAACCCAAAAAACAAAAAAAAAAAAAAAAATAGGGGCCAACCAAAACTGACAATTAAAATGTTTAATGCTCAGGCACAGGCGGCAGGCGGCAGGCATAAAAGAAGAGCGCAAGGTAGAAAGAAAAGAGAATGTTAAAAATATAAAATAAAGAAAAAAAATAACAAGTATCAAGTACAAAAACCCCTCTCGCCCACCCACATCCCTCCTTAAATTTGCTGTGTTCATAGCTAGCAATTTGGCCAAAGTCTTCTACGTTTTCCTCTTAAAAACTTGGCAGGTGAAAACATTGCCATCTGTCGTGTTAGGGTCCCACGCCCTCTCTCTCCCTCTTCTCTCCTGAAAACAAAAAAAAACCAGTTGGACATTCCAACGCGTGGTGTAACGCCTTAGCGCTTAGGAGAGCGAGCAGATGAGCTGACCCAGGTGAGACGACGGAAAGAGTGGTAGCGTGGATAATTGGAAGTAAAGGCAGTCGGTTGTAGGCCTTCAGGCATATCAGTTTTTGCCATGGTTAATGTTAAGTGCATGTCAACAGAGGACACACAAAATGATCCAACTTGACCCGAGTATTACATTGCCTCAAAAGAGGGACTCACTCTTCTCTATGGGGGGTTCCCTGTGATTGTGCCTATTGTCCCCTTAGCTGAGAGCTGCTGAGGACTTTTCTCTTTTAATCAAGACAACCCTTTACAGATTTGTATATTAAACGATATAGCCTCGGGTTAGGCTTTGATTTGCTCTATATTGACTGCAATCAACGAAAAATGTGACACACAGCAAAAAGAGAGAAGCGATAGAGAGTAGAGAGAGAGAAAGAGAGAGAGAGGAACGCACAAAAAAAACAAAACACAACGTAAAAATAAATAAATCAAAATCGACTTGAGCTTAGCTGTAGGCTAAACGTTGCTTGCGTTTTTGGAATTGGTCATAAAGTTGTTGTCGGTCTCTGTGTGGGTTTTTGTTTTGTAGTTTGCCGCGCGCATACTTAGGCTATGTTTTGAAGTTGGTGTGTGCTAGATATTGCATAGCAACAGCAATAGCAGCGATCTTCGGGGAGATCCCCAGCCATACTAAATATGTATGTATACGAGGTTATTTCAAGTGATGCACTTGTACAAAATTTCGTAGTCTTGAACTGCAGTGATTGACACTCGGTTGTGGTTGATATTTTCTTTTCCAAAAAAAATACAACAAAAAAAGCGAAAACAGAAATTTAACTGTTGAAAAAAAAATTGAAAATATCCTCAGGCAAGGACACATCGAATTTTCACCCACCAAGAAGAGAAGACTTTCCAGTGTGTAATACGCTCAACTCTGGTTGTCCTTTATCCTTCATCATCAGCATCATCGCATCATCGTCATCAACTTCCGCCTTAAGAAACACATGAATTTCTCTGTGGCCGTTTGCTTTAAAAAAAGATCTAAATGCAAATTAAGCAACAAATTCATCAATACAATATTTGATTGAATTTAAATGCCGTGCAACGAGCGACGACAAAGTTTGAGACAGTGTGTGAAAGAGAGCGGGAGGGAAAGCATACAACACACACACACACAAAACCGAAAATGTAAAATTCGTTTTCCACTAAAGATCGAGAAGATAGTAGAAAGCGTTAGCAGAAAAAGAGAGAGAAAGAGCAGTGGGAATAAGAGACTTGGGATTGCTGAACTTGCTGTAAACACCGAAAATACAACAATGCCCAGCGATGGCAGCAGCCCGCCCCGTCTCCTTCATCTTCTTCTTATGCCCGTAGCCTTGCTATTGCTTGTTTGTTTGTCAAAAGAAGCAATTTACGTGCAAAAATAAACTCAAAAGTGTCATGCAAATTTCATTTATTTTTCACAAGCAAAACGAGAAAAACGCGACCAAAACCAAACCAAAAATAAAAACGAAAAAAACGAAGCAAAGAAGAGAGAAGAATAGTATTTCCCGGTTGAAAAATCTTGTTGTTCATAGAAAGAGAAGGCGCCATATAATGAAGTCAGCGCGCAACAGCAACAATTATCTGCTGAGAGGCGAAAAAAAAAAAATTGGGTCTAGAACGATCTCTTTTCGTCCCTCGTCCGTCTCTTGATTTTCCTTAATTTAATTCTAAATTTTATTTATAAAAACATCAAAAGTTTCGCTTGAATTGGAAGGGGGAGGGCGTGGGCACTTGTAGCTTAACTAAAGTTTGTAAGTACTTTTCAGGTTTTATTTTCTCCTCAATGAGAGTGAGAGAGAGACGAATTCTTACGACCCAAAAATCAGCGTGAGAATTGGACAACAGTTGAAATTTGTTTTTTTTTTTTTTTGAAATCTTGATAAGATTGATAGAAGCAATAAACAAAAAAAAAAGTGTCAAGGATGGACTTACGGCATAGTTTGACTTCCGGTAATTGGTTTATTGTGATTGAGCCTCCTGTTGCGAACGAATTTAAACGAAAGCGCAGCCCTGAAATGAGAGATCGAAATCGCAAAATCTCGGACTTTAGGTTATGCACATTTTTTTTTTTATAATTTCTCTCAGCGCTATACATATATGTATCCTTATGGAGAGCGTGCGTTATCCGTCTTGGGGTGAATATTTTTTTCCTTAGTAAGGTTTAACATTTTAAGCTTCGATAATATGACATTATAATAATGCATAAACCCAACCATTAATGCCAATTTAAGGTGAAATGTTTTCTCTTCACCCACCGTGCCACACACTCACCCCCCGTAACCACTCTCCATTCGCTCACTGTCCAGCCATATTGCATTTTGGATCTTCGACATGTGTGCCGACCATTAAATAAAATTTAAGTGCCAATTAAAATACATTTTTGTTCAACGGGACGAATGAATCCATGGAAGAGGCATCGACAGAAACAGACAGAGAGACGAGAGAGAGAGAGAGGTTGGACAGAGGAAGAGGAATTAACAGAATCAGATTCAATACGCCCATCATAAACGCCCATATTATATAAAATAATAGTCGGCCCATACGTGTTTCATGTAAAATTTACGAAAAATGAAAAAAAAAAACACGCGAATTATATATGTATATATAAAAAATTGAAATAAAAAAAAAAAAGAGAGAAGCAGAGAAGAAAAAAATCCTGCACTTGCTCACGCTCATTATTTTGTAATGGCGGCAAGCGCAAAGCGTCAGAATGGGGGGAGGTGAAGAACAGCGCGGGCGGGGAGTATAAAGCTGAGAAGGTGGCAGAGAGAGGCTCTGCTCTCAATTGCATAATATTAAAAAATCATTTATGCTAATTTAATATTACAGTCATAACACGCAAAAAGTAAGGACTCTTGTGGGAGGGGCCACAGTGAGGCGGCGGCAGCAGCAGACGCAGCAGCAACTGGTGAGAATGGGGAGAATGTGTGATAATTTTTTTTCTTCTTTTGTTGGCATGAAAAACTGCTAAAGAACATTTAAACAAATGAAAATAAGAAGCCTCATTGTTTTTGTTGCACTATCGTTCAAAGTTGTTGTTGGTTTGGTCCTTGAATCAACAATAAGAAACACACTAAACACACACACACACACACACACACACATAAAATCAAACGTTGATTTAGTTTACAAAAAGCTTCGCAATGTGCTTGTTGTTTGGTTCAACCAGGGGATATCAAAAAAGGAAAAATACCCTTTAATGGATTTCGGGCATATTGATGAATCCGTTCTCTCTTCCCCTTTAATTGCTGCGGGTGCGCCTTAGTCGACAGTCTGTCAGTTTGTTCAGCTTGCTGTGCTCTCTGCCTGATGTGAGTGGATTTAACAGCCAACAAACAATATGTTATTTTTTATTGTTTTAGGCAACGCCTGATGTGCACTCTTGTGTAGCCCCATCTCCCCCCGCACCTTCCTTTCACCCTCACTCCTTCGGAGAACTTCAGGATTTTGTTGTCACTTCAACAACAAAAGAACAGGAAAAAAAAAAATAAAAAAAAAAAACAAAATCCACTTGAATTTTTTACACTTTATTTTTTGTACATTTTTTGTTTTGGGCAACAGTCGGAAGAACAGCAAAATGAAAAAGATTGTGAAAGAGGAGCGTAGCAAGGGTGCGAAGGGTGCGGGTGGTGGTGATGAATGAAAAAAACACAAAAAAAAAATGTTTCTTGTATGTATATGTTTTTCCCTTTTTCATTCGCGCGCCTGTTTGGCACGCGAACTTTGCGCTTGTCTGCCTCTTCGGCCTTGTCAGATCGCATGTTGCATGGTTTTAGCTTAGGAATTTGTTGTTCTGAGTGCGCCATGTCTTTAGAGGCAACTACAAAGGAAGCCGCAATTTAGACACCGCCCAAGGAATGGGAATGGGACTTTCAGCGCAGTCGCTGTCGGTTGGTGGGTCATCGTTCTGTCCTACTCTTCGCCCGAGCCCATTTAAGCAACCATTTGGTGTTGTTGTTGTTTAGCTGCAGGGTTCTAATTTTCACATTGTTGTTGGCATTGTATTGCGTAAAAGAATAACAACACAACAATCAGGTCGAGCGAAGGTTAAGGCTTAACCCTGCTGTGGGGTCAAAAATTTTTTTGCCCCAAAAAACAAAAAAAAGCCTTATCTTAATTAATCCTTTTGGGTTTGGGGTTTATTTTCTTTCACTCTTTCTTTGGTTTGTGTGTTTTTTGGGGTTTTGCAGGAAGTAAAGAGTATTTGTGAGGCAAAAGAAGAGTCCTTGTGAGGGGAGTGTTTTGGGTAAAGTCAGTAGAAGAAAGAAAGAAGATTGACTTTCAACTGGCAAAACATGAATTTGCCTACAAAGATAATATTTAATATAGTCTACGATTCTGCAGATTCGGATCCAATTTGTTAAAGTTATCAGCAAATTCATTTGATATTTATATTCATTTCGACTTTGCCAACTCGCGTGCCATCATCATATCTATCCCCGAGCCACAAACTCAATATGTCAAACATTCTTACCAATCTCCTAGACCAAGCAGCTCATGCCTGCTTGTCCTTAGTCCTTTCAATGATGAAGATAATGATGACAATGATGATGATGATGATGATGATGTCTAACATTAAGTCAAGTTAAAGACGACGACGAGGAAGAGGAGGAGGAGGAGGAGGAGGAGGATGAGCAACGAATTTGATATTTACCTTTTCGTGTGTCGTCGTACACTTTCGGCGTTTTGTCTCTAATGAAACATTAAGCATAATTTGTCGAACTTCGAAAATTCATTATATTAATTAAAAGTAAAATAGTCCATACCCCATCCCTCCCTTGCCACGCCTCCGTCAGATACTCAGCAGTTGAGGTAAGTTTAGGAGTTTAACTTTTGCCTTTGATGTTTAAAAGACACAAAAATTCAATTTACATACAAATCAAGCACAGAGACAGAGAGACAATTAAAGTGAGAGAATCCAAGACGGAGAGAATGTAACGAGAGAGGAGAGACATTAGTGCAGTCCTGTAGCGAGTCCTTAAAGCTAACGAAGTGCAACATGCTTTAATACTTAAGAGGGAATGCCCATAGTAAAGCATTTCCTTCATTGTCTTTACCTTGTTCTCTCCTCTCTCTCTACCTTATCTATTTCGCCCCTTTTTGTTTTTTTTGTTCGTTCTCTGGATTTTTCTGGCTTGGCAATTTAGGTGAAAATTAAAATGTGAACGGAAAAGTGCGACAAGTGTTTTAACGCCGGTTTTCATTCTTACTCATTTTGCAACTTGCAGTGAAGCGTGAATGACGCTCTAGAGCGGAGAACAAGCCGCAGGCAGGTGGGGAGACGATAGACGGAGAACCTGAGACCAAGACCCGAACCCGGACACGGAACCTCGACCTCGGAGCTGGGAAGGCCTAATGACACTTTTTAATCAAATATGCTTAATGATTAATGCAAAAGTTGAGCTGTCATTAAAATGATACATATTTAGCAAAAGTCTTAGAAGAGTTGCTTCGCTCGTTCAACGAAGGTGGGGTGGGGCGGGGCCGGGCTGGGCCGGATACTGAAAAAGTTTCCAAGCCAAAAATGAGAAATTGTTAGAAATCATTGCAAAGTTCACCCTTCTCCTCCTTCCTGCTCCCCACAAATCCAGAGAACAAACGATGAATAAAATCAGAGCAAATCGTTGAAATCAGTTCAAATAATGCAGGAGCAATTTCTGGGCTCGAAGTGAAAGTTTTCAAAGTTTTTGAAGGTATTTCAATTTTGCTATATTTTAAAAGTCGCCTATCAAAAATAGTTCCCCATATTCTCTGCGGGTCCCCTCCTCTTCTCTCTCTATCTCTCTCTTCTCTCTCATCTCTCTAAGTGCGTGTTTTTCCCCCTGATGCCAACTGAAAAGACATTATTTACCATTTTTTTTTTCCACAAACATCCTAATGTGTGTGTGTGTGTAGTGGTTTGTATGTTTATTATTATTTTTTATGTTTCGGTGTTTTTTTTTTTTTGTATGCGTTTTTATGTTTAGTTTATTTGATTTTTGTTTATGCCAGCCGAAAATGCAGAAATGCATTCAACTGTGAGTTGTGTCAGGCCACAAAGTGCAATTTGCAGAGAGGAAGAGAAGAGAGAGAGAGAGGAGAGGAAGAAGAAGGGAAAAGAGAACGAATGCAACCTGGACCTTGTTTTTCGTCTCTTGTATGAGAGTGATATCTATGACAGTAGCCATTTCAGAGTGAAGGAGTGAGGATAGCAGAATGGTGGCTGGTGGTTGGTTGGTGCGGGGTGGGGGGGGGGGGGGGGGGGGCTGTGCCCATTCACACAGGCATCAAAACAAATCGTAGCCTGGACCTGGGACCCATAATAAGCGTTTAAACGTTGGACTAACAGCTCATGCTACGCTTTTGCGCCCAAGAGGCAAACATGCAATGGCCATCCACTGTGCTCCAAAGTGTGAGTGAGTCGAAAGGAGACAAGAGAGAAGACAAGAGAGAGAGAGAAGAGAGAGAGAGAGAGAGTGTGTGTGTGTGGGGGGGGGGACCCAAACGCCGACCCGATGGTCAGCGATGTTGCCGCGCTTAATGCAACTTTGTTGCTCAGCCTGATGCCTGCTTTAATCCTGCTTCCGCTCCTGTCCTGCTGCTGCTTGCTGCTTCTGCCTATGGTCAGGCACCAGCAGCAGCGATTGAAAAATCCCACTAGGGGTTTTTTTTAATTGGATTTTAAAATACTCTGCCCATCGGCGAGCAAAAACAGGCAGCAGCCGCCAGCAGCAGGCAACAGCAGGGCCATTCATCAGGCTTAGGCCAGGCGAAGGACCAGGGGACCAGGACATGAGCCCGCTCTCGCCTCTGACCTCTGCACGCCACGGAGAGAGGACTCCGTCAACTGAATATGACCAACAACCAACACATACGCACAGGCTAACAACGCACAACACACCTACATATATCGACCCACCGACCAGTTGGGGGGTCAACACGCTCGTTATCCTTGTTTCATGCGCTGCTGCTGCTGTGCACCAAATTTGGTTACGTGTCTGACCGCGGCGATTTTTCAGGCAAGGCTTCCACGTATAGTCGTAACATTACATATTATGTGTATGTGTGTGTGTTGTGTGTTTCTTCTTTTTCATACTTTTTTTTTCGCGATTTTTTCTTTTTTTTTTTTGTGTATTTTTTGGTTTATCCAACCCCCATCACCCCCACCCGCACATTACATTAATGCCATTGGCGAATTTGTATTGCAAATGTGCAGCAAGTTGTTGGCCAAGCATGAGAATCCTCCCCAGAGATATATATAATCGCCAAAATCTCTTACAACTCAATTGTTGTTGCCTGTGTTTCTGTTGCTGTTTCAGTTTTTGTTTTTTTTTTGTTTCTTTTCGTTTGCTGATCGAAAGAAGGACAAAATGAAAATAAGTTTGGATTTTAGAGAAATCTTTTCAAATATTTGTCATAAAGTTTGCAAATATATTTCCAAACATTAATCTAATTGGAACTGGGAATTAAGTTGTCTTAAACTACAAAGAAACTTTGACCAATCCGTAGTAGCGAGAAGCAAAAACAGACACAAAACAACTTATCATTTCTGGCCCCCAAAAAAGAGAAAACTGGCAAACAAGCAAACAAAAATGTCTTAACTCCTCAGAACTGAATTGAACTCTTTCGCTTTAAACAATTGCATTACAAATCATCCCAAATAAGCATGAGCACAACAGGGAGAAGGAACTGAGACAAAAACTAATCAAAATCTCACAAACGTAGCTCGAAAAGTTCATGGGACCATTATTCTTAATTTCAAGATAGCCAGAGTGGGCGTGGTTGGTGGGGGGGAGCACAGCACAGAAATTTGTGAAAATGGAAACTTTTGGCAACTACTACCTTTATTGCCAGTTGATAAACAAGCCTGAAGCTTCAGTACCAAAAGCAACCAGATGCAGATAACACAAAAAACAAAGAGTAAATAAAATTGCCAGAAATAACTGACTTGACTCGACTCGGACTCGGACTCGGCTTCGGACATGGACTCCATCAGTCTGCGAGGGACTATGCAAAATATTCAAAATTTATGCTGAAAAATGTAAATATGATATATCCTACACTGGGAATGGGGTTTTGGGAGGGCGGGGTGGTGGGAATAGATTGAAATTTGGAGACCAAATTAAATAAAAAATCAGTGTGTCCAAAGAGTTGAGCTCAAATTGCAATTTCATAAGCAATTTGCCAAAAGCAAAAAGTGAGCATCAACCGAGAGAGCGAGTTAGAGAAGAGAGAGAGAGCGGAGAGATAGAGAAAAGGGGGGGTAGGGTAAGAAGAGGAAAGAGATACGTTGCTAGACAATTTCAACTAGCCTGAAGGGTAAGCGAGCCAAAGCAGGAAACAAAAAACCCCAAAAAAAGGCACAACGACAAAGAACAAAACAAAAAAAAAAAAAAAAAACAAAAATAAAAGGGATGGAAATTTACATTTCAACAAACCAAACCAAACAAACCAAGACAATTTAGTTTTTGGTCGTCTCTGCCTCTGTCTCTGCCTCTGCCTGACGCCAAAACAAAAAAAAGGAAAAAAAACGCTCTAAAAATTTAATACTTCGGAGCTCTGGCATTTTTATGGCACTCCGAGTATGTCTTTGGTCTGTGGTCTGTGTGTGTGTGTTTGTGCTGTCGACAGCCTAGGGAAAAGTATGCACTGCTTGGACAACAATAAACATCCAATTAAGAAAATACTATTTTGTGACACAAATTGAAAAGCCCAAGCCAAGGCCAAGCCCGAAACCAGTCGGGCGTCATGTATTCGTCTCGTCTCTAGTTTTCTACAAAGTGCCAAGCAAATAATGCACAAAAGTATGCTACGAAAATACAAACAAATACACACACACACACACACACGGGGGAGGGGAAAGAAGAGAGCTGCTGATGGTGGAAAACCTATAACAAAAAGCTAAAATATATTGCTTTTGGTTTGTTTGGCTTTGCCTGCTTCTGAGTCCAGTCTCGTCTCAGTTTGAATTGAGTCTTGAGTTTGAGTCTAAAGACAGGTCCAAGTCCCGAATCCTGGTCCAATTCAGTTTAGTTTCAGTCGAGCAGCGTGTATGGGGCATGTTGGGACAAGCCTCTTTAACAAATGACACCAACAGAAGTAAAATCAGCAGCAAAAGAGAAGGAGAGCAGCCAGCAGCAGCAAACAGACTCCTTTTTGGCGTTGTAAATTTGTTAAGCTTCAATCGAAATATTTGTGTGCTTGCTTCTGTGTCTCTCCTTCTCCTGCTATCCCCCCTCTCTTTTCTCTCTGTGTGTGTGTTTATTCTCCATTTGTTATTTACTATTTTCGTTGAAAAGTGTCCTTTTGGCATGAAGGATAGGAGAAAATCTGGAGAGCATACATGATGCATTCTGAAAACCCCCCCCCCCCCCAAAAAACCCTTTAGGGAATTGCCCGAAAAACCCAGTCAATGTATTTGTATTGTGGCCCGGGTGGGTGTGTGGAGTGGTTGAGTGAGTGTGTCTATATATTTTATTTAAATTCGCTTAGATGTTTGTTAATGATGCAATTAGAGCAGGAAATAGATACATTTGCCAAAGTTTATAAATAAAAAATGTTTAAGAGCGATTTCCAAAGAGTTATTGCAATTCGCTCAATCCAATTCAAAGCCTAAAATGGCACAATCTTTTGCCCCACTGTCTCCTCCTTTACTTCTCATCCTGTATATCATCTCTTAATTACCAACTTGCCTTTTTTTTCCACTCAAAAATGTCTCCCCTTTAAATTCATTAAAGCCCTCACCAAAACCATGAAACATACAAACAAAACAAAAAAAAAAAAAAACAAAACACAGAAACACCCAGAAACATATCCGTCTAAATGAACTCCACACAAGGCGGCCAGGCACGGCCAGGCCAGTCAGGTCAGGCCAACAGCAGAGATTTAAAAAGCCTCGACGACTCAACAAACCAAATAATTTTTCAGGCACCCAGCAAAATACGAAATGGGAAAAACAAAAAACAAAATCCCAACAACAAAAAACTGTGCTACCAGCGCTCAGCGAACCACAAACAGGTAAATGCTTTAAAACAACACGACACTGCTGGAAACGCTGGCAGAGGGGAACGGCGTAGATGGAGCAAAATGGAGATGGAGGAGGGGCCAGCTGCAACGACCGCAACATAATAATTATGCCACACAGAAACCGCAATGCATGCGGGGCACGGCTTCGCTTCTACCAGCGAAGCAGCAGCAGTAGCAGCTTCAGCTAAACTACCAATCCTCAATTTGGATGGTTTGGGCCAAGAGGTTGGAGCTGGAGCTAAAGCTGGGTTGGCGTTGGGGTTTGGGGAGGCGCGTAGGAAATGTTTGCAAGGCGAAAGTGGTGAACAAAAAGTGTTGCGTGTGTTGCCAGAAGACAAAAGAGAAGCAGCACACGAACAAACAAAAATCAACAAACAAACAACAAAACAAAAAAAAAAAAAAAACCAAAAAACACAAGCAAAAACAACGCAACAACGTCAAAACCGCAAAGTCAATGCAACTTAAAACCGCAGCACAGTTTGGGGCGCTGAGGTTTTTTCGAAAGCAGAGGAGACAGAAGAGACAATGTCAGAGAAGAAAGCGAGAGAAGAGAGAAGAGAGTTGGAGTGAGTTGGAAGACATGCTATTAAAGCAAACTTTTATACATAGATTAAAGAAAACAAAAAGAAAAAAGATAAGTTAAAGTTTATTAATATTCCAAAAAGAAAAACTAAAGTAGAGGCTAGGGGAATGCAAATCTCCTCTAACAAGATTGTTAGATCAATGATCTGAATCCAATCCATGAATCTCATCTCACTACATATTCTATTTTGACTTCCCTCCTTTGGTTCTTCTCTCTTGGTTCTGATAAACAACTGGACTTTATTGTGTTTCATTTTATTGGCGAAAAAGTGTATAAAATGCGGATTATTAATTAAGCCTGGAATTTGGATTTGTGGAAAACATATTGCACTTAATCTCCCTTTGGGATATGGCTAACTTATAAAGTTTTTCAGCTCGATAAATACTCGAAACATTATCTGGCCTAAGCCACATTTACCACGCTGGCTCTCACTCTCTGGTTTCACTTGACCCAACTAAGTCTCTGTTTCGCTTTGTCTCTTTGTCTCTCTTTCTCCTCTCTCCTGTTGGCTTCAGTTTATTCCGCCGCCATTCATTTGGTATCCTTGACGATATTGAGCACTTTATTTAGCACAAAATAACAGCAAACAAACACAACACCACAAAAAAAAAAAGAAGAACAGCGAAAGATATGGAAAGAGAAAAGGGGAGGAGGAACTAAAGCCCATAAAACTTAATAGCCCAAGTCGGTTAATTTGAACTTTATTGCCACTAAGCGGTGAGTAGGGGAGGGGCGTGGGAGGGGAATAAAAAATAAAGATACAAACAAAAAAACCAAAACATCCAAACCAAAGCGAGAGGTAGAAATCAATTTAGCTGGGCCTAACTTGAACATCCAAAGCGTAAGCATGAGAGAGCGGGCAGGCGGACAGGCGGAAAGCGTGGACAGGAGGACCGGAGGACAGGTAGATAGGTAGGACCAGAGCAGGTAAGCCTAAAAGTGTGTTGCGCTGGCAAGAGCCCCCAAAAGCAAAAGCATGCACATATATACAGACAAATTTGCCCCTCTTTCCTCCCTCTCTCTCTCTCTTCTCTCTCTCTTTTTGTCCTGGCGAGTTGTGTAGTGGCAAGAAGCTAATTTTATGGGGCGCAACGGATTTGATTGCATGGGATTTAGATATGATGAAAAGGGCCACAAGCCAAAAGCATTCGGAAGCATCTGGAGTGCATAAATGTCCGTTGCGAGGCGACTAGTCGGCGCACCATTATTCATTTTTAATGCGACCATCTCTGGGCATGGCCATGTCCATGGGCATGGGTAGGGGAATAGGGAAAAGGGAATGAAAGGACACACGACAGACAGACAGAGAAGGTAGTAGTCAAGGGAGTAGCAACACAAAACAATTTGGCCACATGTAAGCACAGAGGCATAATTGCCTCAACAAAGGTCGAAGACTGAAGGACGACACCAGGAAGGCAAGGCAAGGCAAGGCACGGCACGGCAAGTCAAGGAGGCGAATGGTGTTGCCTTAAGACAGAAGCGCAGGAACTAAACCAGCAGGAGCCAGGCATCTTTAAAAAATGATTGGGTGAAATGCAAAAAAAAAAACAGGAGAAGGGCACACAGAGGGGGAAAAAAACAGCGAAACAGAGCGGAAGCCAAGGGGGCGACTATGTCTAGGGTCTTTCTCGTTCTCTCATCGTCGTCGTCGTCTTTTGCCTTTTGGGCCTTTTGGGGTGCAATTTGCAGTGGCAGGGGCTGCAAAAAGCCAAGAGGTAGATTAACTTTAAGCTCTCTACCTCGCCCACCTCTCTTCCTGTCTCTCTCTCTCCTGTGGGTGTGCGCGTGTGTGTAAAAGCAAATAAGCTTTGCATACTGAAGGCGCAAAAAAGTGAAACCACTTTTGATTAGCCTGAAAAAAATCTTTTCATTTGAATCTTCTTTTCTTTTTTTTGTACAAACGAAATTCCTTTGCTTCGAAATTCATTTCAATAACCAAATTCAGATATATTACAATATACCGATATATAAATTATCCTTTTTCGTCCTCAATCGCATTCATTTACATTAATTGTGCCACACTTCTTTTTCATCTTTTTTCTCCTGCCGCTGCCGCTTGCTGTGCTGCTGCCGCTTCCTCTTGTTGTTTCATTAAAATAACCAAATTTCACAATTCTCTCAAAAAAAAAATAACTACACAAATAAAAATTTTGATGAAAAATAATAAAATAATAAAAGAAGAAGAGAGAAGAAAAAGGGTGAAGAGGTAAAAAGCCAAAAGAAAGACCAAGACCAAAAAGTCGAAGCGGCGGCCAACGGCGTGAAGAAGCAAACAGAGAGAGGGGAAAGGAAAGGGAAAGGCTTCAAAAAATTATTTGCCAAAAACATTTTTCAAAATTTTATTACGCAGGGAATATTTTAGGAAGCATTTGCAATTTTCATTTTTGCATAAACACAAATGTACATTCAAAGTTAGTAATGTTGTATATGTAGATGTTTCTATGTGTATGGGGTGATGGTTTGTATATATATATATGTATGGGGATCCATCTGCATAAAGGGCTCGTGTTCGGGGATGTGGCAAACAAAAAGGCCGCTTGCAAAATTGTACAACAACCAATTAAAAAGCATAACTCGATTTTTAAATTTACATAACATTTTTCTAAATTACAGGGCTTTCCAGGAAGGCAGGCGGCAGTCATCAGTCAGTCAGTCAGTCGAGGGCAGTCGGGGGGATTCAGGCTTATATAATGGGGCCCCCCCCCCTAACCCCCGAACCATCCAATCGTTTTACTCCCCTCCTTCACTCTCCATTCACCCAATTTTCGCACTCGCTTTCAGGGGCTTACAATGTCTGGCTTGTTGTGTCGTTGTTGTTTCTGCTGCTGTTGCCTTGCCTTGGGGCCTGCAATTAAAAGCGTATTTAATTTTTTTTACGCCATGCGCTTTAGTTTTCGATTTGTTGTTGCTGCTGTACCCCTCTGCGGCTTTTATTTAATTTGAGAAAAAACAAAAACATATTTTTTTCCCCTTGGGGTTTTGGCATAATTTTTAAAATAAAAGACAGCCAGCAGTAGTCAGTCAGCCAACGTCATTTCCGTCAGCACCCCAGCTAGGCAAATCAGGAAACCAGTTTAAAAAGTAAAATGAAAAAATTATTTTAAAATAAAAAAATTTAAAACTTTTTTTAAGGGGGGGGTTTTTTTTTTTGGCGGGGCTTTTGAAACCTGGTTTTGGGGGCCACTTGGGGGCTGCTGCGGACTGACAATTGGCTGACTGACTGATGACTGGCTGTCTTTTTTGTTAATTTATCCCCAATCACATAACAAAATATATTTTTTTTTGCTTTTTGCTCAAATTAAATAAGAGCCGCAGAAAAGGTGCGGGCAGAAACAACAAATCGCCACAAAAAGCGCTGGCTTTAACCCAAAATTTTCAATACGTTTTAAATTTGGGCATTTTGGGCCCGGGCAACGGAAACACCCAGCAGCAAAAAACCCGACAACAACAAGCGACAGACATTGTAAGCCCGCAAGCTGAGCTGAAAGAGAATTGGGTTTAATGGAGAGTGAAGGATGGAGTATAACGATGGTTGGATGGTATGCGGGGGGTTTGGGGGGGGGGGCCCCCTTATATAAGCCTGAATGCCCCCGGGTGCCTCTGACTGACTGACTGACGGGCTGACGCCGCCCGCCTTTCCCGGAAACGAACCTGTAATTTAGCAAAAAGTTTTGAAAATTTAAAACGAGTTATGCATTTTAATTGGGTTTTTGTACAATTTTGCAAACGGGACCTTTTTTGCCACATCACCGGGGGGGGGAAACCCAGCCCTTAAAGCAGATGGACCCCATACATATATATATATTTCAAACCATCATCCCAACACTAGAAAAAATTTTACTTTTACATACAATACATAACTTTGAATTTTGGGACATTTTTTGTTTTTTGCAAAAAAGGGAAAATTTGGGAAATTCTTTTACTAAAAAATTTCCCGCGTAATGCAATTTAAAAAAATTTTTTCAATATAATTTTTTTTTTAAGCCCTTTCCCCTTTTCCCTTTTCCCCCCCTCTCTGTTTGCTTCTTCCGCCGTCTGGCCCCCCGCTTCGACATTTTGGTCTTGGGTCTTTCGTCTGCATTTACCCTTCTTTTTACTTCTCTTCTTTTTCTTATTTTTTTATTATATTTTTTCATCAAAATTTCTTTTGTTTGTTATTTTTATTGGAGAATTGTGAAATTTGGTTATTTAAAATGAACAACAAGAGGAAGCGGGCAGCAGCAGCACAGCAGCGCAGCGGGCAGGAGAAAAAAAGATGAAAAAGAAGGTGGCCAAATGAATTAGTAATAATGGATGAGGCCCAAAAAGAGGATATATGATATATGGTTATATTCTATATCTGAGATTGGTTTATTGAAATGATTCGAAGAAAGGAATTCGTTTGTCAAAAAGAAGAAAAGAAGTTTCAAATGAAAAGATTTGTTCAGGCTAATCAAAAGTGGTTTCACTTCTTTGCGCCTTCAATATGCAATTTTATTTGCTTATAACACACGCGCACACACACAAGAGAGAGAGAGACGGGAAAGAGAGGGTGGGCTGAGGTAGAGAGCTTAAAGTAAATCTACCTTTTGGCTTAATTGAGCCACTGCCACTGCAAATTGCACCCAAAGGCCCAAAGGGAAACGACGACACACGAAGAGAACGAGAAAACTCCTAGACATAGTCGCGCCTTGGGTTTTCCCCATCTGTTTGCTGTTTTCCCCCTCTTGTGCCCCTTCTCCTGTTTTTTTTCTTGCCATTTCACCTAACCATTTTAATGATGCCTGGGGTACCCGTGGGGGGGGTAGTTGCCTCGCTTCTGTCTTAAGCAACACCATTGCCGCCCTTTCCCTTTCCTGCCGTGCCTTTTCCTTGCCTTCTCCTGGTGTCGTCTTCGTCTTCGACTTTTTTGAGGCAATTATGGCTCTGTGCTACTTGGGCCAAAAATTGTTGGGGGTTGCTACTCCCTTTGGACGACTCCCTTCTTGTCTGTCTGTGGTTTTGTGCCTTTTTTCCCCTTTTCCCATTCCCTACCCATGCCCAGGACATGGCCACCCCCAAAAGATGGTCCATTAAAAATGAATAATGTGGCAAATATCCTCGCAAGCGGAAAATTTTGCACCCCAATGCTTCCGAGATGCTTTTGGGTTTGGGGCCCCTTTTTTCAATCATATCTAAACCCATGCAATCAATTCCCCCGTTGCGGGGCCCCATAAAATTAGCCTTTTGCCCACACAAAACCCCCAAGACAAAAAAAAGAGAGGAGAGAGAGAGAGGAGGAAGAGGGCAAATTTCTGAAATTTTGTGCATGCTTTTGCTTTTGGGGGCTCTGCCCGCCCACTTTTTAGGCTTACCTCTTGGTCCTACCTATCTCCCCTTTCCTCCGGTCCTCCTGTCCCCCTGCCGCCTGTCCGCCTGCCCGCTCTCTCATGCTTATGCTTTGATTTTCAAGTTAAGCCCGCTAAATGTTTTTTTACCTCTCCTTTTTTTGGATGTTTTTTGTTTTTTTTGTTTTAGCTTTATTTTTAAAATTCCCCCCCCCTTTCCCCTTTCCCCTACTCACCCTTAGTGGCAAAAGTTAAAATAAAACCGAGTTGGGCTATTAATTTAGGGGGCTTTAGTTCCTCCTCCCTTTTCTTTTTCCATATTTTTTTCGCTCTCTTTTCTTTTTTTTTGGTTTGTTGTGTTTGTTTCTGGTTTTTGTCTAAATAAAGTGCGCAAATAAATCGCAAAATACAAAATGAAATGCGGCGGAAAAAACTAAACCCCAACAGAGAGAGAGAGAGAAAGGAGACAAAGAGACAAAGCGAAACAGACTTATTTGGGGTCAAGGAAACCAGAGAGTGAGAGCCAGCGTAAGGTAAAGTGCTTAGGCCCGATAATGTTTTAGTATTTTTTAGAGTAAAAAAATTTAAAAGTTAGCCAATCCCAAAGGGAGAATTAAGAAAAATGTTTCCCAAATCCAAATTCCAGGTTTAATTCATACTCTTTTTTATACATTTTCCCATAAATGAAACACAAAAAAGCCCAATTGTTTATCGACCAAAGAGAGAAGAACCAAAGGAGGAATCAAATAAGAATATTAGATGAGATGAGATTCTGGACTTGGATTCCGATCTTTATCTAACAATCTGTTAGGGGAGAGTGCATTTCCCCTTTTACCTCTATTTTAGTTCTTTTTGGAATTGTTTAAAATAACTTTAACTATACTTTTTTCTTTTTTTTTATTTTTAATCTATGTATAAAAGTTTTTTAAATAGCATGTCTCCAACTCACTCCAACTCTCTTCCCCCTCTCTCTCTCGCTTTTCTCTGACTTGCTTTCTTGTTCCTCCTTTCAAAAAAAACCCAGCGCCCCAAAAAACTGTGCGGTTTTTTAGTTGCTTTTGACTTGGGGTTTTGACGTTGTTGCGTTTTTTGCTTGTTTTTTTTTTTTTTTGGGGGGGTTTGTTGTTGTTGTTGATTTTGTTGTTGTGGCCTTGCTTTTTTCTTTTGGCAACACCGCAACAGCTTTTTTTTTTTCAACTTTCGCCTGGCAAAACTTTTCTACGCCCCCCCCCAAACCCAACCCCAAAACCCCAGCTTTAGCCCCAGCTCCAACTTTGGGCCCAACCATCCAAATTGGGATTGGTAGGTTTAGCTGAAGCTGCTGCTGCTGCTGCTGCTGGTAGAAACGAAGCCGTGCCCCGCATGCATGCGGGTTTTTGTTGCTAATTATTATGTTGCGGTTGCGTGGGCCCCCCCCTCCATCTCCCTTTTCCCCATTTCCCCTTTTCCCCCCGCCAGCGTTTCCAGCAGTGTCGTTTGTTTTGGAAAAACATTTACCTTGTTTGTGGTTCGCTGAGGCTGGTAAAATTTTTTGTTTTGGTTTTTTTTTTTGTTTTTTTCCCTTTCGATTTTGCTGGGCCTGAAAATTTCTTTGGTTTGAGTCGTCGAGGCTTTTAAATCTTCTGCGTTTGGCCCGACCCCGACCTGGCCTGGCCTGGCCCGGCCGCTTGTGTTGGGGTTTTATTTAGACGGATAATTTTTCTGGGTTTTCTGTTTGTTTTTTTTTTTTTTTTTTTTTTGTTTTATGTTATGGTTTTGGGGAGGGGTTTAATAATTTTAAAGGGGGGGAAAATTTGAGTGGAAAAAAAAGGCAAGTTTGTAATTTAAAAGATGATTACAGGGGGAGAAGTAAAGGAGGAACAGTGGGGCAAAGATTGTGATTTAAGGTTTGAATTTGGGTTGAGCCGAATTGCAATAAATCTTTGGAATCCCTCTTAACTTTTTTTAAAACTTTGGGAAAAGTTCTATTTCCCGCCTTAATGCTCTAACAAACATCAAGCGAAAATTTAAAATATTATAAGACACACTCCTCATCACACACACACACGGGCCCAAACAAATCATTGACATGGGTTTTCGGGGAATTCCCCAAAAGGGTTTTTTGGGTTTTTAAATGCCCTCATGTGTGCTCTCTCAATTTTCTCATCCTTCGCCCCAAAAGGGACACTTTTTACGAAAATATAAATAAAAAATGGAAAGAATAAAC
>JANFPS010000108.1:0-38113 GCA_024703675.1 Drosophila nebulosa
AAATTTTTGTTTTAAAAGATTTTTTTAAATTTTGGTTTTTCAATTGAAGATCGAACTATACTCATTGCTTTCTGCTATTTCGTTTTCAATCGCAAAATTTGTCTCTGTTGTCCCTCTTGTAGGTTGGTCCAAACATTCTATGTTGTGTTCTTCTTCTATTTCTTCAATATCTCTAAAATAAAATGTATAGTTTTTAATTTTGCGTATTCTTCTTGATAATTCATTTGGGCTTTGTAGCCTTTGTGGATTTGTGGATATAACATTTTTGTTCTATTGGACAAAGTTTGCTGGGTGCAACGAAAATGATTTGATGTAAACTTAAATCTGAAGTACAAACAGGTCTTATACTATATTTATAGGTTTAATTTGTGAGCCCTTTAGTGGCGTGATTGATATTGATGCGATTTGATTGGCCCAAATTTTAATGTTGAATTAGCGTTCTCACGCTTTTGATTTTTATGGGATAATTATTATTGCAAGTGTTCAATTGTATATGAATAAAACGGATTTTATTGGCCTGTGTTTTAACTATGAGTTAGCGTTTTGAGGGGGACAATTGTTATTGCAAGTGTCCAAGTCTTTATAAAAAACGGTGTTTACTTTAAAGTTATAAATTATAGTGGGCGAAAATTTTATAAGTTATTGGGTATTGAGTTTGGAAAAATAACTAGCCCATCCTAAAAAAACAGCCTGTCCTCAGGCGAATGCATTATGATATAGCGAGGGGTTTTTCTCAGCTGTGAAGGAAGGAAGGAAATAGGTTCTAGCTTGGTGATATTGTTTGTTACATAAATGATTTGGATATAGTCAAGCAATGAATTATTATTATTATTGATATTTCGTTTAATTCTAAGGCACACTTGTGGATTTTTATTACGTTATTGCCTCCTTTTATTAAGTCGTTGTTTACGAAATTTTGATTAAGTTTAGTTTTTGGTAAACTCCATTTTACAATTATGTTTGGTTCAATGTAATTGATTTCAAAATTCTTATATGTTTTGGGGTATTCACAAGTGGTTGTGATTTGATTTAAAATGCCTATTAATATTAATATTAATGTATAATTAATTACTTTCTATTTGCTTGGTATTTTTGTTGAACAAAGTGTTTCTGTCAAAATAGTATTTATCGTATTAATTTTCCGCCACAATATTTTTATGTTCATCTGGATTTCTTAAGGAATGTTTGAAATGGTAAATATGTCATTTGAATTTGGTTTCAGCCAGGATGTTTTTGTATTTAATAGTTTTAACTGAAAAAATGATTTTGTTGAAAGAAAGATATTTTAAATTGGGGCGTGGGGGGTTTAGGATGGGTTTAAAAAGTGTTTTTATCCGGATCTTAAAATAAAACCCAAAGGGTTTTTAGGAAATTTGTAAATCTATTGTAAACTTTCACCCCTAGGTTTTTTATAGGTAAACCCGACTAAATCGGGAATTTTTTTTTTTTGGGAAAAGCACCCAAAAAGGGGCGAAACAGTGGGGTGAGTTCGATTTTCGAATGAAAACCCCCTTTTAATTTATTTCGTTTTTCTGTTTTTTAAAATTTCCCGTATAAAATTTTTGTGGATATTTGTAGGGGACGTTTTAAAAAAAATTTGGGGGCCCTTTCATGTTTTATATTAAATTGAGTCCCTTTTTTTGTCCGCGAAATTTAAAATTTTTTCCCCTTTTGCCCCACTGAATGTCACGGGAAATTCGTACAAGTTTTTTTTTAAAATTTTTTTGTGTTTCTTCCTTTTTAAATGATCGAATCTATACTCATTTTTTCTCCCTATTTCTTTTTTAAAAAATCGGGCAAAAAATTTGTTTTCTGTTTTTTCCTGTCTTAGGGAAAATTCCAAACTTCTTTTGAAAGTATTTTGTTTTTAACAGAAAAGGCATAGGGGCCCACAGTATTGTAAAGTATAAAAAAAAACTTTATATTAAAATATTTTTCAAACAAAAAAGTGACATTTTGTAAATCGCTTACAAAACCCTAGCCAAGACCAATCCCGAAATATATCGCCACTTATTTTGGGATTTGGGCCGGCCCCCGGGGAGATCGCACGTAAGCTTAAACGGGTCCTTTCCCCAGCCCCAATCCTTCAGCATACAACTCCCCCTCAAACATACATTCCCCCATGCTACACTCCCCGCCCTTGGCCGCTCTTTAAACGGCAGGCCCTATAAGATATACATAAATACTTTTACTACGCCGGGGCCCCAGGGGAACCCCCCGGTTTTTATACTTAAAAAATTTTTTTGGGAAAGCTCGGGGAAAAAACCTTTGTAAAATAAAATTCATTCGTATTTTTACCCCAAACAAAACCGGGGATTTTTTTATTCTTACATGGCGACCGGACAGGGGTCCTTATCAGAAAAAACCCAGTGACCTGGAAAAAAACCCCCGGGCAGATGGATTTGGAAAAAACGAATTAAAAAAAAAAACAATGAATATTAATCGGGAAGAAAGTAGAGTGATGGAAGGAGATCTGGTGTGGCAAAAAAAACAAAAAAGCCAGGAAGGCTGAAATTTTGGGTTTTGTTTTAAAAAAACCCCCCAGAAAAAATTAATTGGAACACCTCGGTTAAATTCCCGCCGAGGTAGAATTTAAAAAAATAAATTTAATGAAAGAAAAAAAAAGGGACCACAGCCAAACCCCATACCTACAATCCAAACGGGGGAAAAGGGCCAAAAATTGAAAACAAAACCACAACCTGTAAAGGATGCCCGACTTTTAAAAATGGGTCTGCCAAAAAACGACTGCGGGGATTTCCTCTACTCCCCATATTGGAGTTCCCTTAGCCACGTAGGGGAAACCCAAGGTTTAAAAGCCTTTTCAAGTCCCCCCTAAAAATTTCCGAATCCACCTGTGCCCCCAGAAACCGGTCCCCCATAAACAAAAAAAAAAAAAAAAAAAAGCCTTGCACCCAGAAACGGCATCGTCGGGCCCGCCCCAAGCCAAAACCAAGGACTGGTAACCGCAGCGTTACACAGAAACCCCACAAAAATTTTTTTTTTTAACTATGCATTTCCTTTGGGAAATTTTTTTTTTTTAATGCCCTGCGTGCATTTTTTTTTTTATATAATTATAAAAATTTTATGTAAAATTTGTGCGACTTTAAAGTTGCTAAATTTAGAGTGTGGCCTGAAACCCCCACGAAAAAAATGGTGGGAAAATATGAAAAAAAAAAGAAAACCAAAAAAAAAAAAATTTAACAAAAAAAATATTAAAAAATTTTTACAAATAGATTTGGGCAGAAAAAAAAAAAAATTTTTTTCTAAATTAAAAGTTTAAAAAAATAGTAAAAAAAAAAAAAAAGAAAAAAAAAATTTTTTTTTCACAAATATTGAATACCACGAAAATGAAAATCAAAAAGCAAAAAGGGTTGTAAAACAAGAAAAAAAAACACTAAAAAAAAACATTTTTCCCAACATTCTGACTACATTTAATTTAAAAAAATTAAAAAAAACAAAAAAAAAAAAATAAAAAAAAACCTTTCACAGCAAATTTGTTTGAAATAGGATATACAAGTTTGTGACATAAGGAATGACCCCAATATGGGGTTTAATAGATACAAAAGGCATGGACTCCACTAAAAACGTCATTAAAAAGAAAAAATAAATTTAAAACAAAATAAAAATCATCAAATGTAGTTTTAAGACCCAACGAATCCCACTTTTACTAATAATTTTTAGTAAAAAATGGCGCATAGGTATTATAAAAAAACAATAATTTTACACAAAAATGTGGTAAAAAAAAAGGGAGCCAAAACCGTCCCCAATGATCTGGAAAAGATCAAAAAAGACTTTGCCCCAATTTTTTTTAACAGTGCTTTTCAAAAAAAAAAAGGGAATTATAAAAAAAAAATTTTTTTAAAAAATTGTCAAAATAAAAAAAAATATTTTACATATAAATTGTTTAAATACGAGTACTTTGGGACGATAGATTTAAAGGGCCCGGTAAATAAAAAAATTAGTATAAATAAATGGGAAAACAAAAACCATCTCGAAAAAATTTTTCCCTTTTCCCTTTGATTTCCTGATAGACTCGGCACAATAGTTTAAAAAGGTACAAGGATTTTACTACAAAAAAAAACAAAATAAGGATATTCAAAAAAGGAAAAATTTAAAAAATAAAAATTTTGGGGGGCATGGAAGGGGAAGAATTACTTCCCCCATATCCAAAATATAAAAGAAAACTTTAAAAAACCCATCCCAAAAACCCGTAACCCCCAAAACAGAAATACCCCAAAAAAGATAAACGGGCACGCAAAAATTCTATTTGATTCTTTCAACGAAGCAAAAAATTTTAGTGCTTTTTAATAGAGGGGAACTTTACCTATGTTATTTGGGGAAAAATTTTTTTCCAATTTTTTATCAAGTCGTGCAAACAATCACAAAAATTTTATTCCCTCCCAAAACTTAACTCACCTCTGAGCATAGACACCGGAAAAAAAGGGAAAACAACCCAAGAAGGGGGAAGGGAAATTTTGAAAAAAGCGGGAAGAAATAGAAGAAAAAGTCTAACGATCTAAAAATTTTCCTGCGCTTTTTAAATTCCCTGATATAAAAGCGTTGTCTGAACAAGAAAAACAAAATCAGTTTTTTAGAAACAAATAAAAAGGTCATAAACAAAACTGACAAAAAGGCCCAAAATTTAAATCCCGAAGGGTATATATAAAAAAATATAAACATGGCCATACCCGAATTCAATGGTAAAAAAAATTAAACCCTGCAAAGATTTGTGACACCCCCGGGGGTTTGGTAGATTTTGATAAAAAGGGACTACAAACCAAAATAGCGTTGGGGTTTAAAAAATAAAAATTTTTATTGGCCCAACACTAAAATTGAAGCCCAAAACGAAAACTTAAATTTACGCAAATTAATAAAAAAAATTGAAAGGGGCATTTGTAATTGGTGAAAACCCAAATTTTAAAAACCCAAAATTGAAAAATCCCACTCAGTTTAGGGAAAAACCCCTTCAAGCTGCGTTTTATCGATGAAGGTATGCCAGCGAAACTTCCCTTTTAAAGAATAGAAACAGACGATGCATAGAGGCAAGGGTTTTGGAAATTGCGAAAAAAACTTGCATAAAAAACAATACTCGACCTGGAAATTTTTAAAAAACCATGGACAAAATTTAGAAAAGTACTTACAAAAAAGTACTGAGATAACGGGAAATTCCAAAAAAGGGTTTTCCGTTTCCCCCAAAAAAAACCCGTGGTAATTATAATAACAAATAAAATTATCGGGGTAGAGGCAAGGGGTCAGGGTTATTACAAAAATACAATAATAACAATAAAAAATTTGTTCCCTTCCCAAAAAATTAAACGGGGAAAAAGTTAGTATTTTTAATGGGGACACGGGAAATCAAAAATATCAAAAGGGGAAAAGAAAATTCCAAACATTTTCGGGAATACCCAAAAAATAATAAAATAAATAAATATTCAAAAAAATTAGCCCAAGGGAAGAAACTAAATCCATAGGGTTTTTACTTTTTTGGGAAAATACAATCTTTCAAAATACAAAACCCCAAACATGAACTTTCATATTGTTAATCCCCAATTCGCTTTTCCATGTGGGGGAAATACTGGGAAATCGATTTCTAAAAAAATAAAAACTGTAAATTTTAGATTTTAACCCTTTTCCGAAGTTTGGTTTAATAATTAACCGAACAACCTTAAAATATCCGTAATGCCCCCCTTTATCTTTCAGTTTGCTAATAATCAATAGTTTTGCCACCCAAGACCCCAAGTTGTCCGAAAAATCTAAAAAAATTCAAAGAAGACAGTGTTTTGTTTTCCAAAATCAAGGGAAAATTGGGACTGGTATTTATTTAGCAATACCAAAACTCCCCCCCAAAATTTCGTTTACGTTTGGGCAAAAATACTAAAAATATAGATCAAAAGTAAACATATCAAGTTTGAAGTATGCCCCCCTTTTTCCCGGGTACAAAAACGAAGCGGATAAAAAAAAGCGTAAAAAACGCAGAATTTTTAAACCTTTAAAAAAATTTTTTCCCCCACAGTTTTAAACAGCCAACTTACAAATTTGTGCAAGGAATCTAGGATGTTTTGGGGAACTAGAAACCAAATCAATACAACAAACAAAAAAAAATTAAGACGGTTTAAAGTGAAACAATTTACATTAAAAATTTTAGAAGTATCATAGCCAGAAAGAAGAAATACAAAGAAAAACTCCAAAAACTCAAAAGAAAAAACGAAATGGCGGCCCTCTGCTCCCCCTTATTCAGCCCCCTTTTATTGGTACCGAAAAAATCGGTACCATTACCTTACCAAATTTCCCCTTACCTTGAATCGATGAAATTTTGGAGCAATTAGGTGGCCCAAAATTTTTTTTCATGCCCCGATCTAATGAGGGTTTTTTTAAAACAAAACGAAATCGAAAAAGAGTCACGAGAAAATAAAAATTTCCCTTTTCCCCATGTAATGGTTTATATCGCTTCACTCTTTCCCCTTCGGTTTAAAAATTTGCGCCAAATTCGTTCCCGAGGAAAGATGACTTAAACCCCTTCATGGGCCCTTTAACCCCTTTCCAACATTCCTTTTCATGGATGATTAATGTCATGGGGGTTTTCCGAAAAAAAACATGCTCAAAAATCTAACAGATATTTTTGAGAAGTGCAGGCAAAAACCAAACCAAATTTTCATCCTAAAAATGTTTTTTTTTATGCATGAAGTCCCCCTTTTTTGGGGCAAAATGCACTGGGTAAATGAATCTTGCCTTATGACACAAAGTATTTATGTCTTCAAAAAATTTTCCAGTCCCACATGATCGGACAGCGCTAGAAATTATTGCATTTTTAACTATTATCGAAATTTTTTACCAAAAATTCGCTGAATATTCCCCGTCACATAACAAGATTATGTAAGAAAAATGTTAAATTTGAATGGACAAATGATTGTTTAAAAAGCGATCGAGCATTTAAAAACAGCATTGATGAACCCCAACCCGTTACAGTACCCGATTTTAGCAAAGAAAATTTTTCAAAAATTTCAGAGCAAGTAAATATGCCGTGGGGCAGTCCCCAAAGGCAAAAAAAAAAATGGACTCAACTTCCAGAGGGTATCTTTTAATCTTTCACAAAAGGTTGAGGTTTAAAAAGTGCAAATTGAACAAGAGGGTTTGGGTGCAATTCCTGGGGGAATCACGCACTTCAGACCAAAAACATTATGGTAGACATTTTACTGTCAAAACCCGATCCCAGAGCGGGGTTTACCCTTTTTTGTTTTTAATGACAAATCCAAATTAAGCTAACCAGAATGCGACTTGAAAATCGAGGAATAAATTTTGCGGTAAAGTATCAAGGGAAAAAAAAATTTCGTAGGCCGGCCCGCTTTTTTCGTTGGGTAACAAACCCGGGCATCCAAAAAATACAAAAAAGTAACAAAAATTTTGGGGAGTCCTACCAGAAATCAAATTTAAACAGTCAAATTCCTGCGCCCGGAAAAGAAAAAGAAATAAAATAAAAAAAGTGCAAAAAACAATCTTTAATGCTTCCCAAAAAAAAACGTATAGGGAAAACATTTTTAAAATTTACGAGGGACGAAAAAAAATGGGCCTTGCGTATTACGTTCCACATGTTTATTAAAACATGGAAAAAAGGGTTTTAGCAAAATTGACATTCGCTTATGTATACCAAAAAGGAATTCTCGACTTAGGTCAATTTTTTTTTAAAGGGGTCGAAAAAGGGAAACTGGAAAACTTTTAAAATCAGCAAAGTCAAAATGGCCCCAGCGAAAAGATCTTTGAATCAATTTCAAAAGATACTTTTTTGAAAAATGGGCCCCAAAAAAAATTGAAATCTTAAAAGCACGCTAAATCAAGCCGGGAATCTATTGTCAAATAATGATAGAGAAAAAGAAGCAATACTGTGTACGTTCCCCGAAAACACTATTAAAAAGGAGGTTCATACGGGGAATATTAAGAACTATGGCCCCAAAAAAAAAAGGCAAATTTCTATTGGAGGGAAAATGACACGAGATATAACTAAATAATAAAAAAAAATTTAAAAAGTTTCAAAAAAACAAAGATAAAAAGCATACAAAAACTCCGTTTTAATTTTTTAAAACTAAAAAGCCACAACTGGCTTTCGGAATTTTAA
Organism: Drosophila nebulosa; assembly: GCA_024703675.1. Taxonomy (NCBI): domain Eukaryota; kingdom Metazoa; phylum Arthropoda; class Insecta; order Diptera; family Drosophilidae; genus Drosophila; species Drosophila nebulosa. The sequence continues at coordinate 8,111 of JANFPS010000108.1, forward strand.
ATTTTGGTACGATCGGTCCACTTCCCCAATCGAAAAAAAAAGGAAAAGAATGCAGTAACTTTAATCTGCGATTTTAAAAAAATATTTTGTAAAATACCAAAAAAAGACAAAAGTTCCCAAAAAAAGTAGCGAAAACTATATTTTAAATTTCATTCTACCCGTAGGGCCAATTTAAGACGTTCAAAAACGGGCCCTGGGAAAAAGAATATAGAAATTTTAAAAAATTTAAGATTTTTTGCAAAGATTTGCAAATAAAAAAAAAATAGCTTCAAAAAACATCATCACCAGACTGTAGACACGGGGGACCAAAAACCACCGAACACTTAATGAAATTTTTCGATCATACATTTCAGTTTACAAAAATGACTGGGATGTAGGGGTTTCGATCCCTTCCGGGATATTGTTTTTATGGGCCGCTTTCTTGATTTGGTATTCGGTAAAACTTTTGAATTTACCCAAACATTTTAATAGTGTTTTATAAAAAATACTCCAAAACCCAAAAAAATTTAATTAAAAACCAAAAAAAGCCAAAAATTTTGTTGAACAAAATAAAGAAAAGAATAATGAAATATATGATAGAAAAGTAAAAAATATAGCATTACAAAGAGGAGATAAAGTTTCATTACGTAATGATATTATGAGTAATTAAGAGCTTTTTGATGGAAATAATTGTTATTGCAAGTTTACTTTAAAGTTATAAATTATAGTGGTCGAAAATTTTAAAAGTTATTAGGTATTGAGTTTGGAAATATGACTCCCCCATCCAAAAAAAAAACACCCTGTCCTCAGGCGAATACATTGGGATATAGAGAGGGGTTTTTGTCAGCTGTAAAGATTGGAGTATCAATCTTATTTAAAATTTGGGACCCAATTTTTTCAATAATTGGAGATTCAATTTTTTCTGTGGGAGCTCGATTGTAATTTTATCGAAAATGCCTAACTATTAATTCTTGCGGCATTGCCTTAAACTTATAGATCAAGATGTAATCAAACTTATTATAGTAAATATAGAAGTTGTTAATGTAATAGTTTAAAATACATTGTAATATTTGGTGTGTTCGTTAATTAGCTTTTTTTTTTGGATAAAGGAAACAGGTTCTAGCCTGGTGATATTGTTTGTTACATAAATGATTTGGGTATAGTCAAGCAATGAATTATTACTATTAGTATTGATATTTCGTTTAATTGTAAGGTACACTCGTAGATCTTTATTACGTTATTGCCTTCTTTTATAAAGTCGTTGTTTACGCCATTTTGATCAAGTTTAGTTTTTGGTAAATTCCATGTTACAATTATGTTTGGCTTAATGTAATTAGTTTGAAAATTCTTATATGTTTTGGGGTGATCACAAGTGATTGGGATTTGATTTAAAATGCCTATTATACATTAATTACTTTCTATTTGCTTGGTATTTTTATTGAACAAAGTGTTACTGTCAAAATAGTATTTATCGTATGAATTTTCTGCCACAATAATTTTATGTTCATCTGGATTTCTTGAGGAATGTTTGAAATGGTAAATATCTCATTTGAATTTGGTTTAAGCCAGGATGTTTTTGTATTTAATAGTTTTTCTGAATTAACATGACTTAAGTGATTGTGTTTTTAATGTTCTGGATTAAAAATTCCTAGTCTAGTGAGCTGCATGCCCATTTTTATGTCTTCAATGTGTTCTGTGAAATGCTGAAAATTAAAGATAAGAACTTTTAATTTGATTGATTTTTCCATTTCTTCCTTGAGGTTGTTTCATACTTCTAAACCAATGTTAATAGTGTCTATTACGTAATTTAGTTCGTTTGCTTGCACGCTATTGCTTTTAAGATTATTTATTTTTTCTTCTAGTTCGTCTTTATTGCGTTGATGAAGAGTACTGAAAAGACATTTATATATTGAACCAATGCCGTTAATTAGTCCTCGTTTGTTACGTTTTACTGCTTAGTTTTTCTGTTAAGTATTGAATATAGATTATGTCTTTTCTTCTTGACCTTTTGTTTCCTATTTCTTTCTTCAAATTGTTTCTCGTCTAACTAATTTATTTCTCCTGTCTTTTTGAACGGTTTTGTCGTTTTTGACTTTACTAATGGTGCTTGTTTGAAAGTAGTATCGATTTCAAAGTCGTGTCTATCTTTATTCAAATTGTTTATTTGATGTATTTTGTTCGTTTGGGTATTATAGTCGGGTAATCCTGCATAGATAAAAAATGTCTGCTGGTGTTCGGTTAGTTGGTTTATGCCTCGTCTTATGGTTGTATATGTAGAAAGTTTTTTTAAACTTGAATAATTTATCTTTGATCTCCTTTTCACTATTATTATATTACTAGAACTGACCCGGCGAACTTTGTTCCGCCCTAATAATGATATATATTGTCATTGTCGGAACTTTGTTCCGCCCTAATATTGATATTTATTGTCATTATTAGGGCGGAACAAAGTTCGCCGGGTCAGTTCTAGTAATATAACAATAGTGAAAAGGACATCAAAGATAAATTATTGTGTTTTTTTTTTGGAAAAAATACAAAGAAAATTAAATAACTACATTCATTATTCATTATTATTTCTGTATTAAGTACATAGGTTGCTCTTTACTTAAGTACCTTGTGATACACGACATTATTTGTTTTATTATCAGGCGCAAAAAGAAACAACGCAGATGGTCTTCTGACCCGTAAACATGCCACGTATAATTGACCATGGGAAAAACATGAATGTTCTAGATTTAAACCATCAACTTTTAAGGATTGGCCCTGTGATTTGTTGATGGTCATGGCAAATGCAAGACGCATCGAAAATTTAAGTCTTTTAAATTCAAACGGCAGTTCGGTTGGGATCATCGGGATCCTCGGAATGAGAACTTCCTCACCTTTGAATTTTCCTATCATGATTGTAGCGTAAATTACATTGTTGATCAATTTACTAACCACCAAACGCGTACCGTTGCACAGTTTTGGTTGGTTTATGTTTCGAAACATGATTAATACAGAGCCATCCTTAAGGCGCAAATTGTGCGGTGGTAAGCCAGGCACGTCCAAAGAGTTTAAAAATTAAATTGGGAAGTTGGTGGCTTCATCTTCTTCTTTTTTGCGTTCGTGTGTTCCAGATGGTCGTTTATATGCTTTGATGACAACTTTATAGTCATCATTTGGCATGCGCTCTAAAGCACTCTTAAACAACCTGACCAACGCATGATGTTCATGAAGCAGACGCTGCAAGTCTTGAATAATTGCTTGCTTCATTCCTGCGTTGATCCCTAGGCGTCGATCAAGTTGTTCTTCCATGTTGCCCATGAAAACTATTTCTAACAATTTATTCTGTGTATCTTCGAAAGGTAGTAATGATCCAATTCGATGGTGAATCTGTCCTTGTATCTACAAAATAAAAACCAGACAGCATTAACTGGGTTATAAACACTTTTTCTGTGGGAGAGTATAAGAGTTCAGTATTAGCAAATATAAGTACATACCAATAGATAATGTTATTCTTTAACTACATTCTATGTAAGTACAAAAATAAATACCTTAAATGTCGGATTAAATCCTTTGTCTTCGATAATGTCTGCCCCAAATGATGGCATTTGGAAATGACTATTGAATTTTCGAGTATTTGCAAGAAAATGACGTAATTCTTGTGTTTCGCCACAAAGAAATGAATACAATGGCTCATGTGGCGGAGTCAGCACTGGCAATTTCACTTTACCATTAAGGCAGCATAATCCAGCGTTCCTCCGGAAAACTTTAATGCACACAAATACTCGCAAACAACGTCCATTTGCCCAATGCAAACGCTAGGATGCAAGCTGTAATCATTGCTGCAAATATATCGAAACGCTGCTCGATTCAAATCATCTATTTGTTGCCTTCTGTTGTTCGCTCGACGATTGTGCATTGTCAACCGAGCTGTTTCACGGGCTGCTTCACTTCGCTCTCGTGATTGAGAAGCACGAAGTCGAGCCATACTATCGCGGCGCTGTTCACGTGTCCTTTCATTTGCAGTATTTTGTATTCTTCTTGCATTACGGCTTTGTCGGGAAAGATTCGATCGTCTTGGTCGCGGCATTATTAATTAAACTTCACTTCACTTCAATCCACTTGTTAATTATTTATTTTAATAGAAATAGTTTTAATATTGATTTCTTACAAATATCAAATTGTCATCCATACGTCATTACATAGCTGTCATTTTACGGCAATTACATAGCTGCGTTTTGTTATTCCAATTCTGATTCTTTTTTGTTATACCACGTTTTATAGTGACTGACGTTTCATGTCAAGTCACACGGGAACGCTGTCGAACGGGATAAAAAGTATCCTATGACCATCTCCTGGCTCTAAGCTACCTCCCTACCTACATTCAGCCAAATCTGTTCTGCCGTTCTTGAGTTATAATTGGTGTAACTAACACGACTTTCTTTTATACATATAGATTATAAATCTGAGATTTTCATTTACTGTTTTATGAAATCTTTGTAAGTCTGAAATGCCGTTTTTACTTGCCGTGATATCTAACTTTACATTTTCTTCTTGTAGCCAATTTTTTAGTGCTATACACGAAATGCTGAATATTTATCTGATATTATTTCTTTTGGTTTGCTCATTTGTGTGAGTTCTTTCATAATTGCCCCCTTGGCTTCTAACTAATCTCTAGACTTTACTTCTACAAGTGTTGCAAACTTGAAGTAAATGTCAATATCTGAAAGGAAATGTAAGTTATCGAAAATGCTATAGTTCATGACGTATTTTTCTGGTGTTATTTCAAACGTTAGTTTTGTATTTCTATTTTCTGCCTTTGCAATATTGCATACTGAGCATTCATTAATAATGTTTTGTGCTAGGTTTTGAAAATCGGGGACATAGTATTTTTCCTTAAACATATTAATCCTTTTTTCGATTCCTGGATGTAATTATTCTTTATGTTGTTTTAAGATTATTTCTTTGAATTGTGCAAACGTTTGAATGTCTTCTAACTTAATGCTAGATTTCGAGGTTTTTGTATTTGTGTTCGATTGTATTATTTCAATAAAGGCTTGTTGGAATACGGGAAAATCTTGTTCATTATGAAAATATAATACAGTTTTCTTTCTGCAAAGATATCTTTTGATTATATCCCTTGCGTAAGCATTGGTTATTTCTTTGTATGTTATTTTTAAGTTTGATTTATAAAAATTAGTTGTTGTTTCTGCTATGTCTTCTGAACCTCTAATAAAATCTATTTGCCTATTAAAATAAGTATTGGGTTTTTCTACTATTGGAATGTAATTTTCATTATTTTCATGAGCACTATGTATTGTAGCTGCGGTGCTTTCTGTTGATCCCAAAAAGTTTTCATCTCTTTTAATTCTGGAAATGGCATCTGCTACGTGATTTTTTTTTGCCGGGTAAATATTTAATCTTGTTATCAAACTCATTTAGTTTTATTTTCCATCGTTGAAGTTTCATATTTGGTTCTTTTATACTTCATTCATTACTTACATTCATTAATAATGTTTTGTGCTAGGTTTTGAAAATCGGGGACATAGTATTTTTCCTTAAACATATTAATCCTTTTTTCGATTCCTGGATGTAATTATTCTTTATGTTGTTTTAAGATTATTTCTTTGAATTGTGCAAACGTTTTGAATGTCTTCTAACTTATGCTAGATTTCGAGGTTTTTGTATTTGTGTTCGATTGTATTATTTCAAAAGGCTTGTTGGAATATGGGAAAATCTTGTTCATTATGAAAATATAATACAGTTTTCTTTCTGCAAAGATATCTTTTGATTATCCTTTGCGTAAGCATTGGTTTTTTCTTTGTATGTTATTTTTAAGTTTGATTTATAAAATTAGTTGTTGTTTCTGCTATGTCTTCTGAACCTCTAATAAAATCTATTTGCCTATTAAAATAAGTATTGGGTTTTTGGGTAAATCCTCCGTCTTCGATAATGTCTGCCTGTCTGTATTTTCGAGTATTTGCAAGAAAGTGGCGTGATTCTTGTGTTTCGCCACAAAGCAATGAATACAATGGCTCATGTGGCGGAGTCAACACTGGCAATTTCACTTTACCATTAAGGCAGCATAATCCAGGCGTTCCTCCGGAAAACTTTAATGCACCACAATACTCGCAAACAACGTCCATTTGCCCAATGCAAACGCTAGGATGCAAGCTGTAATCATTGCTGCAAATATATCGAAACGCTGCTCGATTCAAATCATCTATTTGTTGCCTTCTGTTGTTCGCTCGACGATTGTGCATTGTCAACCGAGCTGTTTCACGGGCTGCTTCACTTCGCTCTCGTGATTGAGAAGCACGAAGTCGAGCCATACTATCGCGGCGCTGTTCACGTGTCCTTTCATTTGCAGTATTTTGTATTCTTCTTGCATTACGGCTTTGTCGGGAAAGATTCGATCGTCTTGGTCGCGGCATTATTAATTAAACTTCACTTCACTTTCAATCCACTTGTTAATTATTTATTTAATAGAAATAGTTTTTAATATTGATTTCTTACAAATATCAAATTGTCATCCATACGTCATTACATAGCTGTCATTTTACGGCAATTACATAGCTGCGTTTTGTTATTCCAAGTCTGATTCTTTTTTGTTACACCACGTTTTATAGTGACTGACGTTTCATGTCAAGTCACACGGGAACGCTGTCGAACGGGATAAAAAGTATCCTATGACCATCTCCTGGCTCTAAGCTACCTCCCCTACCTACATTCACCCAATCTGTTCTGCCGTTCTTGAGTTATAATTGTGTAACTAACACGACTTTCTTTATACATATAGATTATAAATCTGAGATTTTCATTTACTGTTTTATGAAATCTTTGTAAGTCTGAAATGCCGTTTTTACTTGCCGTGATATCTAACTTTACATTTTCTTCTTGTAGCCAATTTTTTAGTGCTATACACGAAATGCTGAATATTTATCTGATATTATTCTTTGGTTGCTCATTGTGTAGTCTTTCATAATGCCCCTGCTTCTAACTAATCTCTAGACTTTACTTCTACAGTGTTGCAAAAGTAAATGTCAATATCTGAAAGGAAATGTAAGTATCGAAAATGCTATAGTTCATGAGTATTTTTCTGGTGTTATTTCAACTTTAGTTTTGTATTCTTTTCTGCCTTGCAATATTGCATATGAGCATTCATTAAATGTTTGTGCTAGGTTTTGAAAATCGGGGACATAGATTTTTCCTTAAACATATTATCCTTTTTTCGATTCTGGATGTTAATTATTCTTTAGGGTTGTTTTAAGATTATTTCTTTGAATTTGGCAAAGTTTGAATGTCTTCTAATTTAATGCTGATTTCGAGGTTTTGTATTTGGGTTCGATGTATTATTTCAATAAAGCCCTTGTTTGGAATATGGGAAATCTTGTTCATTTGAAAATATAATACAGTTTTCTTTCTGCAAAGATATCTTTTGATTATATCCCTTGCGTAAGCATTTGGTTATTTCTTTGTATGTATTTTTAAGTTGATTTAAAAATTAGTTGTTGTTTCGCATGTCTTCTGACTCTAATAAATCTATTTGCCTATTTAAAATAAGTTTTGGGGTTTTTTTCTACTATTGGAATGTAATTTTCATTATTTTCATGAGCACTATGTATTGTAGCTGCGGTGCTTTCTGTTGATCCCAAAAAGTTTTCATCTTTTTTAATTCTAGAAATGGCATCTGCTACGTGATTTTTTTTTGCCGGGTAAATATTTAATCTTGTTATCAAACTCATTTAGTTTTATTTCCATCGTTGAAGTTTCATATTTGGTTCTTTTATACTTCATTGTGAGCTTAGGATTGGTCGCTTATTTCGAACTTTCTACGAAAGGTAATTTTCTTTTTCTTTGGCCCAAACTACTGCTAATAATTTTTTTTCTATGGCTGAATAATTGATCTCATGTTCGTTCAACTATCTGCTTGCGGGGCAAATTAGTTTGTAATTTCCTGTGAAAGCAGCTCCTATAGCTATGTTGCTGTCTTGAAAATGAGTAAGAATTGTTTATTAAAATTGGGATAGGTCAGAATGGGGTCTGAAGTTATAAGAATTTTCATCTTTTCATCTTTAATATAGACTGTAGCGCGTTTCTTTAGTTTGAGTGTTAATGGTTTCACAATATTGAAAAAGTTGGGTATAAACTTTCTGTAAAATCCGCATAAACCTAAAAATGATTTTATTTCTTTCTGAGTTTTTGGAATTACAAAATTTATAATTGCTTGTTAGTATTTGGGTTAGGTTTTATACCTTCTGTTGTTATTATATGACCAAGCAATTCTGTTTTTTTAACTTCGCATTTGTCGGGTTAGAGTTTAAGATTAGCTTCTCTTAGTTTGTTAAATACCTTTCTGAGTGATAGTATGTGTTCCTCCAATGAATTGGAGAACACTATAATGTCATACAGATAAACAAGGCATTTCTTATAAATAAGGTCATCCAAAAGATTGGGAATTCGTCATCTATTGCGACTTCATTTAAGTTTCGATAATCAATGAATAATCTGAATTTTTGTTGGTTAGAAGCATCTCCATTTTTTGGAACGATCCATATAGGTGAACAGTAGGGTGAGCTCGAATTTTGAATGATACCCCGTTCAATCATTTCGTTTATCTGTTTGTTAATTTCTAAATCAATTTTTGGTGGTTATTTGTATGGACGTTTATAAATTGGGTCTCTGTTTTGTATGAAAAGAGTGCTTTATTGTACTCGTGAAAGTCAAATTTTCACCTTCTTACGTACAAGACTTTTTTAAGTTTCTGTGTTTCTTCGCTTTTTAAATGGTCGACTCTATACTCATTGTTTTCTACTATTTCATTTCATTGCAATCATTTATTTCTTTATTCTTCGTATCTCTAAAAAAGTGTAAGTTTCTATGTATTATGCATATTATACTTCAAATTGATTTGGCTTGCAGGCTTTTAGAAAGTTTGCCTATAAACATGTCGTATTTTATGTGGGGATATAAAATTTTTGTTCTGTCGGACAAAGTTTGCTGGGTGGAAGGAAAATTATTTCTTTTAGTTCTACTGCTCCTTCATTCATGTGAATTTTTGAATCTCATATTCACAATATTGATATGGAAGCACTAATGGTGCATAAACATTGACATTAGACTTAACTAAAATATCAAGGTCGGAAAGCACTGCCCGATGGCTATGAAGAAATTGGAATGACTGCTGGTCACTCCTGTGACCATTGGAAAGTGTGACAGCACTCGCCTACCGACGAAATCTTTTTTCACCCTCCCTGCTGATCACCCTTCGGCGTGCAAATGCCGTCCCCCTTGAGCAAGTTCCAGTTGTCCTGTTTGGCAGCGAGATGGATGGAGGGCCGCCGCGCTTTGGATTGCCAAGATGCGAAAAAAACTGGATGCGCCGCAGCAGAAGGGGCGGTCAGTGGCGGGGAACCTTTGTGGACCGGGCATGCATCCCGGCTGGATGACCTCAGAAGAGTCGTCGGAAAGGAGGACTGAAGCAATAGTTGTTGAAATCCCTCTTAAGGGACCCTCGATATGTAAAAAGGTGTGGTGCATTTTCCCACATCGGCGACACCCTGCTGTGTAAAATGTTAAAGGGCCAGCCAAATACTGCCCCAAATTTATTTCTGGACGCTGCCTGTAATCTCTCTTCTGGCCGTAAACAAACGTCGGTTCTGGCGGAGAGCCAGTGTCCCCTGACAAACGCGTCAACGAAAGAAATCCAGGCTACGGTTGGAGGAGACCCCTCATTCGGAGCAGAGTACCCAGCCGGACATCGTCCCGACCCTGTTAAAAGAACAACGTAAGACTCGGTAGCACAATAGCCACTGCCTAAAACTGTTGCAGGGGGTCGCTAGGGCCGGAAAGCGTTATCTGACAAAGTTCTTCTGAGCTGCCTGCATGGACACCGTCGCGGTGCCTATCACAGCTTTGCAGCCTGTAGAAGCGAAGTAGCTTTGAACAGTTAATTCGGAAGGTTTTTTACAGTTGATCGCTTGGTTGACCTGGTCCTGTGAGGGACACGCTAGATTTCTTGTTGGAGCGAGAGATTTTCGGGAGACGGACGGAAGTGTCTGCATTCTGGGACTTGGGTTGTGCATGTCGGTGGCCTCAAGCACACGATGGCGGGTGGTAAGAAGTTGGTTTAAATCGTTCCAAGATAAAAGGGCTGTTTTATTAGGAACGGTGGATGGTGGACTTCGGAAGTTTGCTTGTACAGATCGTGATGAGAAGGATATCCCAGTCTTCGGTGCTGATTCTTTATCGCTGAAGAGTCGATAAGCACCATTGGATAACGACTGCAGCTCTCGTAACGCCGTACCTGTGTCCTGGGCAACTGCTGAAAAATGAAGTAGCTGTCTGGCCTGGGTCATTACAAGCAAACGATAATTTTTATAATGATAAGGGATATTTGGAAACTATTACCTAGGCCTCTTTACGAGTTTTGGAATTTAAGTTGTAGAGCTTTTCCACTTCAGAGAGGCAAGGATTGTTTATTTAACTGGCCGCGAAGAGGTCTCGAAAGGTTGGCCGAGCAAGGCTATCGCCATCGAAAATCTCTACATCACAAGGAGGCACTCTGTGGCCTTGGGAATCTGAAACCAATTGAGGTTTCGATGGCTTTACATCTGCTGAGTGCGCTCCCTGTAAAGAATACCATAGAAGTATTCATGCTTCGCCTTCACGGTGGTGAGCGTTATTTGGCTGTCAAAAGGGCGTTGTGGCAGCGCTCATACTCTCATTCCACCTTTGCCCAAGGAGACTCAAGCGGCTTCAGATGCATTTTGTCGGAATACAGCGGCACTGTGTCAGTTAGGGGCTCGCGAATAAGTCGGTGACAGACATCGGGTAATCACGTGGGAAGTCGGGGTAGTCACAACGGCAGACGGAAATGACAAGAGCAACTTCGAAAAATCGCTGCCAGTAAAAGATGAATACTGAGACCGCTCTGTGGTTGACCTGAGGTAGACGTACGCTTTGGGGCCTTGGATTTGAGGCCTTCGGACTTCTGTGTAGACTTACGTTGGCTGATTTGCATATTCTCTTTACGGGCGGATATAAAAAGGACTGATGAAGTGCTGTATTAACGAAAAATATAGCCTTGTTATGGATTTTATGTTATTAAAAAATTTGCATACCATTTTTAAGGGTTTGCAAAAGCAAAAAAGACCTGGAGACGAACAGGGTAGGGGAATTAAAAAACGCAAGTGCTTTTCCTTTGAAGAATCTATATTTTTTCCAAAAATTTATATGGAGGGCCCGATGTGGCAAAACATGGAATTTTGACATAACTAAAATATTAAGGTCGAAAAACACCGCCCGATGGGTAAGGCGATATTTAAAAAACTGTCACTCATGACAGTGTGACCGCATTCGCCTACCTACCTAGGTGGTGTGATGTAGACCGAGATGTCAGAAGTAGTATACTTATTACATATTATATATTGAGATGCTCTTTCCCATATAAAGTAAAGTAATTACTCATATTAAGCGAAAATTACATGTGGATATGCATTTTCCCATATAAAAATAAAAAAGAAAGCAATCCCCTACCGCTCGATACACCCTTTACCAAGCGCCCCTTTTTTACTCTCCGTTTTTTTGTTTGATGACTACATTTTTTCTTTTTTTATTTCGCATGCAAAGACCAAACACATACCAATCGTATGCCTCTCACTCACTCACCCGGCTGCCACCTCCTTGTCATTGCCTGTCCAATTCAAATTCGAACCTGTATTATCAAATGTGAAATATGAAAACATTCGAGCAACAGTGGCAGGTGCCAGAGGACAAGAAACAAGTTCACGATCCAAAAGGTGATCATCAGGAGCATCAAAAACGTCGAATATGGCAACAGAAAAAACATGAAAAAATAATAAAAAAAGCTGTCAAAATTTCGATAATAATGGATTTTTATAGTTTTCACGGAACTGTCAAAAGCGAGAATAATTTTGACAAAATGTATCGTCAACAGGCCCAAGATTATTAATTAGTACTACGTAATATTCTTAGTAATTAGTTAGTACCACTAAATTTCAAAAAACCGAAATTCGGCCACACACATTGACCAAAAACATGAGGTTATCCGACTTCGATTAAATATGATGTACAGCTGTAAAAATTATCTAAGTGCAACATTTGGTGAAAAAAATTTAACAATTAAAATAGTTTTTCGCTTTAAAATTTTTTTCCAGATTGTTCCTATGGGAACTGTACGATATAAAAGTCCTGTCCCTACGATAAGTTGTAGACCACAACAATACACATTAGTTGCGGGTATTCTATAAGAAGTTTCATTTGATTTCCAAAAATAAGTTTTTTTTTCTGCTTTGTCTTCTGAACCTCTAATGAATTCTATTTGACTGTTGAATTAATTAATGTGTCGTTCTACTACTGGTATGTAATTTTCATTATCCTCATGAGCACTATGTATTATAGCTGTGGTGCCTTTCGTTAATACTAAAAACTTTTCATCTGTTTTCTGGAAAGTGCATCTGGTAAGTGATTTTTTTTTTAAATGTTTAGTTTCGTAATCAAATTCATTTAGTTTTATTTTCCAACGTCGGAGTCTCATATTTGGTTCCTTTATATTGCTGGTATGATCTAAATAACTTTGTTGCCCAAACTATTGCTAGTAATTCTTTTTCTATAGCTGAATAATTGATCTCATTTTCGTTTAACGTTCTGCTTGCGAGCAAAGGGGGTTTGGTTCTTTTGAAAAAACTTTTCTTCCTATAGCCTGTTGATGTCGTTTTGTAGGGGGTAAAATTGTTAATTAAAATTGGGATAGGTTAGAATAAGGTCTGATAAGAAACGAATTTTTAGTTTCTCAGCAGCTGAAGCGCCTTTCTTTAGTTTTTGTGACGATTCTAAAATTGGAAAAACTTTGGGATCATTTTTTGTAATTCACATACCTAAAAAAGGGGTTTTTATTCCTTTTGAAGTCTTTGGGGTTTTTGGAAAAAATTTATGATTGCTTGTATTTTATTTGTGTTAGGGTTTATACCTTTCGTTGTTATTATATAAAGGAATTCTGTTTCTCTTTTTCATAAATTCCCATTTGTCGAGTTGGAGAGTTTAAGATTAGCCTCTCTTGGTTTTTTAGATACCTTTCTGAGTGAAAATATTTTTTCCTTCAATGAAGTGGAGTACACTATAATGTCATCCAAATAAACAAGGCAATCCTTATATAGAGGTCTTTTAAAAGTTTATTCATGCATCTTTGGAATGTTGCCGGGGCATTTTTAAGACAAAATGACATACGTGTGTATTCGTAATAGTCATGTTTATTTGAGAAAGCTGTTTTCGCAATAGATTCAGGGTCCATTTGAATTTGATAAAATCCCTTAGTTAAATCAATGGTGGTGAAGTATTGGCAATTTCCCAGTTTCTCGAGAATTTCCTCCATGACTGGAAATGGGAATTTGTCATCTATTGCGACTTCATTTAAGTTTCGATAATCAATGAATAATCTGAATTTTTGTTTGTTAGAAGCATCTCCATTGTTGGGAACCGATCCAAAGAGGTGAACAGTAGGGGTGAGCTCGAATTTACATGATACCACGTTCAATCATTTCGTGATCCTGTTTGTTGATTTGTCTGTATTAAATGTTGTGGCTATTTGTGTGGATGACGTTTGTAAATTGGGTCCTTACGTTTTGTAAGAATAAAATGCTTTTTTGTACTCTTGAAAGGAAAGTTTTCGTCATGTTAAATGATCGAGCAAACTCATTTTTTTACTAATTTCATTGTGATCGCAAAATTTTGTTCAGTGTCCCCTTTTTTGTGGGGTGGTAGCAAGTAACTCTATGCTGTGTTCTTCTTGTATAAAATATCTTCACATATATAGTTTGCTAATTTTGCGTATTCTTCTTCATAATTTAATTGTGCTTTGCAGGAGCTTAGGAAAGTTCTGCCTATCAACATGTCGTATTCATTTAAAAATTTATGGATATAAGATTTTTGTTCTGTTAGACACAGTTTGCTGGGTGCAAGGAAAATGATTTTTTTTTGGAATCTCCTAAATAGGTTTTAAAATTAAAAAGTTTTCGGACATTATAATTGATGAAGATCCTGAGAAGACTACACATTCCAGAGGTTTATTATTCATTATTATTCTGACGAAGGACTTGTCCAACTCTCTTCTTCTGAGTGTAATCCATTTTTGTTGTGTCCATTTTTGCCTAATTCCACTATTACTTTCTCTTTGCCTTTTGTATTTTTGGACATTATTTCATTTTGGGTTTGCGGCCTATCAATACTTTAATATTGGAGGAATCTTGGAAAAGTTATTAGTTTTGTGTTGTATTGGATTGTTTTGTTTAGGACGGAGTTGTATTATTAGGTACAAAGGGTTTACCACACACTTTTTTGGTTTTGTTTGCTTTACTTTAAATTCCTTTTTTCTGTTATTACTATCTCTCGTATAACCCTTCCTCTTGAAACGGGTACTTGTTCCAGCTTGCTAACTATGGTTATATCGTATCAAGGTAAAGTCATAAATAATCTAACAACCAATTTTTTGTTGTAACAGATGTAATATCTTTCATAGTGTTATTTAAGCACTTCTATAAAGAATCTCGTTATTTGCGTCGTTTTCCAGACTTAGTTTGTGTTGTAGAGGCGTCGAAAAAGTCTCGCAAGGCTTAACGTCTCTAATTTCATGATGAAGAATGCTCTCAGTTCCCCCGGCCAGGTGGTGGGTCCCCATTGCGGAAAGCCGTGTGCATCTCCAGTAAGCTGCATCTCGCATGACAACGAACGAATACGTTACGGTGCTTATGTCATGGTCGGATACAAAGTCGCTTAATGAAATCTATCCTCACTTATGACTGACTTCCGATTCCTCTGGTGACCCATAATTATTGCGACGCCTGTCTTAGCCAAGACAGTGCTTGATTGATAGGGCGTTGAGAGTCAACGGCCAATTTTATTTAGTTGTGTTTTGTTTGTGATTATCTGATCTTGTGAGGTTTTGTTTAGGCTTTTTTTTTGTTCTCACACATGTTGTCATTTTTGTTTACACAAATGCAGTTTGATTTAGTAACACGACAGTTGATAGAATCTTTTCGCGCACAGTTGGACGTAAGTATTTTCACTGGGGTAAACACTTGAGTAATGGTCGTAATATTTTGCGTCCTGCTTCCCCCAAGACTCAACCTCAAAATGGTTTGGTAAGGCCCTGATGTATCAAAACGATTGTTTTGTTATTGTGAGTTTACGATCTTACACCAGACACATTCTGAGAAATTGTTTTACTGCGGCGGTGTCACCGTATGTTCTTTATATCGGTTCAGAATTTTAAAGTGACTATTCATTGGTTCTATGTAACATCCAGGTAATAACAATTTAACCGATCCTAACGACTGCGCCAATTAAGTATCTGGTCTTTCCAAAAGATACTATTTATTTGAGTTAAGAGCGGGGACTTTATTCTTTGAATGAAAACTTAAAACTAAAGTACAAAAATATCTTGTAGTAATATTTATAGTAAATATATAAATTTGTGAGCCCTCCATTTAACTCACAGCATAAATTTAGTCCTATAAGTAGCGTCTGAATCTGTCCACAGTATGTAACTTCTTGTTAAATTCCCAAAAGTAATAAATAGTGTTTGTTTTTGAAGTTATAGAGATTCTGTCAGTAATTAGGCGCCCGAGCAGGGCAACCATGGAAAGTAAAAACTCACTTGGTAGAAAGTGAAAGAACTCTAGTTTTCATGAAAACAAAAAAGCACTATCTAATTGAGCCCCTTAGTGACGCGACCTAAAAGGTGTGTCTAACCGATTCTGCATTGGACAGGGTCAACAAATTTGTCGCTGCACCCTTATTAGTACGATTCGAGAAGCGACCTTGCGGAAAGTATACCGGAGGAACGCCTTAGTACCCGGACAATTTATGCAGGAAAGGCCAGAAAACTCCCACATATCGGCAAGATGAACATGCACAGAAATGATTCCAGTACTATGTACTATGTAAGTTAAGTGAAAAATAGTCAAGTTAAAAAATGCCAAAAGAAAAAATCAAAATCAACCAAAAATCAATAAAAAAAAATAGATAAAATTTAAGTAAGAAAGGAAAAATAGGTTAATTGAATCGAAAAAAAGAAATTAGGGAGTAGTGTCAAGCTGAGAAACAGAATCTTAAACATCATTTAAATTAAAAAGATTTACTGTAATAATTGAGAAATCACTTTCCAAATTGCGAAAATTTCTATTCACAACGTCTAAGTTCAACTTTTCTCCGCGCTTATTTAAGCTTTTTAAGACTACATGCAATAGACATTGGTAAGGCCGTGAATATATCAGGCTAGTGCAGAACATTGTGGGGAAAATAGTTTACCAAGAATTACGAGAGCTATCAGCCCAGATGCAAGCCTTAGTTACCAACTAAACATTTCAGATATAGGCCAAAACAGAGTACAAGACATTCAGTACCAAATCTAGATGATAGTTGGGCAGCGATTGTTAAGACTACCAGCAGATGTTAGGACCGGTAGGAGTCTTCTTAGAAGCGACAGGAGTTCACCACCTTGGTCTACAAATACTTCTCGAGTAATGCAAATATATGCATCAATACAGGGTACACCTAAGTATTACGCCACATTACAAACTATACGCGGTAAAATTGTTGGTCAAGCCAATTCTCTGAATTCGCACAGCCTTAAATTAAGAAGCGATTTCACAATGTTTATTGCAAGAGTGTTCAGACAAGCGGAATATGATGAGCACTCTGAATAATACAACTGTTCACGTAGCAACAAAAAGAATTTGTCTGGTGCACGATTTCTTTATGTGATCTACGCTCAAATGTCCCCTTATTCTGGATCGCGCTAAAGACAATGGTTATAATACCGAGACATAGAAGCCAAAACAGATTAGGGAAAGGCATTAGATAAATTCTAAGGGGAGGATAGAAGAGAAATGGCGATCTATGAATGATGTATTGAGTTCGACACCGATCAACCACCACACAATCTAAGACAGGCTTATACAGCTCTGTCCTAAATTTAAACGGCGGTAAATATAAATTACACGTCACCCTTTCGGGATTGAAAATTTAGCCCTTTAATTTTACCAAAAAGCTACTGGATGAATACTTAGAGATCATATCGAGTAAAATATGTCTACAGTTATATTGACGTACATCAATAATTGTCCAGCAAAAACAGAGGCTCTCCTTCCATTCCTCCGGAACTTTATTTTTCTCCTTCCTCCTTCATTCAAACACCTAGATAGTGTTTTTTCCACCCTGTACCAGACCAAATATGAAAGTTCAAAGGAGAAATGCGATTTCTTTAAGCATAAGCGTGTAGAAATTTGCAGGAGTAGTGTATTTCTAGGAGCGGAGTGAAAACTTATCCTGAAAAAGTACAAGTACAAGTAACACAGATATGGTTTAGTTTAGTGGTGAGTTTGGAAGATCAGCAAGGACTAGCTCAGAACAAAGTTTGAGATATCGTTTTGTGTGGAAAATAAATAGACTCCACTTGTGAGTTCATTTGATAACAGACGCGTCTATAAGGCCATGGGGCGGCTATTGGAAGCAAATAGAAGAAAGATCCATTACATTTATCTTCGTACGCTGTCACGCAAACCCGAAGGAAAACTACGCGCCCAACGACATCAACCCACTTACCCTTTGCCATACGACGAAAAAATCATAACGGCAAAGAAAAGAGTGGAAAGTTACCTTAGGACAATTCAATTATCAGTTAAAGTATAAACCAGATATCAAATAATGTAAGCAGATGCATTGTCAAGCAATCAAACATCTATCAATGTTAGTGGTTACATCAAGCTCGGTTCAAGGAGGGACTAAAGCTCCCTGGTCATGAACCCCCATTCCAACGAGGGAAGTTCCCATCAATGTTTTCAAAAACAACTTCTTATTCGCATAGACACTAAAACGAAGCTAACCTTTGAAAATAATTCTTCTCCAGCTACCACCGATGTAACCTACATAATACCACCATAAAACAATATGGATACACACGACCTGTTCTGATTTGAATTCAAATCTTAAAAGAGAAAATGGATCCAACTTGAATAAACGGCTGTATTTAACACAACTTTCTGAGGCAATTAGGAAAGAATAACAGGAGCACTAGTACACTATTTGCATTTTAGGAAGTCAGTCAAAGGCCAGAATAGACACCCAAGCCAGTTGATGAGACACTAAACACGAGAATGTATATACAAGAAGGAGATAAGTAATCCACACGGGAAACACAACAGCAATACAGAATATGAAATTTTGCCACAAAATGACACGCGAGTAGAAAGACAATGTCAAACTTGTAAAATTTCCAACCTATCAGAGGCACTCCCAAACGGGAGATTTAAGCCAACCAATCACATTATATTAGGCGAGTATAATTATATTCTAACCGCATATTAGCAAGTTCTAAACTGCCAATGGTAAAAACTGGTTAGGTCACAAAAGCGGCAGATGCATCTGAAAACGCCTCTGCAAGAACTTCGGGGGAGACAAACTAAAACTGCTTGTTATGGATAACGAGAAAATCTCTAAATTTTTTTTTTCCAGGGGGGCTCCCCTTTATAAATTTTGCTAAATAAATCAACTTCAATACAAGTATCTACACTACACCACCTCATGCTGGCCGAAGCAGCAACGACAAATTGAGAAGATTCCACTCTACAATAACAAAAAGCATGCGATGCGTAGCCACACCAAAACCCAGACAAAAAGAATTTGCAAAAATCCTGAGTGTTTAAAGCATTAATGTGAAAAATGCACAATACCACAGGCAAAGACCAATTAATTCATTCTTTTCAAACCAGTTAATAAATGAAATTTTGCACAAGTAGATTACCGACTAAAATTCACCAACACACACTTCTAGAATATAGAAAGAAACCATAACAATTTCATGATACAGGCTATATAGTCTAAAGTTTAAGAGTAATAATAAGAGGTTAAGTTCACCAAATTAACTCCGCCGATTACAAATGGGAAGTAATAGCAGAGGTTGCACACACTGAACAGTTTTAAAAATTTACAAAGCAAAAATCGGGCGTAGAATTTAGTGCATAAAAATCATTTTAAGAAAGACCCTCATCCACTAGACTATTCAAAATCCAGGTAATTACGTTGGAAAACATGATTCGCCGCACGGCCAGATATGAATTCTCCAAAATCACATGTAATAGAAGTTAGAAAAATATATTTTGGCTTTATCTATTTCTTAACAAAAATCATTCAAAAAAACACAGGTTTAGGTCCGCTTTATTCCAAATTACAAGAGGTGCGAAAAATGAAATTTAAACGACCTAAAGCCAATGCACAGAAGGAATGAGAAAAGTAGGAGCCCTTTACACCTAGGCAACGGCTGGAAGTGCTTACTAGTTATGTATGCGATCGTGATGATTATGAAATTGTCCAAAGAGATTAGATCCAACAGCTCAAAAATAACAATAATCAAGTAGAGTTATTAATAAACCGTCAGTAGGCAATAAGATTAATGAATTTAGTCAAGTTGACTAACCAAATAATATATTCAACAATATCAAAAAATAACGAAAAGAATACAAGAAATAGAATACTTAAATGCAAGGTGTAGCCTTATTAGAGAGGAATCCAGGTAATATAGTATATTCGATTGAATCGGGCATAAATGTACAACGTAGATTCCTCATAGTATCAAATCCAGAAGTTAAATTTTTTTTTGTGTAATAGCGGAGGGAAAATCAATAGGAATTTTCAGAAGTAATTTTATAGCCTCAAAGGCATACAATATTGTAATCGTAGCATCCCTCGTATTATATAATGAAAATTGTCGTAAAAACACTTTCGCACTACCGTTAAAAAAAAACTTAAAAATAATTAAAAAATTCAGATCCGTATTCCTTGCACACATCTTGTAAGAAACATAATGATAAGTCCATATGTAAACTGGAAGATTTGGTAAATTTAAATATTAGCAGTTGCATGGAGCTTATCTACAGAGACTGAAGACCACAAAGCAAATCCTCAGACAAACAGCCAATATCACGTCCACGGGAATAATGAAGAAGGACTACAGGAGTAATTTTGACTCCACCGATTTCCAGGGAGATGTGGAGTAGTGAATGAAAACGGACGAGAATTTAAATTGTACAAGGCACATTGTGATCGCGCAGGCTATAAGTTATAACCCCATACTAACAACCAAACTACCGGCAAAAAACACCGTTTGAATGAGTGTTGTACTTTCATGAGAAATGATGAATGGCTCCATATCAATAATGATTGATCATCTGGAGGGAGGAAAATATAAGAACAGTGTTTCGAGTCATCATCGAACTCGGTAAAATTCCCCATTTTGGAGCTATAGCATTAATGCTAGTGCATCATCAAAGACCGTTGACAAAGCAACAATAATCGAAATACACCCATTCTGATGGCTCCAAATAAGGCCCAGTTCAATTCATCGTAGCGATCCGCGGACGTCCGCAGTTAAGCAGGAGAAAGTTAACGCCCGGCTTGTCAAACATCCTCGTTGACGCATCCACTCCGCACTACCTATGCACAATAAGTACGCAGCAATAGGACTATCAAATGATACACGAACACTTGAAAGAAAGTATCAAAACAAGCCATTGCACCCCGCAAAAAATCTCAATAAACACCGATCGAGTTTTTGGACATAAGCAGTAAGAATTAAAAGGCTCCCACGCACGTTTTGGAACCTTTGGAGCTTAGCCAGAGTCACCGCCGAGCAGCCTAACATACTACTGTTAAGAGCGTGCCTACAGGATTTTTGTAGACCCAAAAAACAGCTTCGTATAAATGCAAACATCTCGTTATTGGTAGCAAATCTTCTTTATATTATAGATTTATTCCACTACCAGTTCGCATAATAATAGCCAGCTGGTAATGATACAATTAAGTAACCACATCTTTATTATAAATTTTGACTCCGCGCTCTAGTCATTATGACCAAAACAACATTGCATTAATGTAAGACGTAGGCCATCGAATAAAAATTTGGTGACAGGTGGAAGTTGGTACTCGAGGGAGTCTACCGAAGAACTAGCGGGGCAAAATTTTAAACAAAATAGAGCAGTAATTGTGCCTACAAAAACGAATGTTTGGCTAAAGTTCATATTGGTGCTCTTCGAGGTGTATAGCAGATTATTATTTGTAAAGTATCACCTATACAAAGGCTAGTATGTTCGATGCATGTAATGGACCACAGAAGGACAATAGATATCTAATAATTACAGCTTAGAAAATTTAAATGTAACAGTAGGCGAAAGACCATAATACTTACATAATAATATACACCCATCAAGGTACATAAATATTGTCAGTAACGACTAAGGGTTGTCGTCTTAAAAAATAAGTCACCAAACCTCGCGCTCGCTGCGGAACCCGCGATTATATTGTTGTTTTTATTTTTGTTTTTACGATCGTTCAGCATTTAGAATAAGATCTACCGACTTAGAAAGTAGTCACCATAGAGTTTTAAGAATCACTATATAAGCAGAAGTTTTCGTAAATAAAATTAGTTTAATATTGAATTCCTTTAATAAAGATCCCCCTGGATTTAATTCCTCTTCCCGGAATCCCGGAAGATCAGTGGATTCGTGAAGTCCATGCTCCTGACCCAATTATTCTAATTATGAAGTATCGTTTTTAATGCCCGTCTCCAATAAAAAATCCCAGATATTTTGACAATATATTTGAGGGCAATTATATATCTTGAATTCTCATAATGGTTGTCCGGTCATTCGAGCGCTGATTTTGTTTATAAGACCCTTCGGGTTCTCCTAGTGCGTAAATTGGTTTTATGGTACATTCATGTAGCTGTAATATGGAGCACCTATATGCTGGCTACGTTCTATACGGCTAACAACCCGCCCCAGGACTCAGACTTAGTGACCCGAAATTTTGCAGATAGACATGGTCAAACCGTAATGGTGGTCGGATTTTAATCGTTGTTGATTCAGCCCTCACAACAAGAGATTGAATATGTAAGTGCACATTATGAAAATCAGGACTTAGAACCGAACAGCAGACAGTTATTTCTGAAGACATTTCGTTAAACTCTGAATGTAACCATTAAAGTCCTGCCTGGTATCACGTTTGCTTGAACTATAAATATGGGTTCTAAACAGGAACATATCTGTGTTCCAAAAAAATTAAATGAAGCTTTATTTGAAACTAACGAATTTTGATCATACATATATGTACTCTTACACACATATGGTCTCCGACATTTCCATTTATTATAGTACTCTTGACTCGTTTTTCAACATTTTTATTTGTAATTTGAAAAACGTTCAAACGAGAAGTTATAAAAAACTTTAAACATCTTATAAATCTTGTTTTTCTTTATAAACAGTCGCTTGATTTAATTTTATTATCTTCAGTTTTGTAAACTTCGATTTACTTGTGAATCTAAGCATTTTTTTAACTTTGTCAACGCCTAACGTAAGTCATCCGTGCAGATAAACCAGTGTACTAAGGTTTTGCTAAGCGGCTATATGTAAGCCATTACTTAACTTTTTATACCCTTGCAAAAGAAAAGTATATTGGCTGGTCACAGAATTCTGCGACACTTAGAAGGAAGCATCTCCGACAATATAAAGTATATATATTCATAATCAACCCGATGAGACCTTCTGGTTCTGTTTCCCACTCTTTCTCTTTTCCACCTATTTGGAAGTCAATCACCTACAATTTTTTCCATAAAAGGCGAAAAAAGTCCGAAGCCTTTAAATTTTTCCTCCTTCCCCCGAAGGACGTGGAAAAATTATAACGTGTTAAACTGCAATATTTCTGTTTTTTAGCACATTTGAAACAGCAGGTATATACACTAATTTTATTACTAATTTTCAATCCAGGCCTTTCCATTTTGTAAAATATACTTAACCTAGGTATCCAAGCTTTTTCTTTATTTAGATTTTTACAATATCTTTCTAATTGAACACAGAATTTAGGTCCATTGCTATTTACCCTCTTAGTTCAGTCTTCCTTCCGGCTGCTAATATACGCGGATGATGTTAAGTGTGTAAAAGAATTTGACATCCCTTTACAACCAAAATTTTATTTACTTCCTTAGTCAGCTTAACATCAGATACAGATACGCGCAGTGGCGAATTCTGGAAATGGAAAACTCTTCGGTCGCCAACTTCGTTTGTTTCCGTATTCTTCACTGTTTCAATCGACGGGCGAGGATTGGTAAACTATCTGGTCATTTTTTCTTAAATCTCTTCTTCGTGCAACCTTATTAGTTACTGCTGACTGATTCAATTCTGTCATTGACAGGAATTCCTGCCGTTTGTTAAATAACTGGTACTTCGGCAGCAAGTTATGGCAGAGTCTGTAAATTCCTGCGATCTAGTGTAGTTGGCTCGTTTCAACATCACTCGTAATTTCATCATGTACTGCTTGAAAGGCTCTCAATTCCTTTGAAATTTTTATTTTTGGCATGCTTCATTGCTTTTAGTACTGCCCGCAAGGCAAAGAAAGAGATTGGTGATCTTTACAAAAATTGTAAGATTTAACACTATGTTATAGTGCATATTTTTTTGGCCGATTTTAAACGAGATCTCAAACGAAGGGGAATTTAATCTATCTAAAATATCTTCAACCAAAAACACTAAAAATGCCATATAAAAATCGCATTTTCGATTGGCTCCCATACAAATGGTGGGCATAAATTAGAAACTTCTGGTACAGTTTCTCTTAGTTTTACCGGATCTACAACTTTACAAAGCATTAGAATAAGATCTACCGAACTTAGAAGAGAAGCCATAGATGTAGAGTTTAAAGATCACTATAAAGCAGAAGATTTTCGTAAATAAAATAAAATTAGTTTCATATTGAATTCACTTAATAAAGATTGGATTTTAATTCCTCTTCCCGGAATCCCCGGAAGAATCAGTGGTATTCGTGAAGTCCATGCTCCTGACCAATTATTCTTATTTATGAGTATCTGTTTTTTAATGCCCGTCTCCAATAAAAAATCCCAGATATTTTGACAATATATTTGAGGGCAATATATTCTCTTGAATTCTCATAATGGTCTGTCGGTCATTCGATGCCGCTGATTTTGTTTATAAGACCCTTCGGGTTCTCCTATGTGTTATATGGGCCAATAACACTTTCGTAGCTCCCTACTACCCGTTATAATTATTTCCTTGGTCCCCTCATCAAGCGTCCTTTATCTCTTCCACGCGCAACCTCAGATCCCTCATATCTGCCACTCACCCGAGGTCAACTACAGACCTTGTAGCAGGTAACACCGAAACTAGCTCACCCCGCAGACCTCAGACCCTGACTCTTAGTGCGTCAAACGATAATGACCGCTAGTGGTCGGATATTCTCATCAATCGTGGTTGATTCCAGCCCTCACAACAAGCACGACATTGAATATGTAAGTTGCTTCCAATATAAATCCGAATTCTATCGCGAGAAACTCCTATTTCGAGGACTCATGCCAGCACTCCTTCAGGTCCAGGTCACGTTCCATGTCGAAGATCTCATCATATCCACGCCCGTGTGACACTCATCAAACGATCCTAGTCTATAGTCCACACAAAATACGTTTTTAAAAAATGACCCCACATTGGGCACATCCGACATTTCCTTAGCAGTGCACTTGTCTCACATAGATCCCCTTTATGATGTACCATCACTATGACCGTAATTCTGGATTAATCCAAACCGTTGACACACTACCCCACCCCAGACCGAACGAATGGCTCTAGTCTTGTTGATTGTCACACATCCCAAACCACATTTATAACCATGCATTATAAATCTCGTTTTTCCTGTTTTCCTAATATAATCCTCATACATACAACGCCTTGATTAATTTTAGATCTTCGTTTTGTAAAACTTCGATACTCCCGTGTGAATCTAAGCATTTTTTTAACTTTGTCAACGCCTAACGTAAGTCATCCGTGCAGATAACAGAAAGCCCACTGTACAAGCGTTTTGCCTAAGAGGCTATAGTAACCATGTACTTAACTTTTTATACCCTTGCAAAAGAAGTATATTAGGCTTGGTCAGAATTCTGCGACACTTAGAAGGAAGCATCTCCGACAATATAAAGTATATATCATTACATCAATCAACCGATGAGGACCTTTGGTTTGTTTCCCACTCTTTCTCTTTTCCACCTATTTGGAAGTAATCCTACATTTTTTCCATAATAAGGGAAAAAAGTCCGAAGCCTTTAAGTTTCCTCCTTTCCCGAAGACGTTGGGAAAAATTATAACGTGTTAACTGCAATATTTCTGTAGCTATTGAACGCAGGTCTTACTACATAATTTTTTCTTATAATTTCAATCAAGCTTTCCCATTTTGTGAAAGTCTACTTACTCTAGGATTCCAAGCCTTTTTCTTTATTAGATTTTCCAATATCTTTCTAATTGAACACAGAATTTAGGTCCATTCTATTTACCCTCTTAGTCGTCTTCCCTTCCGGCTGCTTAATATACGCGGATGATGTTAAATGTGTGTAAAAGGAATTTGACATCCCTTTACAACCAAAATGTTTAGTATACTTCATTAGTCAGCTTAACACAGATACAGATACGCGCAGTGGGGGAAATTCTGAAATGGAAAAACTCTTCCGGTCGCCAATGCGTTTGTTTCCGCTATTCTTAACCCCCTACTTCCTAATGACGGGGCGAGGATTGGTGTAATTATATCTAATTGGTCTATTTTTTCTTAAATCCTCGTCTTCGTGCAACCTTATTAGTTACTGCTGGACTAGTATGAGTAGATGTATTGTGTCCATTGTATGACAGGAATTCCTGCCGTTGTCAAATAACTGGTACTTCCCGGCAGCAAGTTATAGGCAGGAGTCTGTAAATTCCTGCGATCTAGTGTTAGTTGGTCGTTTCAACATCATTCGTAATTTCATCATGTACCTGCCTTGAAAGGCTTCTCAATTCCTTGGAAGACTTATTTTGGCATGCTTCATTGCTTTTAGTACTGCCCGCAAGGCAAAGAAAGAGATTGGTGATCTTTACAAAAATTGTAAGATTTAAACACTAGTTATCAGTAGCAATTTTTTTGGCCGATTTAAACGAGATCTCAAACGAAGGGGAAATGTTGACAATCTATCTAAAACTTCAACCAAAAACACTAAAAATGCCATATTATAAAATCGCATTTTTCGATTGGCTCCCATACACAATCGGTGGGCATAAAATTAGAAAATTCTGGTACAGTTCCTTAGTTTTACCGGATCTACAACTTTACAAAAAAAGCCATAGCTCTATCTTCAATTTTACAAGATTGGGAATAGAGTGCCAAATATAACTCCAATCAAAATCTGACATTTTTGACTGCAGCTCACCTGAAAAAAAAAACGGCTAAGGCTAAGTTGAAAAATTTATCGGTACACCATCTAATACATAACTAACATACGACAAAAATTGTTTTTTACAAAAAAACTTGTTTAGAAGTGAAAATTAAAGTTGGAGGGGGGGGAAACAACGAGGCCAATATGTTTTGCCGCCACTTGTGTATAAAAAGAAAAGGAAAACTGTGTCAACGTGTCGAATTGAACATAATTTGAAAAAATATTTTTTCGCCAATTGCGATTGTATCTAACTTTTTGATCTCGCACGGAAATAAATATAAAAATTATACTTCCGCGTATGCCACGTAATAAAGTCCAAATAATTTTACCTGGGATTTTGGACCTTATTTAATTCGACGGAAAATTCGAAGCGAAAGTTGATTCAAGACCGAAGGCCAAAGTCCCAGGGTTACAAAGATGCCTAAAAATGAAAAGAGCCAAATCGAGATTTCCACTTTGTAGATTGTTGCTGGCTTTCTTGAGCACAGACGTTTCAATGTTTAGCACAGAAGTAGTTTGAGATTACATAACACTCCCATGCACACATATATAATAGATACACACTAAGCAAATAAACGCTGAGTGGAAAAGTTTGCTTTGAATGTTAATAATAAAAAACTTTGTCTTCTCGCTTGACATTTTCAACAAAAAATTCATTCGTTAAAAAAAAAATATAGTAAATCAAAAAAGCAAAACAAATATTATTATTTACTAGAAGACGGGAACTTTGTTCACGACCTTAATATAATGATAGGGAAAACAAGCAGATTGTGTTTTCACTTATTTTTTTTGGAAAACATTACAAACAAAAAAACCCACCGCAGCAACACTATACTAATCAGCAATCATTAATTATTAGTTTCTGTATTTATACATAGGTTGCTCTTCACTTAAGTACCTTGTGATACACGACATTTTTGTTTATTATCAGGCCGCAAAAACCTCAAACAACGCAGATGTCTCCGACCCGTGAACATGCCACGCTATAATTGACCATGGGGAAAAAAAAAACGTGAATGTTCTAGACTTTACCAACCACAAAACTTTAAGGATCGGCTTGGGGATTGTCGATGGTCATGGCAAATGCAAGACGTATCGGAAAATTGAGTCTTTTAAAATCAAACGGCATATCGGTGGGATCATCGGGATCTCGGACCCGATAGACAGAGAACTTCCTCACCTGTGAATTTGCTATCATTAATCTAGCGGTAAATTACATTGTCATCAAGTTACTAACCACCACACGGTACCGTTGCACAGTTTGGTTGGTTTATGTTCGACAGCATAATTATTTTACTACGGAGCCATCCTTAGGCGCAAATTGTGCGGTGGGTAAGACCAAGTAGCCAAAGAGTTTTCATTTAAAAGCTTCAATTCGATAAGTTGGTGGCTTAATCTTACATTTGTGACGCAGCGATAGATTTTGAATGGAAAATGCAATGTTCCAATGATCTTATTTTGAAGGCATCATTTTTTTTATTCTTAGCCGCTAAAATTTCCGCTCACTAAAACCTTATTTTTCGTAGTTAAAAATAATATTTGGAAACATTTTTGAAAAGTTCGTTTTTTGATGGAAAAAAATTACAGAATTTTTTTGGAAAAGATATTAATCCGCTCGATTCATCACAGGTAATTTGACCATTACCAATAGTCAGCAATTCCCCGAGAAATCTTTAGCAGTGATCATTTGAAAATTTAACTCTCTGTTTGTTGTCAGCTGTAGTTTTTTCAATATCCCCATAGATTTACGATTTAGGCAACGTTATTTATCGGCAGCCGTAGACTTGGAATTATTGGCATTTTTATTGGGCGGAAATCGCCAGACTAAAAACCATTTCTCCCTTTAAAAAAATCTCAGTCAAAAGGGAAATTTTTAAAGTTCGGGTTTAAATGCTTTTAATGCCCGTTTTTAATAAGAAGTTAATGTTTTATTTAAATTTTTTTTTTGTATTTTTTCTAAAAAAAAAAACACAATCTGCTTTTTATTGCATTATTTTAGGCGGGAAAAAAAGTTTTTGCCGGGTCTCAGGTATAATATATATATTATATTTTATTGCGCGTTTTTTTTTCACAGGGAATTGTAGGTGCGTAGCGGTGTCGCTGACCACTAGAATTTTGCGTTGTCAATGTTCCAAAGGAAATCTGGCACACCAGTGTAATGAAACATTTATTCGCGCTGCTTTTATTTTTTAAAGGAAATTTTTGGATATCGGGCGGGGCGCGATTACCTAAAATTATTGGGTTGTTCGGCACTGCAGGAAAGTTTTCAAGAGTAATTGAAATAAATTGTATTTGCTGAGATTGGTAAATATTTCATCATCCATACACAAATTCTTGGGAGCCATTTCCCTTTCTTTGTTGTGTAACTACCATTGATTTTTCGGTGGGCATTTACAAGAAATTGACTTTTGAAAAAGACTTTTAGATCCTTTTTTTATTCATTTTTAACTGCATTAGTGACTGGAAAAAAAAAGTGTTTTTTTTTAAACAATTTGTTTTGGGGAAAACTTTTGCTTAAACACTTTGACACGTCGGGGGGCCCCGTTTTAAATTCCCATTTTTTGAGAAGGTGACCTTGCGTAGCGAGAGTTAAGATTTCGTCCCCCCCCGGCACGCACACCCCCCAATGATCAAGACGTTGGTCGTATTTCGTTATAATAGTTTTTTTTTTCTTCCATGTCCCTCGGGTGTTTAACACCCCGCAAAATGCGGGCCTGTCCTCTCGCAGTCCTCCCCCGTACTCCGCCGCTGCCCTTTTGCGTGCGCTGGCGCGCTGCTACTACTGATTCGTGCACCTTGATGCTGCTGTATGGTGCGAATATATTTTAGTTAAACTTCTTTTTTCATTTTTTTCCCCACGCCAATTTGTAGTGCCCCTTGACTAAACCCAAATTTTTAAATTTCACGGGGGTTTGTTTGATACTTCTTTTTAAACGAAAGGTTCCTTTTAACTTTGTCCTTTAAGTTATTTTGGGGTGTGTTTCCACGTTACATTTGTTTTATTTCATTTGCATTTTAATTATAAAAAAATATTTATCAAATTTTCTTTAGCCTTATAAAACCAAAGTGATACTTTTTTTGGGTTTTGCAAACCTTTTACACTCTAAAAGGTTAAAAATCTTTGCCAATCAACAGTTCCAAAGGACCAACTGTGCTTCACCCAACGCATTTTGTGAACCCTCTCAAAACTTCTTTGGCAGTTAAAGTTGTTCAACACACTCATGACACGTTCAATAAAATGTAATTAAAAACAGTGTGTCTCTGTGTAGCTACTTTGGGAATTAAATGGAGTTCTACTGAAATTCTACCCGTCGATGGCTCAGTCAGTGTACAAGTAATACAGTTATCTCGAAATTTACGAACGTATTTGTTTTCAAACTTTTTGAGCCATTTAAAAACTTTCTAAAGTTTTTTTTTCCAAAATTTATTTCTAATCAAAATTGTTTTTAAAAAGATAATTTTTGGCAATATTAAAATAGCAGCCGGACCTTGACAGAACCTGCAAAGCAGTTTCCAATCTCTCAAGTCCCTCTTATTTGTTTGTTTAAGAAACTATCATAATGTCATCAATATTTAGAGCTCGCCTTGGTCACAGCCTTTTTTCCTTCTGACAAGCAGAAGGGACCCCCAAAATTGGGGGAAAAAAACTACCCCCCAAAAATTTTTTTTCGACTTTAAAAAATTCATTAATTTTTCATCTACTATTTTAAAAATTCATCCCCCAAAAAAGA
>JANFPS010000109.1:0-38065 GCA_024703675.1 Drosophila nebulosa
AACCCTAGAAAAAACCCCTTTTTAACCCCCTTTTCCCAAAAAAAAGTGAATTTGTAAAAATTTAGTTTTCCCCATCTTTTCCGTTTCTCTAACTTTGCCAATATTGGGACGATTTAAAAAAGCAATCTTTCAGTTAGTAGCGCATCCGGTTTACTTTCTTTTGTCATTCAAACCTAGAAAACTCATTTTGAAACCCCTTTCTCAAGAAAATCGTGAATTTGTTAAAAAATTTAGTATTCTCAACTTTTTCGTGCTCTTACTTTGCCAATATTGGGACGATTTAAAAAAGCATTGTTTCAGTTAGTATCGCATCCAGTTTACTTAG
This sequence comes from Drosophila nebulosa, assembly GCA_024703675.1. Taxonomy (NCBI): domain Eukaryota; kingdom Metazoa; phylum Arthropoda; class Insecta; order Diptera; family Drosophilidae; genus Drosophila; species Drosophila nebulosa. The sequence continues at coordinate 326 of JANFPS010000109.1, forward strand.
AAAATCGTGAATTTGTAAAAATTCAGGTTTCTCAACTTTTCCGTGCTCTAACTTTGCCAATATTGGGACGATTTAAAAAAGCAATGTTTTAGATAGTGGCTCATACAGTTTACTTACTTTTGTCATTCAAACCTAGAAAACTAATTTTGAACCCACTTTTCGAGAAAATCGTGAATTTGTAAAAATTCAGTATTCATAACTTTTCCTTGCTCTAACGTTGAAAATATTGGGACGATTTAAAAAAGCAATGTTTCAGTTAGTAGCGCATCCAGTTTACTTACTTTTGTCATTCAAACCTAGAAAACTCATTTTGAACCCATTTCTCAAGAAAATCGTGAATTTGTAAAAATTCAGTATTCTCAACTTTTTCGTGCTCTTACTTTGGCAATATTGGGACGATTTAAAAAAGCATTGTTTCAGTTAGTATCGCATCCAGTTTACTTACTTTTGTCATTCAAACCTAGAAAAAATCATTTTTAACCTACTTTTTGAGAAAATCGTGAATTTGTAAAAATTCAGTTTTCTCAACTTTTCCGTACTCTAACTTTGCCAATATTGGGACGATTTAAAAAAGCAATGTTTCAGTTAGTAGATCATCCAGTTTACTTTCTTTTGTCATTCAAACCCAGAAAACTCATTTTGAACCCACTTTTTGAGAAAATCGTGAATTTGTAAAAATTCAGGTTTCTCAACTTTTCCGTGCTCTAACTTTGCCAATATTGGGACGATTTAAAAAAGCAATGTTTTAGATAGTGGCTCATACAGTTTACTTACTTTTGTCATTCAAACCTAGAAAACTAATTTTGAACCACTTTTCGAGAAAATCGTGAATTTGTAAAAATTCAGTATTCTCAACTTGTTCGTGCTTAACTTTTCCAATATTGGGACGATTTAAAAAAGCAAAAGTTTCAGTAGTAGCGCATCCAGTTTACTTACTTTTGTCATTCAAACCTAGAAAACTAATTTTGAACCCCCGTTCGAGAAAATCGTGAATTTGTAAAAATTCAGTATTCATAACTTTTTCCTTGCTCTAACTTTGAAAATATTGGGACGATTAAAAAAGCAATGTTTCAGTAAGTAGCGCATCCAGTTTACTTACTTTTGTCATTCAAACCTGAGAAAACTACATTGTGAACCACTTTTCGAGAAAATCGTGACCCTAGAAACCTATGGAAAACTAATTTGAACCACTTTTCGAGAAAATCGTGAATTTTGCAAAATTCAGTATTCATAACTTTTGCCCTTGCCTCAACTTTGAAAATATTGCGGACGAATCTTAAAAAAGCAATGTTTCAGTTAGTAGCGCTCACAGTTTACTTACTTTGTCATTCAAAACCTAAGAGAAAACTCATTTTTGACCCACGTTTCAAGAAACTAGGGATTTAAAAATTCAGTACTTCATAAACTTTCCCTTGCTCTAACGTTGAAATTTTGGGACGATTATAAAAAAGCAATGTTTCCAGTTAAGAGCGATCCAGTTTACTTACTTTGTCATTGTTCAAAACCTAGAAAACTCATTTGGAACCCACTTTTCGAGAAAATCGTGAATTTGTTTAAAATTCAGTATTCTCAACGCTTCCGCTGCTCTTACTTTGCCAATATTTGGGACGATTTAAAAAAAGCCAATGTTTCAGTTAGTAGCGCATCCAGTTTTTATTATCTTTTGTCATTCCAAACCTAGAAAAAACTCATTTTTTGAACCCACTTTTCGCGAAAATCGTGAATTTGCAAAAATTCAGTTTTCTCAAATTTTCCGTGCTCTAACTTAGCCAATATTGGGACGATTAAAAAAGCATGTTTCAGTTATTAGCGCATCCAGTTTACTACTTTGGCCATCAAACCTAGAAAAACTCATTTTTAAACCTACTTTTTTTGAAAAATCGTGAATTTGAAAAATTCAGTTTTTCTCAACTGTTCCCGTGCTATACCTTTGCCAATATTGGGACGATTTAAAAAAGAATTGTGTTTCAGTTTCATCTAGCGCATCCAGTTTACTTACTTTGTCATTCAAAACACTAGAAAAGAAAATCATTTTGAACCCTTTCATAAATCGGAATTTGTAAAAAATTCAGTATTCATAAACTTTTCCTTGCTCTAACGTTGAAAATATTGGGACGATTAAAAAAAGCAAGTTTCAGTTAGTAGCGCATCCAGCTTATACTTTAATTTGTCATTCAAACCTAGAAAACTAATTTTTGAAACCCACTTTTCGAGAAAATCGTGAATTTGTAAAAATCAGTATTCATAACTTTTCATTGCACTTATCTTCACTAAAAACTTTGATAAATTATTTTGGGCGATTTAAAAAAGCAATGTTTCAGTTAGTAGCGCATCAGTTTACTTACTTTTTGTGTCATTGTCAAAACCTAGAAAAACTAATTTTGAACCCCACTTTTCAACGAAAATCGTGAATTTGTAAAATTCAGGTTTCCCTCAACTTTTCCGCTGCTCTAACTTGCCAATATTGGGACGATTTAAAAAAAGCAATGTTTTAGATAGTGGCTCATACAGTTTACTTCGTTGTCTTCAAACTAGACAAACTCATTTTGAAACACTCTCAAGAAAATCGTGAATTTGTTAAAAATTCAGTATTCTCAACTTTTCGTGTTCTAAACTTGCCCATATTGGGACGATTTAAAAGCAATGTTTAAGTTCGTAGCGCATCCGTTTACTTACTTTGTCATGTTCAAACCTAAAGAAAATCATTTTGAACCCACTTTTCCAAAAAATAGTGAATTTGTAAAAATTTGTTTCCTCATCTTTTCCGTGCTCTAACGTGCCAATATTGGGCGATTTAAAAAAGCAATCTTCAGTTAGTAGCGCATCCAGTTTTACTTACTTTTGTCATTCAAACCCTAGATAAACTCATTCTTGCCACCCATTTTCTCATAAGAAAATCGTGAATTTGCAAAAATTAAGTAATCTCAACTTTTTCGTGCTCTTACTTGGCCAATTATGGGACGATTTAAAAAAGCAATGTTTCATTTAGATACGCATCAGTTTACTTTAGAAAAATATCGTTGAATTTGTAAAAATTCAGGTTTCTCAACTTTCCGACTGCTCTAACTTTGCCAAATATTGCGGACGATTTAAAAAAGCAATAGTTTAGATAGTGTATCATACAGTTTACTTACTTTTGTCATTCAAACCTAGGAGAAAACTAATTTGAACCCACTTTTTCGAGAAAATCGTGAATTTGTAAAAATTCAGTCATTCATAAACTTTTCCTGCTCTAACGTTGAAAAATTGGGACGATTTAAAAAAAGCAATGTTTCAAAGTTAGTAGCCGCATCCAGTTTACTTAATTTGTATCAACCTATGAAAACTCATTTGAACTCCTTTCTCAAGAAAATTCGTTGAATTTGTAAAAAATCAGTATTCCTCAACTTTTTCGTGCTTTACTTTGTGCAATATTGGGGACGATTTAAAAAAGCATTGTTTCAGTTAGTATCGCATACAGGTTAATTGACATTTTGTCATGCAACCTGGAAAACTCATTTTAAACCTTGTACTTTTTGAGAAAATCGTGAATTGTAAAAAATCAGTTTTCTCAACTTTTCGTACTCTCATTGCCAATATTGGGACCGATTTTAAAAAAGCAAAAATGTTTTTCGTTATTAGTAGATCATCAGCTTTACTTACTTTTGTCATTCAAAGCCACGAAAACTCATTCTTGAACCCACTTTTTGAGAAATCGTGTGAATTTGTAAAAAATTCAGGTTTCTACAACTTTTCCGTGCTCTAACTTTGCAAACTATTGGACGATTTAAAAAGCACATGTATTTAGATAGTGGCTCCTATACGTTTACTTTACTTTGTCATTCAAAACATAGAGAAAACATAATTTTGAACCATTTTAGAGAAAATCGTGAATTTGTCAAAATTCATTATATCAACTTGTATCGTGCTGCTCTAACTTTGCCCAATATTGGGACGATTTAAAAAAAAGCAATGTTTCAGTTAGTTAGCGGCATCCAGTTTACTTACTTTTGTCATTCAAACATAGAAAACTAATTTTGAACCCACTTTTACGAGGAAAATCGTGAATTTGTAAAAAAATTCAGTATTCATAACTTTCCTTGCTCTAACTTGAAATATTGGGGACGATTTAAAATAAGCAATGTTTCATTAAGTAGCGCATCACAGTTTACGTACTTTTAAGTCCATTCAAACCTAGAAAACTAATTTTGAACCCACTTTTCAAGAAAATCGTGAATTTGTAAAAATTCAGTATTCATAACTTTTCCTTGCTCTAACGTTGAAATTTTGGGACGATTTAAAAAAGCAATGTTTCAGTAGCTAGCGCATCCAGTTTTTACTTACTTTTGTCATTCAAACACCTAGAAAACTCATTTTGAACCCACTTTTCGAGCTGAGAAAAATGTGAATTTGTTTTTAAAATTCAGTCATTCTCAACTCTTCCGTCGCTCTAACTTTTGCAATATTGGGACGATTTAAAAAAGCAATCGTTTCAGAGTAGATCATCCAAGCTTACTTACTTTTGTCATTTCAAACCCAGAAGGTCATTTGCAACCCACTTTTCCCCCGAGAAGAATCGTGAATTTGTAAAAATTCAGTATGCATAACTTTTCCTTGCTTAACTTTGAAAAAATATTGGGACTGATTTAAAAAAGCAATGTTTCAGTTAGTAGCGCATCCAGGTTTACTTACTTTTGTCATTCAAACCTAGAACAATTCGAGGAAAATCGTGTATTTGTAAAAATTCAGTATTCTCAACTTTTTCGTCTGCTCTAACTTTGACAATATGGGACGATTTAAAAAAGCAAATGTTTCAGTTAGTTAGCGCATCCAGTTTACTTACTTTTGTCCTCAAACCTAGGAAAACTCATTTGAAACCCACTTTTCGAGAAATATCGTGAATTTGTAAAAATTCATATTTCATAAAACTTTTCCTTGCTCTAACTTTGAAAATATCTGGACGATTTAAACAAGCAATGTTTCGGAGTAGCGCATCCAGTTTACTTACTTTTGTCATTCCAAACCTAGAAAACTCATTTTGAACCCACTTTTCGAGAAAATCGTTGATATTTTTTGTAAAAAATTTAAATTTAGTTTTCTCAACTTTTCCGGTGCTCTAACTTTGCCAATATTGGGACGATTTAAAAAGCAATGTTTACAGATTAGTAGCGCATCCCAGTTTACTTACTTTTGGCATTTCAAACCTAAAAAACTCATTGACCCACTTTTCAAGAAAACACCTGCATTTGTAAAAATTTCAGCTATCCAACTTTTCCGTTCTCTACTTTGCCAATAAAAAATCTGGGACGATTTACTTAAAAAAGCAATGTTTCAGTTAGTAGCGCATCCAGTTTACTTTACTTTGTCATTCAACCTAGAAAACTCATTTTGAACCCACTTTTCGAAAAAAATGTGAATTTGATGAAAAATTCAGTTTTCTCCCAACTTTTCCCGATGCTCTAACTTTGCCAATATTGCGACGATTTTAAAAAGCAATGTTTCAGTTAGTAGATCATTCCAAGTAGTTTACTTACTTTTGTCCATTCAAACCTAGAAAACTATTTTGACCCCACTTTTCGAGAAAATCGTGAATTTGTAAAAATCAGTATTCTCAAACTTTTCCATGCCTCTTCAAACTTGCCAATATTGGGACGATTTAAAAAAGCAATGTTTCCAGTTAGTAGGCGCATCCAGTTTACTTACTTTTGTCAATCAAACCTAGAGAAAAATCATTGAACACACTTTTCGAGAAAATCGTGAAATTTGTTAAAATTTAGTTTTCTCAACTTTTCCGTGCTCTAACTTTGCCAATATGCGGACCATTTAAAAAAGCAATGTTTCAGTTAGTAGGCGCATCCAGTTTACTTACTTTTGTCATTCAAACCTAGAAAACTAAAAATTTGAACCCACTTTTCGAGAAACAACGTGAATTTGTAAAAATTCAGTTTTCTCAACTTTTCCGTGCTCTAACTTTGCCAATATTGGGACGATTTAAAAAAGCAAAGTTTTAGATAGTAGATCATCCAGTTTACTTACTTTTGTCATTCAAACCTAGAAAACTCATTTTGAACCCACTTTTCGAGAAAATCGTTGATTTGTTTAAAAATTCAGTTTTCTCAATTTTCCGTGCTCTAACATTACCAATTTTGGGACGATTTACCAAAAAGCAGTTTCAGTTAGTAGCGCATCAGTTTACTACCTTTGTCATCAAACCTAGAAACACTCATTTTGAACCCACTTTTAGAGAAAATCGTTGAATTTGTAAAAATTCAGATTCTCAACTTTTCCGGTTCTAGCTTTGCCAATATTGGGACGATTTAAAAAAAGCAATGTTTTTATATTTCAGTTAGTAGCGCATCCAGTTACTTACTTTTGTCATTCAAACCTAAAAAACTATTTTTTAACCCACTTTTCCAAAAAATTGAATTTGTAAAAATTTAGTTTCCTCACTTTCGTGCACTCTAACTTTGCCAATATTGGACGATATTAAAAAAGCAAGTTCAGTTAGTAGCGCCCATCCAGTTTACTTACTTTTTGTCATCAAAACACTAGAAAAACTCATTTTTTAACCCATTTCTCAAAAAAATCGTGAATTTGTAATAAAAATTCAGTATTTTAACTTTTTCGGGCTCTTAACTTTGAACCAAATATTGGGACGATTTAAAAAAAGCATTGTTTCAGTTAGTATCGCATCAGTTACTTACTCTGTCCATTCATACCTAGAAAAAACTCATTTTTAACCTTACTTTTCGAGAAAATCGTGAGTTTGTAAAAAATTCAGTTTTTCAACTTTTCCGTACTCTACACTTTGCAATATTGGGACGATTTAAAAAAGACAATGTTTCAGTTAGTAGATCATCCAGGTTTACTACTTTGTCATTCACAACCTAGAAAACACTCATTTGCAAACCACTTTGAGAAAATCGATGAATTTGTACGAATTCTATGGTGTTCAACTTTTCCGTGTTGCTCTTGAACTTTTCGCCAGATATTGGGACGATTTAAAAAAGCAATGTTTTAGGAATAGTGTCTCATACAGTTACATACTTTTTGTCATTTCAAACCGATAGAAAAATAATTTTGATGAACCCACTTTTTCGAGAAGAAAAATCCGCTTGAATTATGTAACAATTCAGATATTATCAACTTGGTTTCGCTGCTCTAACCTTAATTCAGCCAATATTGGGATTCGACTTAGAAAAAGCAATTGTTTCAGTTAGTAGCGCATCCACGTTTACTTACTTTTGTTCATTCCAAACACGAGAAAACTAACAAGTTTTTGAACACCACTTTCGATGGACAATCAGTTTGTGAGATTGAAAAATTCCAAGTAGTTCAAACTTTTCCTGCTCTAACTTTGAAAAATATTGCAGGGACGATTCTTAAAAAAGCAGAATGTGTTCAAGGTAAGATAGCCGCATCCAGTTCTACTTACTGTGTGCTCATTAAAATCCATAGAAAAAATAACTATTTGACCCAACTATTTCAAGAACAATCGGGAATTGTCAAAAATTCAGTATTCCCATAACTTTTCCACAGTGCTCTAACGTTTGAATGAAATTTTTGCGGACGATTGTAAAAAAAGCAATGTTTCAGTTAAAGATCACAGCGCATCCCAGTTTACTTTACTATTTGTCATTCACCTCAGAAAAACTCACATTTTGAAACCCACTTTCGAGCAAAATCGTGCTGAAATTTTGGTTAAGAATTCAGTATTCTCCAACTCTTCACCGGTGACTCTCATAACGTTTGCCAATATGTGAGGACGATTTAAAAAAGCAATGTATTCAGTTAGCCCCATAGCCGCATCCAGTTTACTGTACATTTTGTCATTTCAAACCTTAGAAAACTCATTTTGAACCCACTTTTCCGAGAAAATTCGTGATATTTGCAAAAATTCAGTTTTCTCAAACTTTTACCAGAAGTGCTCTAACTTTGCCAATATTGGGACGATTTAAAAAGCATGGTTTTGAAGTTAGTAGCGCATCCAGTTTACTTACTTTTGCCATTTCAAACCCGTTAGAAAACTCATTTTTACTACTTTTTGAGAAATCGTGAATTTGCAAAAATTCAGTTTTTCCAACTTCTCCGGTGCTCGAAACTTTGCCAATATTGGGACGATTTAAAAAAGCATTGTTCATGTTATTAGCGCAGCCAGTTTACTTACTTTTGTATAAACCTAGATAAACTCATTTTGAACCCACTTTTCAAAGTAAAATCGGTGAATTTTGTTTTAAAAATTCAGTATTCATAAACTTTTCTTGCTCTAACTGTTGAAAATATTGGACGATTTAAAAAAGGCAATGTTTCAGTTAGTCTAGCGCATCCAGGTACTTACTTTTGTCATTCTAAACCATAGAAAACTAATTTTGAACCACATTTTCAAGAAAATCGTGAAATTTGTAAAAATTCAGTATTCATAACTTTTCCTTGCTCTAACTGAAAACTATCGGGACGATTTAAAAAAGCAATTGTTTTAGATAGTGGGCTTGCTTCATACGTTTACTTACTGTTGTCATTCAAACCTAGAAAACTCATTTTGAACCCACTTTTCCGAAAAATCGTGAATTTGTAAACATTCAGTTTTCTCAACTTTCCGTGCCTAACTTTACCAATTTTGGGACGATTTAAACAAAGCCTTGTTTCAGTTAGTAGCGCATCCAGTTTACTTACCTTTTGGTCATCAAACTAGAAAAACTGCATTTAATGGAAACCCACTTTTTGTAGAAACTCACGTGAATTGTAAAAAATTCAGTATGTCATAAACTTTTCCTTGCTCTAACTATTGAAATATATGCGGGACGATTTAAAAAAAAGCACTGTTTTTCAGTAAGTAGCGCATCCAGTTACTTACTTTGTCATTCAAACCTAGAAAAACTCATTTTGAACCCACTTTAAGAAAATCGTGAATTTGTAAAAATTCAGTATTCTCAACCTTTTCAGTATTCTAACTTTCGCCAATATTGGGACGATTTTAAAAAAGCAATGTTCAGTTCGTAGCGCATCCAGTTTACTTACTTTTTGTCATTCAAAACCTAGAAAACTCCCATTTTGAACCCACTTATTCCAAAAAAATCGTGAATCATGTAAAAATTTAGTTTCCTCATCTTTTCCGTGCTCATACTTGCCAAATATTGGGAACCGATTTAAAAAAGCCATCTTTCAGTTAGTAGCGCATTCAGTTTACTACTTGTCATTTCAACACCAGAAAACTTCATTTTGAACCCATTTCTCAAGAAAATCTGTGTGAATTTTGTAAACAAAAAATTCAGTATTACTCAACATTTTCGTGCTCTTACTTTGCCAATATGGGGACGCTTTAAACAAGCATTGTTTTTCAGTTAGTATCGCATACAGTTACTTAGAAAATCGTGAATTTGTTAAACAAAAATTCAGGTTTATCAACTTTTTCGTGCTCTAAACTATTGACAATAATTGGGACGATTTTAAAAAGCAAGTTTTAGATAGGGCTCATACAGTTACTTCTTTTGTCAATTCAAACCTAGAAAAACTAATTTCTAACCACATTTTCAGAAAACGGTGGAATTTGTAAAAAATTCAGTATTCATACACTTTTCCTTGCTCTAACGTTGAAAATATTGGGACGATTTTAAAAAAGCAATGTCTTCAGTAGTAGCGCATCCAGTTTACTTACTTTTGTCATTAAAACCTAGAAAAGCTCATTTTGAACCCATTTCTCAAGAAAATAGTGAATTGTAAAAATTCAGTATTCTCAACCTTTTCGTGCTCTTACTTTGGCAATATTAGGGAAACGATTTAAAAAAGCATTGTTCAGTTAGTAATCGCATCCAGTTTACTTACTTTTGTATCATTCAAACTAGAACTCATTTTCAACCCTACTTTTTGAGAAAATGCGTGAATTTGTAAAATTCAGTGTTCTCAACTTTTCCGTACCTAACTTTGCCAATTGGGTGGACGATTTAAAAAAAAAGCAATGTTTCAGTAGTAGATCATCCAGTTACTTACTTCTGTCATTCAACCCAGAAACTCATTTTCGAACCACTTTTTTGACCGACAAATAGTGGAATTTGTAAAAATTCAAGGTTTCTCAACTTTCTCCGTGCTCTACTTGCCAATATTGGCGGACGATTAAAAAAGCAACTGTTTTAGATAGTGGTATACAGTTTACTTACTTTTGTCATTCAAACCTAGGAAAAATAATTTGAACCCCACTTTTGAGAGAAAATCGTGGAATTATTAGTAAAACAATCAGTATTCTCCAACTTGTCGTTGCTCTAACTTTGCCAATATTGCGGACGATTTAAAAAAAGCAATGTTTCAGTGTAGATAGACGCAATCCAGTTTACTGACTTTTGTATTCACAACCTAGGAAAACTACAATTTGAAACACTTTTCGAGAAATCGAGAATTTGTAAAAAATTGCAGTATTCATACTTTTCCTTGCTCTAAACTTTGAAAATATTGGGACGATGTTAAAAAAGCAATGTTTCCAGTAAGTAGCCGCATCCAGTTTTACTTACTTTTGTCATTCAAACCTAGAAAAAAAAACTAATTTTGAACCCACTTTTCGAGAAAAGAAAATCGTGAATTGAATTTTAAAAATCAGTATTCAAACCTTTTCCTTGACTCTTAACTTTGAAAAATATTGGGACGATTTAAAAAAAGCAATGTTTCAGTTGTTAGTAAGCGCCATCCAGTTTCCTTACTTTTGTCATTCAAACCTAGGAAAACTAATTTTGAACCCACTTTCAAGAAAATCTGGGAATTTGCTAAAAATTCAGTATTCATAACTTTTCCTTGACTCTAACGTGAAATTTTGGGACGATTTTAAAAAAGCAAATGTGTTCAGTTAGTAGCGCATCCAGTTTACTTACTTTTGTCATCAAAACCTAGAAAACTCATTTGAACCCATCTTTTCGAGAAAATCGTGAATTTGTTAAAATGCAGTATTCGCAACTCTTCCGTGCTCTTACTTTAGCCAATATTGGACGAGTTTAAAAAAGCAATGTTTCAGTTAAGTAGCGCATCCAGTTTACTTACTTTGTCATTCAAACCTAGAAAACTCATTTTGAACCACTTTCGAGAAAAAGGGAATTTGCAAAAATTCAGTTTTCCCTCACTTTTCCTGTGCTCTAACTTTGCCAATATTGGGACGATGTAAAAAAGCATTGTATTCAGTTATTAGCGCATCCAGTTACTTACTTTTGCCATTACAAACCTAGACAAACTCATTTTTACCCTACTTTTTGAGGAAAATCGTAGAATTTGCAAAATTTCAGTTTTCTCAACTTCTCCGTGATCCTTCTAACTTTGCCAAATTGGGACGACTTTAAAAAAAGCATTGTTTCAGTTATTAGCGCATCAGTTTACTTACTTCTATGACTCATCAAAACCTAGAAAACTCATTTGAACCCACTTTCACGAAAATCCGTGAATTGTAAAAATTCAGTATTATAAACTTTCCTTGCTCTAACTTTGAAAAATATTGGGACGATTTTTAAAAAAGCAATGTTTCAGTTAGCTTAGCGCATCCAGATTACTTACTTTTGTCAGTTCCAAAAACCTAGAAAACTAATTTGAACCCACTTCTTTACAAAAAATCCGTGATTTGCTAAAAATTCAGGTTCTCCAACTTTTCCGTGCCTCTAACTTTGCCAATATTGGGACGATTTTAAAAAAAGCAATGTTTTAGATAGTGGCTCATCAGGTTACTTACTTTTGTCATCACAACCTAGAAAACTCATTTTTGAACCCACTTTCGAGACAATCGTGAACTTTGTAAAAATTCAGTTTTCTCAACTTTTCCTTGATGTGCTCTAACTTTCACAAATTTTTTTTTTGGGACGATCCTAAAAAAGCATTGTTTCAGTTAGTAGCGACATCCAGGATACTTCTTTTGTCATTCAAACTAGAAAACTCATTTTGAACCCACTTTTTGAGAAAATCGTGAATCTGTATAAAAATTCAGTATTTCATATCTTTTCCTGCTCTAACTTTGAAAATAATTGGGACTGGTTTAAAAAAACGAATGTTTCAGTAAGCTAGCGCATCCAGTTTACTTACTTTTTGTCATTCAAACCAAGAAAACTAATTTTAAACCCACTTCTCAAGAAAATCATGAATTTGTAAAAATTCAGATATTCTCAACTTTTCCGTGTTCTAACTTTGTAATATTGGGACTGATTTAAAAAAGCTCAATGTTTCAGTTAGTAGGCATCCAGTATACTTACTTTTGTCATTCAAACTAGAGAAAACTCATTTGAACCCCACTTTTCAAAAAATCGTGAATTTGTAAAAATTTAGTTTCCTCAATCTTTTCCCGTGCTCTAACTTTGCAATTGGGACGATGTTAAAAAAAAGCAATTTCTTTCAGTTAGTAGCGCATCCAGTTTATTATTTTTGTCATTCAAACCTAGAAAACGCATTGAACCATATTTCTCAAGAAAATCGTGAATTTGTTTAAAAAAAATTCGTATTGCTCAACTTTTTCGTTGGCTCTTACCTTTGCCCAATATTGGGCAGATTTTTAATAAAAGCATTGTTTCAGTTAGTATCGCATCCAGTTTACTTAGAAAAATCGTGTAATTTGGAAAAAATTCAGGTTTTCTCAACTTTTCCTGGCTTCTAACTTTGACACTTATTGGGACGATTTAAAAAAGCAATGTTTTAGATAGTGGCTTCATACAGTTTACTGTACTTTTGTCAGTTCAAACCTAGAAAACTCATTTTGAACCCACTTTCGAGAAATCGTGAATTTGCAAAAATTCAGTTTTCTCAACCTATTTTCCGTGCTCTTACTTGCAATATGGGAACGATTTAAAAAAGCATGGTTTCAGTTAGTATCGCATCCACGTATTACTTAGAAAATCGTTGAATTTGTTAAAAATTCAGGTTTCTTCAACTTTTTCATGCTCTAACTTTGCCAGATAATGGGACCCCTGGTGTGATTAAAAAAGCAATGTTTCAGTTTAGTAGCGCACTCCAGTTACTTACTTTGTCATTCAAACCTAGAAAACTCATTTTGGAAACCCACTTTCGAGAAAATCGTGAATTTGGCAAAATTCAGTTTTCTCAACTTTTCCCCTGCTCTAAACTTGCCAAAGTGCGGACGATGTTAAAAAAGCACAATGTTTCCAGTTAGTAGATCATCAGTTAACTACTTTTGTCATTCAAAACCAGAACAGAAAGATCATTTTAGAAACCCACTTTTCGAGAAAAAATCGTGAATTTGTAAAAATTCAGTATTCAAACTTTTCCTTGCTGTTCTAACTTTGAAAATATTGGAACGATTTAAAAAAGCACTGTTTCAGTTAGCTAGCGGGGGCCCCCCCATACCAGTTTACTTACTTTGTCATTTCAAACTAGGAAAGAAAACCTCATTTTGAACCCACTTTGAGAAAATCGTGAATTTGCAAAAATCAGATTCTCAACTTTTCCGTGTTCTAAACTTTGCCAATATTGGGCGACGACTTTAAAAAAGCAATGTTTCACGTTTACAGCGCATACAGTTACTTACTTTGTCATTCAAACTAGAAAACTCATTTTGAACCCAATTTTCCCAAAAAAATCCGTGAATTTTGTAGACACTTTTAGTTTTCCTCATCTTTTCCGTGCTCTAACTTTGCCCATATTCGGCGACGATTTAAAAAAAGCAATGTTCAGTTTAGTAGCGCATCCAGTTTACTTAACTTTTGTCATTAAAAAACCTGACGAGAAAACTATTTTGAACCCACTTTTCAAGAAAATCGTGAATTTTGTAAAAATTCAGATATCTAAACTTTCCTTGCCTCTATACTTGAAAATATTGGGACGATTTAAAAAAGACAATGTTTAGATAGTGGGATCATACAGTTTACTTACTTTGTGTCATTCAAACCTAGAAAAATCATTTTGAACCACTTTTCGAGAAAATCAGTGAATTTGTACAATTCAGTAGGTTCTCACTTTTCCGGTGACCTAACTTTTACCAAATTTTGGGACGATTTAAAAAGCAATTTTTTCAGTTAGTAGCGCATCCAGCTGTTACTTTACTTTCTGTCATTTCAAACCTAGAAAATCCACTTTTGAACCCACTTTTTGCACAGAAAATCGTGATTTGTAAAAACTTCAGTATTCATACATTTTCCTTGCTCTAAGTTTGAAAATATGGGACGATTTTAAAAAAAGCCGATTGTATTCAGTAAGTAGCGCATCCAGTTTACTTACTTTTGTTTCATTCAACCTAGAAAACTCATTTTGAACCCACTTCTCAAGAAAATCGTGAATTTAGGTAAAATTCAGTATTCTAACTTTCCTGTTCTAACTTTGCCAATATTGGGACGATTTAAAAAGCAAGAATGTTTCAGTTAGTAGGCGCATCCAGTTTTAATTATTTTGTCATTCCAAACCTAGAAAACTCATTTTGAACCCACTTGCCAAAAAAATCGCTGAATTGTAAAAATTTAAGTTTCCTTCATTTCTTTTCTTGCCTCTAACTTTGCCATATAATTGGGGACGATTTTAAAAAAGCAATCTTTCAGTAAGTAGCTGTTTTCCTGACTCGTCTATTTACATTTGTCATTCAAACCTAAAAACTCATTTTGAACCCATTTCTCAAGAAAATCGTGAAATTTGTAAAATCAGTATTTCTCAACTTTTTCGTGCTCTTACTTGCAATATTGTGACGATTTAAATAAAAAGCATTGTTTCAGTTAGTTTATCGCATCCCAGTTTACTCTAGAAAATCGTATGAATTTTGTAAAAATTCAGGTTTCTCAACTTTTCCTGTGCTTAACTTTGCCAATATTGGGACGATTTAAAAGCAATTGTTTTAAGATAGGGCTTCATACAGTTTACTTACTTTTGTCATTCAAAACATAGAAAACTAATTTTAACCCACTTTCGGAGAAAATACTGTGTGAATTTGTAAAAATTCAGTATCATAACTTTTTTCCTTGCTCTAACGTTGAAATAATATTGGGACGATTTTAAAAAAGCATGGTTCCAGTTAAGTAGCGCATACAGTTTCTTACTTTTGTATTCAAACCTAGAAGCTCATTTTGAAACCCATTCTCACAAGAAAATCTGTGAATTTGTAAAAATCAGTATTTCAACTTTTTTCGTGCTCTTACTTGCCAATATTGGGGACGATTTAAAAAAAGCATTGTTTCAGTTAGTATCGCATCTCCAGTTTCTTAACTTTTGTCATTCAAACCTAGAAAACTATTTTTAACCGACTTTTTGAGAAAATCGTGAATTTTGAAAATTCAGTTTTTCTCAACTGTTCCGCCTACTCTAAACTTTGCCAATATTGGACGATTTAAAAAAGCAAATGTTTCAGTTAGTAGATCATCCAGTTTACTTACTTTTGTAATTCAAACCCAGAAACTCATTTTGAACCCACTTCTCAAGAAAATCGTGATTGTAAAAATTCAGTCTTCTCAACTTGTCCGGTTCTAACTTTGCCAATATTGGGACGATTTAAAAAAAGCAATGTTTCAGGTAGTAGCGCATCCAGGTTTACTTACTTTGTCATTCAACCTAGAAAAAGCTCATTTGAACCCACTTTTCCAAAAAAATCGTGTAATTTGTAAAATTTAGTTTCCTCATCTTTTCCGTGCTCTAACTTTGCCCAATACTTGGGACGATTTATAAAAAAGCAATCTTTCAGTGAGCGCATCCAGGTTTACTTAATTTTGTCATTCAAACCTAGAAAAGCTCTTTTTGACCATTTCTCAAGAAAATCGTGAATTTGTAAAAATTCAGATCTAAAACTTTTTGTGCTTTAATTTTCCATATTGGGAGATTTTAAAAACGAATGTCACAGTTAGTATCGCATCCTGTTTACTTATAAAATCCGGAATAATTTGTAAAAATTCAGGTTTCCAAAACTTTTCCGTGCTCTACCTTTGTCCATTATTTTTTTTGTATTTTTGTTGGACGATGTTAGAAACAAGCAATGTTTTAGATAGTGGCTCAACAGTTACTTACTTTTGTCATTCAACCTAGAAAACTATTTTGAACACACTTTTCGAGAAAATCGTGAATTGTAAAAATTCAGTATTTCATAACCTTTTTTCCTTGCTCTAACGTTTGTGAAAATATGATTGGGGCAGCCGATATGTAAAAAAAGCAATGGTTTTGAATGTTTCAGATATAGCGCCATCACAGTTTACCTTACTTTTGTCATGTCAAACTAGAATAATTAATTTTTGAACCCAGTTCTCTCTCAAGAAATCGGGAATTTGTAAAAATTCAGTATTCTCAACTTTTTCGTGCTCTTTACTTTGCAATATTGGGACGATTTAAAAAAAGCATAGTGTCAGTTCAGTATCGCATCCAGGTACTTACTTTGTCATTCAAACCTAGGAAAAGAATCTGACAATTTTTAAATCTACTTTTTAGATCGGTAAAATCGTGCATCTAGTTTTGGTAAAAATGTCAGTTTTCTCAACTTTTCCGTACTCTAAACGTTCGGCCAATATTGGGACGAGTTTAAAAAAGTGCAAGTTTCAGTTAGTAGATCATCCAGTTACCTTACTTTTGTTCATTCAAACCCAGAAAAACTCATTTTGAACCACTTTTTGAGAAAATCGTGAATTTGTAAAAATTCAGGTTTGTACTCAACTTTTCCGTGCTCTAAACTTTGCCAATATGGACGATTTCTACCCCAAGCAATGTTTTAGATAGTGGCTCATACAGTTTACTACTTTTTGTCATTCAAACCTAGAAACTAATTTTGAACCACACGACTTTTCTGAGAAAAAAATAAGTGAATATTTGAGAGAGTAAAAATTCAGTATTCTACTATGTTCGAGTGCTACACTAACTATTGCACAAATAATGGGACACGATTTAAAAAGCAATGTATTTCAGTGAGAGATAGCGCATCAACAAGATTCTAAATTACTTTTGTCATATCAAAACCTAGAAACCTAAATTTTTGATACTCCACTTTTCGAGAAAAAATCGTGAATTTGTAAAAATTCAGTATTCATAACCTTTCTGCTCTAACACTGTGTTGAAAATAATATGAGGACGATTTAAAAAAGCAATGATTTCAGTAAGTAGCGAATCCAGTGGAATTAACTTTGGCATTCAAACCTAGAAAACTAATTTTAAGAACCCACTTTTCAAGAAAATCGTGAAATGAAATTTGTTAAAAAATCACAGTATCATAAACTTTATACCCGCCTAACGTTGAATTTTGGGACGATTTTTAAAAATCACAAAGTTCAGTTCAGTAGCGCCATCAGTTTACTTAACTTTTAAAGAGATTCACAAAACCTAAGAAACTCATATTTATGGAGAACCCCATTTTCAGAGAAAAATCGTGAATTGTTAAAATTGTCAGTATCTCAACTCTTCAGTGGCTCTAACTTTGCCAATATTGGGACGATTTAATAAAAGCAATGTTTAGTTAGTAGCGACATACCAGTTTACTTACTTGATCATGCAAACCATAGAAAACTCATTATATGAACCCATCTTCACGAGAGAAATCGGAATATATGTAAAAAAAAAATATTCAGTATTCAAACTTGTCTCACGCTGCTTCACCTAAATTTGCCAATCATTGGGGACGATTTAAAAAAGCCAATTCTCCTGTTTTCAGTTAGTTGGGTTTGTGGGAGGCGGTGGTGCATCATGTTACTTCTTTTGTGCATTCAACAACTAGAAAACTAGATTTTGAACCACTTGTCAAGAAAATCGGGAATTTTTGTAAAAAAGCTCATATTCAATACTTTTCCTTGCCTCTGAACGTGTGAAATTATTGGGAACGATTTAAAAAAAGCTAGATTGTTTTTCAGTTTAAGTATGCGCATCCAGTTTACTTACTTTTGTCTATTTCAAACATAGGGATAAAAATCATTTTGAACCCAACTCTTTTCGATGAAAATCGTTGAATTTGTTAAAAGTCAGTATTCGCAATCTCTTCCGTGCATCTTACTTGCCAATTTGGGAACGATCTTTAAAAAAAGCACAATGTTTCAGTTATAGAGCGCATCCAGTGTTACTTTACTTTTGTCATTCAAACTAGAAAACTCATTTTGAACCCACTTTCGAGAACAATCGTGAATTTGCAAAAAACAAAAAACATTCAGTGTCTTGGCTAATCTTTTCCGGGGTTTGCTCTTAACTTGCACCAATAATTTGGGAGTCTGATTTAAAAAAGCTTGTTTCAGTTATTAGCGCACATCCAGTGTATAACTACTTTTGCATTCACAACCCCTTTAGCAAAACTCATTTTAACTACTTTTTGAGAAAATCGTTGAAATTGCCCCCCCCCCAAAAATCACAGTTTTCTCAACTTTTCGTGCTCTAACTTTCGACCATATTGGGAGGACGATTTAAAAAGCAATAAGTTATCAGTTATTTAGCGCCATCAGAAATTAAATTAATTACATGTTGAGTCATCTAAAACCGAGAAAAACAAGCATTGAACCCACTTTTTCAAGAAAATCCGTGAATTGTAAAAATTACAGGTTTCTCAACTTTTTACCAGTAACTATAACTTTGCCAATAATGGGACGATTTAAAAAAGCACATGTTTCAGTAGTAGATCATCCAGTTTTATACAATTTTTGTCATTCAAACCCACAGAGAAACACTCATTTTTGAACCACACTTTATATGAGAAGAATCATCTGAATTCGTAAAAAATTCAGGTTTTCAACTTTTCCGCTCAATTAAGCCAATATTGAGGACGATTTAAAAAAGCCACATAGTATTTAGAATAGGGCATCATACAGTACTTACTTTGTCATGCAACCTAAGAAAACTAATTTTGACTCACTTTTCGAGAAATAATCACAGTGTTGATATTGTGAAACATTCAGATATCTCAAACTATGATTCACGTGAGCATCTCTAACTGTGCCAATATTGGGCCGATTCTAAAAGCAAGGGTTCACACAGTTAGTTGAGCGTCATTATCCAGTTTACTTGACTTATGTCAATTTCAAACCTAGAAAACTAAGTATGAACCCACTTTTCACGAGAGGAAAATCAAGTAGGAATTAGCATAAAAAATCAGATTCATAACTTATACCAATTAGCTCTAACTGTGAAAAATAGATGGGACGATTAAAAAAAGCAATTTTCAGTAAGTAGCCAATCACCAGTTACATAAAAACTATGGATACATTCAAACCTAGGAACAACACAATTTATTGAACCACTATTTTCGAGAATAAGTTCGAGAATATTGTTAAAATCCGTATTCTCAACTCTTCCCGATGACTAAACAAACTTGCCAATATATGGGGACGATGTTAAAAAAGCAATGTAGAGTCAAAGTTCAGTAGCGCATCCACGTTTCTTACAGTTTTGCCTACATCAAACCTTTTAGTTGAAAACTCATTTGAACCCAACATATCATAATCGAGAAACGTGAATTAGATAAAATCAGATAATTCTCAACTTGCTTCGTGCTCTAACGTTCTGCCCCCAATAATCGTGGGGACGATTTTAAAAAAGCAATGTTGTTCAGGTTAGTAGGCATTCCAGTTTACTTACTTTTGTCATTGTCTAAAACCTAGAAAACTAATTTTGTCAACCATCTCTTTTCAAGAAAACGGTAGTTGTAAAAAATTTTCAGTATTCAAAAAACTTTTCCTTGCCTCTCAAACCGTTGAAATTATTTTGGGACGATTTAAAAAAGCAATGTTTTCAGTTAGTTCTAGCGCATTCCAGTTTGACTTACCTTTTTGTCATGCCAACTCTAGAAACGTCATGAGGGGAACCCACCTATTTCTCGAGAAAATTCCCCGTCCCCGCCCCCCACCCCAAATTTTCGTTCTATAAGAATTTGTGCTAAGTATTACAAAAACAACTCTCCGATGAGCTCTATACTTTGCCAATATAAGGAGACGATTATAAAAAAAAAGCAATATAGTATTGCAGGTAGTAGCGACAATCAGTTAACTTACATTTTAGTAATTCAAACCTAGAAAACTCATATTAATGAACCCACTTTTCGAGAAACTCGATGAATGCAAAAAATTCAGTATAATTCTACAAACTTATTCCATATAGGACTCTAAACTATTGCCCAAATATGGAAAAGGACGATATTTAAAAAAAAGACCCAGATTGTCATGTCAGTTATATAAGCAGCAATCCAGTTACTTACTATATATAAGCACAATATCAACCTAGAAAACTATTTTTAACCTACTTTTTAGAAAATCGTGGGGAATTGCAAAAATTCAGTTTCTCACATTTCCGTGCACTCTAACCTTTAGCCAAATATGTAGCTGAGAGATATAAAAGCATTGTTTCAGTTATTAGCGCATCCAGTTACTTACTTTTGTCATTCCAACCTATAGAAAACATCATTTTGTGAGACCAACTTTCAAGAAAATCGTATGAATGTGTAAAAATTCAGCTAGTCATAACTTTCCCTTGCGTGTATGAACGTTTAATTGAGAGAAAATATGGGACGATTTAAAAAGCCAATGTTTCAGTAGCTAGCGCCGAGCATCCAGTTTACTACATATTTGCATTCAACCTAAGAAACAATTGTGAACCAACACTTTATCCACAGAGAAAAAGAAAAATCGTGAATATTGTAAAAATACAGTATTCTACACATTCCTTAAGACTCATAACTATTGAAAAATTGGGACCGATTTAAAAAAAGCACTGTTTCAGTTAGATAGACGACATCCCAGCATTTACTTCTTTTGTCATTCAAACCTAGAAAACTAATTTGAACCCACTTCAAACGAAATGAAATATGTAAAAATTCAGGGAATGATCTCAACTTTCCGTGCCTCTAAACTTTGCCATATTGCGAGACGATATATAAAAAAGCAATGTATATAATAAATAGTGGCTCATACAGTTTACTTACTTTTGTCAATTACCAAAACCTAGAAAAACTCATTTAGGAACCCACTTTCGAGAATTCGATATTGGAAAAATTCAGTTCTCAACTATTATCCGTGCTCTAACTTCTACACACAATTTGGGACGATTTAAAAAAAGCATTGTTTCAGTTAGTATCGCTCCAGTTTACTTACTTTTGCTCATTCAACCTACCACACATAGAAACTGCATTTGAACCCACATTATTTGAAATAAAAATGAGAATTGATTAAAAAATGTCAGATAATATAATAAACTTATTCACCTTGCTCGAACTTTGAAAATATTGGGACACGATTTAAAAAGCAAGGTTCAGTAAGTCGCGCAATCCAGTTTACGTACAATTTAATGTCATCCCAACCTAAAAAACTCATTGGAAAACCACTTCTCATAGGAAAGTCGGAATTGTAAAAATTCAGTATTCTCAACTTTCCGATGTTATAACACTTGTCGCTCACAAAATCACGGAGAGAACGATTTAAAAAAGCAATGAAATTCAGTATAGTAGCGCATCCAGTTTACTTACTTTGTCATTCAAACCTAGAAAACTCACATTAGAACCCACATTTTCCAAAAATCGATGAATATGTAAAATATTAGAGTTTACCTCATCTTTTCCGTTGTCTAACTTTTGCCAATATTGGGACGAAATATAAAAAAGCAATCATTCAGTTTAAGTAGCGCATCCAGTTTACTTACTGTTCCCCGGCTCCCGACAGTCACCCAACTCTAGAAAACTCATTATATGAACCATTTCTCAAGAAATCGATGAAATTTGTAAAAATTCAGTCATTCTCACTTTTTCGACATGCATCCTTACTTTGACCACAAATATTGGGACACGATTTAAAAAGCATGTATCATCAGTTAGTATCGGATTACAGGTTACTTAGAAAATCGTGAATATTGTAAAAAATTCAGGTTTTCTCAACTTTTCCTGTGCTATAACTTTGCCAATAGTGGGACGATTTAAAAAAGCAATGTTTTAGATATGGCTCATACAGTTTACTACTTTGTCATTCGAAACCCTAGAAAACTAATTTTGAACCATTCTCGATGAAAAACTCCTCGTGCAATTATTGTAAAAAATTCAGTGTATTCATAACTTTTACCCTCTGATCTAACCGTTGAAAATATTGGGACGATTTAAAAAAGCAATGTTTCAGTTAGATAGCGCAATCCAGTTTACTTAGCTTTTGTCACATTCCAACCTAGAAAACTCATTTTGACAAACCCACGTATTTCTACAAGCGATAAAAGAAAGCTGGGTGTCAGATTTGTTTTTTAAAACTCAGTATTCTCAAAACGTTTTCGTGCTCTTACTTTGGCAATATTGGAGACGATTTAAAAAAGCATGTTCAAGTTAGTAGAGCATCAGTTGTTACTTACTTTTGTCATTCAAACCAGAAAAACTCATTTTAACGCTAGCTATCTTTGAGAAAAATCGTGAATTTGTAAAATATATCAGTTATCTAACTTTTCACAAGATTACATAAATAAATTGCCAATATTGGATTAAAAAAGCAATGTTTCAGTAAATAGTAGATCATCCAAGTTTGACTTAATATTTTAGTCATACTCAATAACCACAGAAAACTCAATTTAACCCACTTTTATGAGAAAATCGATGATATGAGCTAAAAATTCAGTTCTCAACTTTTCCGCGCTCTAAACTTTGCCCAAATATTGGGGCGATTAAAAAGCAATGTTTTGAGAGATATGCGCTCCATACAGTTTATACTTACTTTTGAGACATACAAACCTAGAAACTCAATTAATTGAAAACCCACTATTTCGAGAAAATCAGAGAATTGTAAAATTCAGTTTCTATCAACTGTTTCAGTAAGCTCTAACTATTACAATTTGAGGAGACGATTCAAAAGAGAAGCTATTGCTTTCAAGTATAAGTAGCGCATATCCCAGTTTACATTACTTTTGTCATTCAAACCGATAAAGAAAACTCATTTTGAACCCACTTTTTGAGATAAATCGATAGAATTGTAAAAATCAGATATTCATAACTTTTCCTTGATACTACTTTCGAAAATAATTGGCCGATTTTAAAAAAGCAATGTTTCATAATAGCGCATACAGTTTTTACTTACTTTTGGTACATATCAAACCGTGTAGAGAAACCATTTTTGAACCCACTTCTCAAGTGAAATCGTGTAAGTGTGTATAAAATTCAGTATTCTCAAACTTTCCGGTGTTCTAACTTGGCCAAGATTGGGACGATTCTGAAGCCATTAAAAAAGCAATGTTTCAGTCTAGTATTAGCGCATCCAGTTTACGTAAATTTTGGTCAATTTCAAAACCTAGAAAACAGCAAGTTTGAACCACACATTTCCAAAAATCGTGGAATTTGTAAAATTTAGTTGTTCCTCATCTTTTCCGTGCTCTAACTTGCAATAAATGGGACCGAATTTCCCAAAAAGCAATCTTTCAGTAGTAGCGCCATCCAGTTTACTTAACTTTTGTCATTCAAACTAGAAAACTCATTTTGACCCATTTCTCAAGAATAATCGTGTGAATTTTGTAAAATTCAGTATTCTCAACTTTTCCGTTTTGCTTCTAGCACTCTCTACCTTTGACCAATATTGGGTACGATTTTAAAAAAGGCATTGTTTACAGTTAAGGTATCGCATCAGTTTTACTATAGAAAATTCAGTTGAAGTTTGTATAAAAAAGTTCAGGTTTTCTCAAACTTTTCCGTGCTCTAACTTTGCCAATATTGGAACGATTTTAAATAAGCAATGTTTCAGTTTATTTTGTGTAGCTGCATCCAGTCTTACTTACTTTTGTCATTTCAAATCCTAGAAACTCATTTTCTAACCTACTTTTTGAGGAAAATAGTGATTATTGTGTAAAAATTCAGTATTATCAAACTTTTCCTGTCGCTCGAACTTTACCAATTGATGGGGCGATTTTGTAAAAAAAGCAGGTTTCACAGTTAGTTTCGCATGCTCAGTTTACTTACTTTTGTCATTCAATCGAATAGAAAACTCATTGTTAACCTACTTTTGAGAAAATCGTGAATTTTGTTATAAAATTCAGTTTCTTCAACGTTCCGTACTTAACTTTGCCCAAATAGTGGGACGCATTTAAAAATAAGCAATGTTTCAGTTTAGGTAGGTATAATCAAGTTTACTTGACTTTTGTAATTCAAACCCAGAAAACGTCAATTTTGACCCACTGTTTGAGAAAAATCGGTAATTTGTAAAATGCTAGTGTGGTTTCTCAACTTTTCGTGCTAACTTTGCCAATATTGGGACGATTTAAAAAACAGCAAGTTTTAGTAGTCGGCTCATACAGTTTACTTACTTTGTCATTCAAACCTAGAAAAAACTAATTTGACACCCACTTTTGGAAAAATCGTGAATGTGTAAATAATATCCTCTGCAGTTTTCTCACAACTTTATCCACGTGCTGTCTGAAATGCCATAATTGGGACGATTAAAAAGAGGCAACTGTTTCAGTTAGTTAACGCATCCTAGATATTACTTACTTTTGTCATACAAACTAGAAATCAATTTGAAGCCCACTTTTACGAGAAAAACGTATAATTTAGATAAAAAAATTACAGTATTTCTCTTAAACTTTTCCTAAAAAGTGACTCTAACTTTCCAATATCTCGAGGAGACGATTTAAAAAAGAATTGTTTCAGTTAGTAGCGTATCCAGTTGTACTTACCCTTTTGTCATTCAAAAACCTAGAAAACTCATTTTTTAACCATACGTTTTGAGAGAAAATCGTAAAAACTCCAAACAAAAAGTGAAAATAATAGTAATTCAAAGTTTAATTCAACTTTTCCAAAAAGAACTCTAAACTTAGAATGCACAATATATTGGAGACGATTATTAAAAAAGCAAATGTTTTCAGTTAGTTGGGTAGCGCATCCAGTTTACTTGATGTTTTGTTTCATTCAAACACTAGAAAACCTCATTCGTGAAACCCACTTTTCGAGAAAGATCTGGTGATAGTTGGTAAAATTCAGTTATTCTCAACTCTTCCTGGGCTCTTAACGGTGCAATATTGGGAGATTTAAAAACGCATGTTTCAGTAGTAGCGCATACATTTTCTTACTATTGTCTATGTTTAAAACCTATCGAAAGAGAAAACTCATTTTGAACCCAGCTTTTTCGATTGAAAATCGTGAATTTGCAAAAAATTTCAGTTTTCTACAACCTTTTCCGTGCCTCTAACTTCTGCCAAATGGGGACGATCTAAAACGCATGTTTCCAGTTATTAGCGCATTCGCATGTTGTACTTTACTTTTCCCCCCATTAAAACCTAGAAACACTGATTTTCTTAACCTGACTTTTTGAGAAAATCGTGAAATTTGCAAAAATTCAGTTTTCTCAACTTATTCCGTGCTCAACTCTTGCAATATTGGACGATTTAAAAAAGCATTGTTTCAGTTATTATTGCGCAATCCCAGTTTACTTACTTTTGTTCTATTCAATACCTTATGAAAACTCATTTTGAACCCAGCTTTTCATTGAAAAGTCGTGAACTGAATTTGTAATAAATCAGTAATTCATACATTTGCTTGCCTCTAATCGTTTGTGAAAATAATTGGACGATTTAAAAACACAAGCAAATGGTTTCAGTTAATAGCGCCGAGTCAGTTTTAACTTACTTTTGTCATCAAACTAGAGGAAAAAATAATTTGAACCCATTTTCGAGGAAAAATCGTGAAATTTGTCAAAATTCAGTATCATAAACTCCTTCCTCCATAGCATTAACTTTGAAAATATTGGGACGATGTAAAAAAGCACAATAAATAGTTATTCAAGTTAGATAAGCGCATCCGTTACTTACTTTTAGTCACATCCAACCTAGAAAACTAATTTACCCACTTTTTCAAAGAAAAGACGTGAATCTTGTAAAAAAATTAAGGTTTCTCAACTTTTCCGTGCCTCTAACTAATCTACAGCCAATAATTGGGGTGAAACACGATTTAAAAAAGCAATGTTTTAAATTAAGGGTGGCTCATACAGTTACTTACTTTGTCAGTTCAAACCAGTTAGAAAACTCATTTTTGACAACCCCACTTTTCCGAGACAATCGTGAATTTGTAAAAATTCAGTTTTCTCAACTTTCCGTGCCTCTAACTTTTAAACCATTTTGGGTACGATTATTAAAAAAGCATTGTTTCGAGTTGTTGAGTGTAGCGCAATCCAGTTTTACTACTTTTGTCATTCAAAACCTAGAAAACTCATGTTTTGAATTCCCAGGGCCTTTGTGAGGAAAATCGTGAATTTGTCAAAAAATCAGTATTCTCAACTTTTCCGTGCTCTAACTTTGCCACTATTGGGACGATTTAAAAAAAGCAATGGTTCAGTTAGTAGCGCATCAGTTTACTGAGCTTTTGTTTTCATTAAAACCTAGAAAAACTTAATTGAAGCCCATCTTTATTCAAGGAAAATCGTGAATTTTGAAAAATCACAGTATCTCAAACCCTTTTCCGCTGTTCTAACTTTGCCTAAGATGGAGTGTACGATTTTAAAAAAAGCAATGTTTCAGTTAGTAGAGCATCAAGTTTTATTACTTGTCATTCAAACCTAGAAAACTTCATTTGAACCCACTTTCCAAAAAATCGTGGAATTTGTAAAAAGAAGTTTCCTAATCTTTCCTGTGGCTCCTAACTTTGCCAAGATGGGACGATTTAAAAAAGCAAAATCTGTCAGTTAGAGCGCATCCAGTTTACTCTAAATTTTGTCATTCAAACCTAGAAAAACGCATTTTGAACCCTATTTATCTCAAGAAAAATCGTTGAATGGTAAAAATGTCAGTATTTCTCAACTTTTTCTGTTGCTCTTACTGTGCCAATATTGGGACGATTTAAAAAAAGCATTGGTTTTGTTTCAGTTTAGGTTATCGCAATTCCAGTTTACTTACTTTTGTAATTCATAACCTAGGCGAAAGAGTGTTATTTGAGAACCACTTTTTGAGAATGAATCGTGAATGTGTAAAAATTCAGTTTTTCTCAACTTTATCCGTACTCTACTTTGCAATATGGGACGCATTTAAAAAAAGCTAATGTTGTTTCAGTTGAGGGAGATCAGACAAGTGGACTTACGTCTGTCAGTCAAACCCAGGGAAAACTCATTCTTGAACCCACTTTGAGAAAATCGTGAATTTGTAAAAATTCAAGGTTTCTCAACTTTCCGTTGCTCTAACTTGCCAAGATATTGGGACGATTTAAAAAAGCAATGTTTTAGATAGTGGCTCATACAGTTTACTTACTTTTGTTCAGTCAAAACCTAGACAACCTAGATTTTGTGAACCCATTTTCTGAGTAAGAATTTATTTGGTGAATTGTAAAAATTCAGAGTATTCATAACTTTTCCTTGCTCAACTTTGAAAATATTGGACGATTAAAAAAAAGCAAGTCGGTTCAGTTTAGATAGCGCAATCCAGTTTACTTACTTTCTGTCATTCAACCTAATGAAAACGAATTTGAACCCACTTTTTCAAGAAAATCGTGAATTTGTAAAATTCAGTATTCAGGATATTACTTTTCCCGTCGCTCTTTAACGTCTGAAATTTTGGCGACGATTTTAAAAAAGACAATCTTTCAGTTAGTAGCGCATTCAGTTAAAACTGTACTTTTGTCATTCAAACACTAGAAGAAAAACTCATTTTGAAACCCCACGTTTCGAGAGATAAGAATCGTGAATTTGGTTTAAAATTCAGTATTCAACTAACTCTTCCGGTGCTCTAACTTTGCCAAAATATTGGGAACGATTATAAAAAGCAATGTTTCAAGATAAGAGAGACGCATCCAGTTTCTTACTTTCTAAGTCATTCAAACCTAGAAACTCATTATTGAACGCCCCACTATTCGAGAAATCGTGAATTATGCAAAAAATTCAGTTTTCTCAACTTTCCGTGCTACAACTCCTGCCAAATATGGGCCGATTTAAAAAAGCATTGTTTCAGTTATATTTTAGCGAATCCAGATTTACTTTACTTTGCCATTCCAAACCTAAGAAAACTCATTATTATTAACCTACTTTGAGAGAAATGTGAATTTTTTTTTGCCCAAAAAATCAGATTTTATCTCAACTTTCCGTGCTCTAAACTTTGCCAAATATTGGGACGCATTTAAAAAGCATTGCTTTCAGTTATTAGGCGCATCCAGTTTACCTTATCTTTGATACAATTACAAAACCTAGAAAAAACTAATTTTAGAAACCCACTATTTCTAAAATATACCAGTGAAAGTTTGTAAAAATCAGTATGTATCATTAACTTTTGCTTTGCCTCTAACGTTGAAAATATTGGGACGATTTAAAAAAGTCAATGTTCAGTTAGTAGGCATCCAGTTTTACTATACGTATTGTATTCATTCAAACCTAAGAAAAACTAATTTTGAACCCCAACTATTTCGAGAAAATACGTAGAATTATGTCAAAATTCAGGTGATTCATAACTATTTCCTAGCTATTAACTTTGAATATTAGGGACCGATTTAAAAAAGCAATGTTAATCAGTTAGTAGCGCATCCAGTATTACAAGTACTTTTGTACATTACAACACACCTAGAGAAAAAAATTTTGAAACCCACTTTTCAGAAATCGAGTAAAAATCAGGTTTCTTCAACATTTCCGTTGCTCTAACTTGCCAATATTGGGACGATTTAAAAAAGCAATAGTTAGATAAGTGTCATACAGTTTACCTTACTTTTGGTCAAATATATACAAAACTTAGCAAAACATCATTTTCGAACCCACTTTTACTACGAGAAAATCGTGAATATAGTAAAATTTACAAGAGATTTTCTCAAACATATTCCGTGCTCACACTAACTTTACCAATTTTGGGACGATTTAAAAAAAGTTGCATATAGTTTACAGAATAAGAGCGCATCCAGTTTACTTAATTAGTGTCACATTCAAACCTAGAAAACAATACATATATATTAGTATGAACCCACATGCTAGAAATCGGAAATATTGTAAAATCAAGTATATTCTTCAACTTTTCCGATTCACTACTAACTTTAGCCAAATATTGAGGACACGGATATTATAAAAGCACTGTTTCAGTTAGTAAGCGCATCCAGTTATACTACTTTTGTACATTATCAAACCTAGAAAACTCATTTGAAAACACTTCTCAGAAATCAGTGAATTTGTAAAAATATCAATAGTCTCAACTTTTCCGATGTTCTAACTTCTGCCAATATTAGGGACGATTTAAAAAAAAAAAGCAATGTTTCAGTTAGTAGCGCATCCAGTTTACTTACTTTTGTCCATAGTCAAACAACAATAGAGAAAAACGCCATTTATCATTATAGAACCCACTCATTCACAAAAACACGTGAATTTGTAAAAAAATAAGTTCTCATACTTTTCCCGATTGCTCTACTTTGCCAAGATGGGGACGAATTTAAAAAAAGACAATCTTTCAGTTAGTAGCGCATAACCAGTATTACTTACTTTGTCATCAAACCTAGAAAAAGAAAAAAAACTCATTTTAGAACCAAATTCTCAAACAAGAAAATCGTGAGAAATTTCTAAAAAATTCAGATATTCTCAACTTTTCGATAAGCTCTACTATTCGCCAATATATGGGACGATTTAAAAAAAAGCATTGTATTAGTTAGTATCGCATACAGATTTACTTACTGTGGTCAATTCAAAACTAGAAAAACTCATTTTATAAAACCTACTTTTTGAGAAAATCGTGAATTTGTAAAATATTCAGTTTTCTCAACTTTTCACGTACTATCAATCTTTGCAAATATGGAAACGATTTAAAAAAGCAAGGTTTCAGTTAGTGATATACCAGTATTACTTACTTTTGTCATTCCAAACCCAGAAAACTCATTTTGAACCCACTTTTTGAGAAAATCGTGAATTTGCAAAAATTCAGTTTTCTCAAACTTTCCGTTGCTCTAACTTTGCCAATATTGGGACGATTTAAAAAAGCATTGTTTCAGTTAGTAGCGCATCCAGTTTACTTACTTTTTTTTTCCTTCCCAAAACCCAGAAAAGTCATTTTTAACCCATTTTCCAAAGAAAATCGTGAATTTGTAAAAATTCAGTATTCCAACTTTTTTCCTTTAAACTAAAAGGTTTAAATTTTTGGGGCGATTTAAAAAAGCAATGTTTTAGTCAGTACGGGATCCATTTACTTACTTTTTTTCATTTTAAAAACCTAAAAAAACTAATTTTGAACCCACCCTTTTTAAAAAAAATCGTGAATTTTTAAAAAATTTAGTATTCATAACTTTTCCTTGCTTTTAACGTTTTAAAATATTGGGGGGAAATTTAAAAAAAACAATGTTTTAGTTTAGTTAACGCATCCAGTTTACTTAAATTTTGTCATTTAACCTAGAAAAAATCATTTTGAACCCACTTTTCGGAAAAAAAAACGGTGAATTTGGAAAAAATTTAGTTTTCCCCAACTTTTCCCGGGGCTCTAACTTTTTCCAATATTGGGACGATTTTAAAAAAAGCAATGGTTTTTTAGATAGTACGCTCCCCGTTTACTTACTTTTTTTCTTCAAACCTAAAAAATCATTTTTTAAAAACCCCCCTTTTCGAGGGAAAAACGTGAATTTTTTAAAATCAGTATTCTCCCAAATTTTCCCCTGCTCTAACTTTTCCCAAAATTGGGAAGGGTTTAAAAAAGCAATGGTTTTGTTAGTAGATCATCCAGTTTACTTACTTTTTTCCCTTTAAACCTAGAAAACTCATTTTTAACCCACTTTTCGAGAAAATCGTGGGAAATTTTTAAAAATTTATATTCTCAACTTTTTCCCTGCCCCCTAACTTTGGCCAAATTTTGGGACGATTTAAAAAAGCAATGTTTTTAGTTAGTAGCGCATCCAGTTTACTTACTTTTGTCATTCAAAAATAGAAAAAAATCATTTGAAAACCCCCCTTTTTGAGAAAATCGGGAATTTGTTTAAAATTTTAGTTTTCTCAACTTTTTTTCCCTGCTCTAAAATTTTCCAATATTTTGGGCCAAATTTTTTAAAAACATGTTTCAGTTAGTAGGGGCATCCAGTTTACTTACTTTTTTTCATTCAAACCCAGAAAACTAAATTTTAACCCCCTTTTCGAGAAAAAACGGGGAATTTGTAAAAAAAATTTAGTTTTTCCCCCAACTTTTTTTCCCTGCTCTAAATTTGCCAATATTGGGGACGATTTAAAAAAAAAAAGTTTTAGATAGTAGGGAAAAACATCCAGTTTAATTTCTTTTGTCATTCAAAAACCTTTGAAAACTCCTTTTGGGAAACCCCCTTTTTTGAGAAAAAAACGTGAAATTTTTAAAAAATTTAAATTTTTCTTTAACTTTTTTCCCCTGCTCTAACTTTTCCAATTTTTTGGGGCGATTTAAAAAAAACATTTTTTTCAGTTAGTAGCGCATCCAGTTTACTTACTTTTTTCCTTCAAACCCAGAAAACTCATTTTGAACCCACTTTTTGAGAAAATTTGTGAATTTGTAAAAATTCAGTTTCTCCCCCCCCAACCCCCTTTTTGCTCTAAAATTTGGGCCCAAAATTGGGGGGGGCGATTTTAAAAAAAACAATGTTTTTAGTTTGTTGCGCATCCAGTTTACTTACTTTTGTCATTCAAACCTAAAAAAAACTCATTTTGAAAACCCCCTTCTAAGAAAATCGGGAATTTGTAAAAAATTAAATATTCTAAAAATTTTCCCCTTTTCTAACTTTGCCAATATTGGGACGATTTAAAAAAGCAATGTTTCAGTTAGTAGGGGAAACCAGTTTACTTACTTTTTCATTCAAACCTTTGAAAACTCATTTTGAACCCCACTTTTTCCCAAAAAAACTTTAATTTGTAAAAATTTAGTTTCCCCAAACTTTTCCGTGCTCTAACTTTTTCCAATTTGGGACGATTTAAAAAAACAATCTTTCAGTTTGTAACGATCCCGGGTTTTCTTACTTTTTGGGCATTCAAAACCCAGAAAAATCATTTTTAACCCCCTTTTTTCAAGAAAATCGGGGGAATTTTTTAAAAATTTAGTTTTTTCAAATTTTTCGTGCTCTTTCTTTGCCAAATTTTGGGAAAGATTTAAAAAAACAATTTTTTTTCAGTTAAATATCCCCATCCCCGTTTTTCTTACTTTTGTCATTCAAAAACCCAAAAAATCATTTTAAACCCACTTTTTTTAGAAAAACGTGAAAATTTTTAAAAATTCAGTTTTCTCAACTTTTCCTACTCTAAATTTGCCAATATTGGGGCGATTTAAAAAAGCCAAAGTTTCAGTTTGTAGACATCCATTTCTTAATTTTGTCATTAAACCCAGAAAACTCATTTTGAACCCACTTTTGAGAAAATCGTGGGAAATTTTTAAAAATTCAGGTTTCTCAACTTTTCCCCCGGGTCTAAAATTTGCCCAAAATTGGGGCGATTTAAAAAAGCAATGTTTTTGATATGGCTCATACAGTTTACTTCTTTTTTTTCCCCTTCAAACCAAAAAAACTAATTTTTAAACCCCCCTTTTTGAGAAAAAACGTGAATTTTTAAAAAATTTATATTTTTCAACTTGTTTTGGCTCTAACTTTGCCAATATTGGGACGATTTAAAAAAAACAAGTTTCAGTTAGTAGCGGGATCCCGTTTACTTACTTTGTCATTCAAACCTAGAAAAATAATTTTGAACCCATTTTTTGAGAAAATCGTGAATTTGTAAAAAAATTTAGTATTCCTAAAAATTTTTTCCCTTTTTCCCAAAAAATTTTTAAAATATTGGGGGCGATTTAAGAAAGCAATGTTTTTAGTTTTGTAGCGCATCCAGTTTTCTTACTTTTTGGGCATTCAAACCTAAAAACTTTTTGAAACCCCCTTTTCAAGAAAACGTGAATTTGTTAAAAAATTTAGTATTCATAACTACTCCTTTCTCTAACGTTTAAATTTTGGGGGCGATTTTAAAAAAGCAAGTTTTTAGTTAGTTTGCGCCCTCCAGTTTAAAAATTTTCTTTTGTCATTCAAACCTAGAAAAATTTTGAACCCCCTTTTCGAGAAAAACGTGAATTTGTTTAAAAAATTTATATTTTCAAATCTTCCGTGCTCTAACTTTGCCCAAAATTGGGACGATTTTTAAAAAAAAAAAAAAGTTTCAGTTAGCGGGATCCCGTTTTTTTAAATTTTTTCATTTAAACCTAGAAAACTCTTTTTTAACCCACTTTTCGAGAAAACGTTTAATTTTTCAAAAAAATTTAGTTTTCTCAACTTTTTCCCTGCTCTAACTTTGCCAAAATTTGGGACGATTTAAAAAAGATTTTTTTCAGTTATTTGCGATCCAGTTTACTTACTTTTTTCCATTCAAAAACCTTTGGAAAAACCCCATTTTTAAAACCCCCTTTTTTGAGAAAATCGTGAAAATTTTTTAAAATTCAGTATTCTCAACTCTTTCCCCTTTTTTCTAAAATTTTCCAATATTGGGACATTTAAAAAAACAAAAGTTTCAGTTTTTTAGCGCATCCAGGGTTTTCTTACTTTTGTCATTCAAACCCAAAAAAAAACTAATTTGGGAACCCCCCTTTTTTTCCCAGAAAATCGTGAATTTTTTAAAAATTTTATATTCATTACTTTTCCTTTTCTCTAAAAATTTGAAAATATTGGGACGATTTAAAAAAGGGAATGTTTCAGTTAAATAGGCCATCCAGTTTACTTACTTTTTGGGCACTCAAACCTGAAAATAATTTTAAACCCCCTTTTTTTAAAAAAATCGTGAATTTGTAAAAATTTAGTATTCATAAAAATTTTTCCCTTTCTTAAAAGTTGAAAATATTTGGGGCGATTTAAAAAAGCAAGGGTTTTAGTTAGTAGCGCATCCGTTTTTCTTACTTTTTTCATTCAAAAAAAGAAAAATCATTTTGAAAACCCCCTTTTTTAAGGGGAAAAACGGAATTTTTTAAAAAAATTTAGTTTCATAAATTTTCCTTTCTCTAACTTTTTCCCAAAATTGGGACGATTTTTTTAAAAAACAATCTTTTTAGTTTGTAGGCCGGGTCCAAATTTAAATTACTTTTGTCATTTAAACCTAGAAAAAAATCATTTGAACCCACTTTTCGGAAAATCGTTTAATTTTTTAAAAATTTAGTATTTTCAAATCTTTCCCTCCTAACTTTTTCCAATATTGGGACATTTAAAAAAACAAATGTTTCAGTTTTTGTAGCACATCCGTTTTTTTTTTACTTTTGGGCATTCAAACCTAGAAAAATCATTTTGGGGGAAACCCCTTTTTGGAAAAAACGTGAAAATTTTCAAAAATTCGTTTTTTCAAAATTTTTCCCTGCTCTAACTTTGGGCCAAAATTGGGACGATTTAAAAAAGCATTTTTTTTTTAGTTATTTGCGCTCCAGTTTACTTATTTTGTCATTCAAAAACCCGAAAACTCATTTTTAAACCTAAATTTTTGAGAAAAAAACCGGGGAATTTGCAAAAAATTTTAGTTTTTCCCAAAATTTTTTCCCTGCTCTAACTTTGGGCCCAAAATTGGGGCGATTTTTTAAAAAACATTGTTTCAGGGGGTAGGGGCATCCATTTTTTCTTAAATTTTGTCATTCAAAATAAAAAACTCATTTTTAAACCCCCTTTTCGAGAAAAAAATTTGTGGATTTGTTAAAAATTTATTTTTCTCAATCTTCCGGTTTTTTTAACTTGCCAATATTGGGACGGGTTTAAAAAAAAATGTTTTATTTTGTAGCCCCATCCAGTTTTTTTACTTTTGTCTTCAAACCTAGAAAACTCATTTTTAACCCACTTTTTGACAAAAACGGAATTTGAAAAAAATTCAGTTTTCTCAACTTTTCCCTGCTTAACTTTGCCTATTTGGGGCGATTTAAAAAAACAATGTTCGTTAGTAGCACCAGTTTATTTCTTTTTTCATTCAAAAAACCCCGAAAACTCATTTGAACCCACTTTTCGAGAAAATCGTTGAATTTTGGGAAAAATTCGGTTCTCAACTTTTCTCTCTAAAATTTGAAAAGGGGGGCGATTTAAAAAAAAAAATGTTTAGTTAGTGGCCATCAGTTTTCTTATTTTTGTCATTCAAACCTAGAAAACCATTTTTTTAACCCACTTTTGAGAAAATCGTGAATTTGTAAAAAAATTTAGTTTTCTATTTATAACTTTTCCTTGCTCTAACGTTGAAAATATTGGGACGATTAAAAAAGCAAGTTTCAGTTAGTAGCGCATCCAGTTTACTTACTTTTGTCCTTCAAACCTAGAAAACTAATTTTGAACCCACTTTTCGAGAAAATCGTGAATTTGTAAAAATTCAGTATTCATAACTTTTCCTTGCTCTAACTTTGAAAATATTGGGACGATTTAAAAAAGCAATGTTTCAGTTAGTAGCGCATCCAGTTTATTACTTTTGTCCCTTCAAACCTAGAAAACTAATTTTGAACCCCCTTTTCGAGAAAATCGTGAATTTGTAAAAATTTCTATTCCATAACTTTTTCCCTTTCTCTAACGTTGAAAAAATTGGGATGAAATTTTAAAAAAACAATGTTTCAGTTTTGTAGCGCATCCAGTTTACTTACTTTTGTCATTCAAACCTAGAAAAACTCATTTTGAACCCACTTTTCGAGAAAATCGTGAATTTGTTTAAAAAAACGTATTCTCAAAAACTTTTCCGTGCTCTAAAATTTTTCCAAAAATTGGGACGATTTAAAAAAACAATGTTTCAGTTAGTAGCGCATCCAGTTTTTTTCTTTTGTCATTTAAAACCCAGAAAACTCATTTTGAACCCACTTTTTGAGAAAAACGTAAATTTTTTTTAAAATTCATTTTCTCAACTTTTCCGTGCCTAACTTTGCCCAAAATTGGGGCGATTTAAAAAAGCATTGTTTCGTTTTAGGCCTCCGTTTTCTTCTTTTGCCATTTTAAACCTAGAAAACTCATTTTTTAACCCACTTTTTTAAAAATCGTGAATTTGGGAAAAAATTTAGTTTCTCAACTTTTCCGTGCCTAAACTTTGCCAAAATTGGGGGCGATTAAAAAAGCAATGTTTCAGATAGTAGCGCATCCGTTTACTTACTTTTGTATGCAAACCTAGAAAAAATCATTTTTAACCCACTTTTTTGAGAAAATCGTGAATTTTTTAAAATTCAGTTTCTCAACTCTTCCGGTTCTAACTTTGCCCAAAAGGGACGATTTAAAAAACAATGTTTTTTAGTTAGTAGCGCACCAGTTTTCTTACTTTTGTCATTTAAACCTAGGAAAAAACATTTTGAACCCCCTTTTTGAGAAAATCTGAATTTGTAAAAATTCAGTATTCATAAAATTTTCCTTGCTCTAACTTTTTTTAAAAGGGGACGATTTAAAAAAACAATGTTTCAGTTAGTGCGCATCCCGTTTTTACTTTGTCATTCAAACTAGAAAAATCATTTTGAACCCACTTTTCGAGAAAAACGTGAATTTGCAAAATTCAGTTTTCTCAACTTTCCGTGCTCTAAATTTGCCAATATTTGGGGCGATTTAAAAAAAAACATTTTTTCGTTATTAGCGCATCCAGTTTACTTACTTTTGTCATTCAAACTAGAAAACAAATTTTGAACCCCTTTTCGGGAAAAAACGTGAATTTTTTAAAAATTTGTTTTCTCAACTTTTCCTGCTTAACTTTGCCAATATTGGGACGAATTTAAAAAGCAAAGTTTTAGAAGTAGACATCCCGTTTACTTTTTTTTGTCATTCAAAACCCAGAAAACTCATTTGAACCCACTTTTTGAGAAAATCGGAATTTGTAAAAAAATTCAGTTTTCTCAAATTTCCCGGGGCTCAAAATTTTTCCAATATTGGGGGGGGACTTTAAAAAGCAATGTTTCAGTTAGGTTTGCGCAAACCAGTTTACTTATTTTGTCATTCAAACCTAGAAAACTCATTTTGAAAACCCCATTTTCGGGGGAAAAACCCTGAATTTTTAAAAATTTATATTCCCCAACTCTTCCGGGCTCTAAATTTTGCCAATATTGGGAAAGATTTTTAAAAAAGGGGAATTTTTTAGTTAGTACGCATCCAGTTTACTTACTTTTTTATTCAAAAACCCAGGGAAAACTAAATTTTTAACCCACTTTTTTAGGAAAAACGGAATTTGCAAAAAAAATTTAGTTTTCTCAACTTTTCCCCTTCTCTTTACTTTGCCAATATTTTGGGGCCCTTTTTAAAAAAACAAAGTTTTTTTAGTTAGTAGATCATTTCCCGTTTTCTTTTCTTTTTTTCATTCAAACCCAAGAAAAAATCATTTTGAACCCCACTTTTCGAGAAAACGGAATTTTTAAAAAAATTTAGGTTTTCCAACTTTTTTGGGGCCCCTAACTTTTTTAAAATGGGGACGATTTAAAAAAAAAAATTTTTTTAGTTAGTGGCTCCTACAAATTTACTTACTTTTGTCATTCAAACCTAGAAAAATAATTTTGAACCCACTTTTTTGAAAAAAAACGTGGGAAAATTTTTAAAATTTAGTTTTTCATTTAAATTTTTTCCCTTTCTTCAAAATTTTGAAAAAATTGGGACGGGTTTTTAAAAAAGCAATCTTTTCCCTTAAATAGCGCATCCCGTTTACTTTAAATTTTGCATTCAAACCCCAAAAAAAACTAATTTTGAAAAACCCCCTTTTCCCAAAAAAATCGTAATTTTTAAAAAAATTTAAATATTCAAACCCTTTTCCCTTTCCCCTAACGTTGGGGAAAAAATTGGGGGCGATTTTTAAAAAAACAAAGTTTTTAGTTATAGCGCATCCAATTTTTTCTTACTTTTGGGCATTCAAACCAGGGAAAATCATTTTTTAACCCACCTTTTTTTAGAAAATTTGTGAATTTGTAAAAATTAAATTTTTTCCCAAATTTTTTCCGGGGCTCTAACTTTGCCAATATTGGGACGATTTAAAAAAGCAATGTTTCAGTTAGTAGCGCATCCCGTTTACCCTTTCTTTTTTCCCTTCA